>SSNR01000505.1:143799-168128 GCA_006937965.1 Callopanchax toddi | reverse complement strand
TATACCACACTCTTATACCACAATACAATATACCACAATACAATGTATAAAATACAACAGTTCATCTACGTATGTATCACAGTAATACATATATACTACAGTACTACATGTATACCACACTCTTATACCACAATATAATATACCACAATACAATGTATAAAATACAACAGTTCATTGATTTACCACAGTACTATGTGTATATACCACACTCTTATGTATATACCACAACAATACAATGTATATACATTCATTGATATACCACAGTACTTTGTATGTATCACAGTAATACATATATACTACAGTACAAATTACCACAATACTATATATACCACAGTACAAATTATATACCACAGTACTACAAATATACTACAGTGCAAATTACATACCACAGTATTCTGTATATACTACTGTACAATTATATACCACAGTACTACATATATCCTACAGTACTACGTGTATGTACCACACTTTTATGTATATACAATACAATGTATAAAATACAACAGTTCATTGATATACCACAGTACTACGTATGTATCACAGTAATACATATATACTACAGTACTACGTGTATATACCACACTCTTATGTATATACCACAATACAATGTATATACAACAGTTCATTGATATACCACAGTACTACGTATGTATCACAGTAATACGTATATACTAAAGTACAAATTACCACAGTACTACATATATACCACAGTACAAATTATATACCACAGTACTACAAATATACTACAGTACAAATTACATACCACAGTACTCTGTATATACTACTGTACAATTATATACCACAGTACTACATACACACTACTGTACAAATTATATACCACAGTACAAAGTACATACTACAGCACTACATATATTTCTCAGTACAACATATAAACCACAATAATATATATATACTAAAGTACAATATAAACAGAGGTGGGTAGTAACCAGTTACATTTACTCACATTTACTTGAGTAACTTTTTGAAAAAAAAAACTTTTATGAGTAGTTTTACTTCACTGCACTTGTTACTCTTACTTGAGTATTATTTTTGTTAAGTATCGCTACTCCTACTTGAGTAAAATCTCTGAATCTTCTACCTACTGTGAGTAACTTTACAGAAAAACAAACGTGTTTTAACAAAAATACACCAGACCACCTGTTTCTGCACCAGCTTTGTTGTCCTGCTCTCCTTTTCTAGATAGCTAGCCATCTTTACCTAGCTTGCACAAAAGCTAGACTAGCTAGTTAGCTAAATTAGCTAAATAGATAGCTACCTAGCTAGATTTATAGCATCATAGCTAGCTCTACTAAGTTTTGGCATTATATTTTTAAAAATACATTGATAAATGTTTCTTCTTCTTAAAATTTGCTGTTTTGATATCATGCTTTGTTTTTGTATCAGTGTTTTTCATTTTTATTTTCGAGATATAGAATTTCCCCCAAACTTTATATTTTTGTCTGTCTGATGACATCATTTTAAAAAATCAGATGGATGTTACTCATACTCAAGTAGACTTTTTACCAAATACTTTTTTTTACTCATACTCAAGTATTTTTTGGGACAGCAACTTTTTACTTTTACTTGAGTAAAAATATGTTGAAGTAGTGCTATTAAGTACATTTTTTGGGTACTCTACCCACCTCTGAATATAAATACCACACATATATCACAATACTACATACATACCTCAGTACTATAGTAGAATCTTGGGTGGTCAGGTTTATTTCACAGTGACTAATTTAAAGAACAAATTTCAACATTGGTCCAAAAAATTGTTTTTAAAGGTCCCATGACATCGGTTTCCATGTTTTCTGACTTATCTATCATGTGTTGAGTTCTCACCTTAAACCTGCCAGAAAGAGCAAAAAACGGCGTCCATCTGTCTCCTAGTCCAGCCAGTGAGAAGCTCTTCCAGATTTCAGACCCAGGTTTCAAACTGTTTTTTTCACTCCAGCCCGCTATGAGGTCATAGTGATCCGGACTTGCTTATATGGTCAATTCTCCGCCCACATGCACGTTCACAACACCTGGAGAGAGGCAGTGCCGCCGCCATTGACCATAGACCGTGTAGTGTTTAGTTTCAGTTTCGTTTCTCTTTCACGCGACGGCACTGCCCCCTACTGGACACTGCCCCCTACTGGACACTGCCCCCTACTGGACACTGCCCCCTACTGGACACTGCCCCCTGCTGGGCACTGCCCCCTACTGGGCACTGCCCCCTACTGGACACTGCCCCCTACTGGGCACTGCCCCCTACTGGACACTGCCCCCTACTGGGCACTGCCCCCTACTGGGCACTGCCCCCTGCTGCAGCAGAAGTGTCAGGCTGCCAAATAAGGAGAAACCCAGCAGAACCGGAAGGCGGCGCTTTCTTCTGATCTCTGAGTTGCTCGTTAGGAAATAATGACAGCGTATTTTGAGTTCTAATGGTGCAACGCTGATCTAGAGGCATCAAAGATTACAGCTGTTTAATATAAAGTGATTTAAATATGGAGTCACAGGCACTTTAAAACAAAAAAAGTTTAATTTGCAAAATCAGTGAACATGAAGGACAGATGATGCAGAAATGGATCAAAACACCCAGAATGCTTCAATTCGTTCACGGTTCGATTTAGTTTCACGGTGGTAACGAGTTTATTATTCGTGTTTACCATGGTACTCTTGTGGTAGTCGAGAAGATTGAGCGAGCATAACTAAACCACCAATAGAAAAGCACACTAGCCTATCAGAGGCAGAGGGAGGTGGGACTAAGCCATCTATGGTGATGCACTTGCTACACCCTGACAAACTTGTAGTTTAATTTAGTGAAAGATACGTGACAGACTGGAAACACACAAATATATATTTAAACAACCTAAAAACTGCAGCTATTTAGAAGCGAATGAACAGAAACAACGTGATTAAACCAGCCCAAAGTTGGTTAGAGAAGAGGACCTGGCAACCACGGGGCTGCTGCAGAAACAGAGCTCACTGAGGGTGCGTTGGTTTTGGGAGTAGCGGCAGCCCTTGTGAAGCGGAGTCTGTAGCGCTAAGGAAACGCGGCACCGCTCGTCCGGTGTACGCCTTCTTAAAAACAAACAGACATCCGGTAAAGTTACAATCAGAGCAGAGGAATTTCGGTAAAAACGAAAGCCGACTGACTTCTCTTCACTTCACGGTGCTCGCCTCCGCCTCTACCGGAGTACATGACAGCGCAGCGGGGACGGCGCTTCAACCACACGGCGGGACACCCTGGAAAAGACGGAGAAACCTCAGGAGGATGTCCAGTGCCGAGGACTGGAGCTGAAAGTCGTTACGATAAGATGTGAGGCGGACTGTGAGAAAGTAGAGACCGAGGCCAGAGACGTCATGTCGGTCCGGAGCTCGGTGAGTGCTGGCGGGCTAGCGCCGACGGCTAAAGTCGGTGTGTCAAAACAGAAGTACCGAGCTAATCCGGTTAGCCTAAACTCTAAAAGTTCATTCAGAGAAAACCCACCGCTAGTTCTTCCGTTTACACGGCTAACTAGCTGTTAGCTCACCGGACTTAAGGTGGATATAAGCTGTTCTTAAGGTGGGAATATTACCGAGTTGGCTCGTTAAAAGTTATTTTCTCACAAAAATCGTCTACTAACCGGGAAAAAACCGACCTCAGAAAATGACTGAGGGTGTTTTTTTAAACCTGGAGGCCAAAATGAATGAATCCGCTTCTTTTCTAGGTTATCACCTGTTCCAATCACAAAACATCAACATGATGTGCTCCTGTTCTTTCCCGTGGACACGTGATAAACAGTTGGTGTTGCTGACAGCTCATTGAACAGCCTTAGTTTGGAGAAACAGATCAGTGAGCTAACAGCTAGCTACACGGTGCTGCTCATTCTCATCTGTTATTTTAGCTCTACAAACAGAGTAAACGTGTTTTATTGAACTAATTTATTACAGGACTCGTTTTAAAGATTAGATCACCGATCTGCAGCAGCGTCTCTCCTGATTGAACTAGCCATGAGCTCTCGTAGGAGGACCACTTCCTGTTTAGAGAGACTCCGCCCCCTTTGAGTGATGTCATCAGTGGGTGTGGGCCTGACTGTAAATAATAGAATGACCCAACTCTCTCTTAAATGAAGAAAAGCGTCACGTTTCTTTTTGTTCTCTAGTTTTTAAAAACAATTTTAGCAGCAGCAACAACAGGATCAGTGTCTGTCAGAGTCACGCTGCTGGAGTTAGTCACGCTTTATGAACAGAGCTCACAAGTTTAGTAAAAGTCTGTGAGTTTGTGGTTTTATTTACCAGCAAACTGAAGAAACAACTGATTTAAAACAAGACAGATTCTTTAACCTTTTACATTTTATTCATCCGCATCCTTTTAGGCCAGATCTGAACACAAAAGTTCAAAAGTCTCTAATCTGCACCAACGTCCTGCAGTTGGACGAGCTGTTTTTATCGTCTCGTCTGCAGATCAGAGTAGTTTCATGTTAAGTTTAGTAGCTTCTCACTAAAATGTTGGCGTACATAGAAAGTGGTGGCTCTGATTCTCTTTGCTGTATTCATACAGAGCTGTGTCTTTAATGTTTGATGATTCTGTTTCTCTGTGAAGCTGAGATCACCTGTTGATCCGTTTGGACCCGATCAGAAGCAGGATCTAACGTCTGTTTTTGAACGAATTTTGGGTGAAATCCTCCGTCGCCTTCATCACAGGAGGAGGAGGAGTCGGGTTTAGATCTCCGTCCTGTTCTGACCTCACATCAGTGGCGTTAGCTCACAGCTGGTTGTTTATGAGCACAGTAATGTGTCGCTGGCTGGAACATGAATATCTCTTCTCTAAATGATCACGTTGATTCTACTGAGTGGACTTTAAAAAGTCTGTGTGCCGTTTTGAAGAGGCTTCTATCAGATGTTTATCTACAGTAAAGACCACACCCACTGAGACACTCCTCAAAGTGGGCGGAGTCTAAGAAGAGGAAAGCGGCTGCAGATCAGTGTTAAGTTAGCTGCTAATTTTCAGGTTTTTAAAACAACTCTGGCTAAAAAATGTCTAACTGATTAGTTTATGCTGTCACAGTAGATGGATGGATGAATGATATTTTATTAGTCCCTTGTGGAAAATGACTACAAACACGAACAAAGTTGCAACAAAAAGTCAAAAACGTCCTCTTCTAGAACCATAACGAACTGATCATAGTTCTGCTGTGTGCAGGAGAGAGAGGGGTGGGTTCTAATCCCCTAAAGTCAACCTGAGGATGTCCTCAGCAGGTCAACACAAAGGTCCAGGAGTTCAGTGTCCTAACTCGGTTCATATTTGCTCCTCGATGGCGGCAGCATGTCTTGGGTCATAAACACGGTGATCTGGCCCTGGGCCGTCCTGGTCTGAGCTCGCCGCCAACGAGCCGAATCACCAGCTGTTCCTTCAGGAACGCAGTCTCACATCACGTCTCCACAGACACAAGAGACGGCTCACCTGAACAAACCTCCTGGTTTCTGACCAAACACTTGAATTCACCCATCAAGTTGAACAAGGAGCTACAAGCTGTGGGTGGTTGGGTACCGCTGCTCTACGATGACCCTAAACTGCACCCAGGTCAGTTTAGTTCTGAAGGTTTATTTCATCTGAGTCACAGGCACCAGGACGTTTACAGCCAGGAAATAATGGAAGGGTTTCCCCAGAAAACGTGCCAAGAAAGTCCACGGGCAGCCCGCCGCGCATTTAAAAAAGAAAGAAAAAATATGTATACACACACACATATAGATTAAAAAAAATTGTTTTTGCTATTTATTTGACAGTGTAGCGTATTATAACCTGCTGTTATTGTTATAATAGACACACACACTTCCGTAGAGATCTAGCAAGTTTTGTTAGTCTAACACAAGAGAGTTCTCTGAAGCTTTCGCTCACTAGACCTTACGGGGAGATTTCTAGAGTCTGGATATTCAAAGTGAGGAATTACGTACCTTATACCTGAAAGATATAAACCGTAGGCAGACTTAGACTACACTTCTTTTATTAAACAAACAGATTGAACGAACAGACAGAGATATGAGGTAGGGAGTTGCATCTTAGGGAGTTCTTCTGATGGCATTAAGCTGAGAGTTAATGACGAGAGCCCGTGAGATATAGATATCTAGGGAATTACTGAACTAGTTATGAGGGGAGTTTGGAGATTAAGTTAACGGGAGTGTTACTTATCAAGAGCCTCAGCTTACCAGATTGGGGTTACCTGCTGAGACGCTCTGTGGATCAATTCGGCGTGGTCGAGGAGGGTCGTCTGTGGGTAGGGTTGCCCAGGACGGCCCTCGGATCCCCGAGGCGGCTGGTGGAGCCGCCCCAAGGCACGGAAAAGTCCGAGAGTCGCTCAGCAGCTCCATGTCTGGCTGGGAAAGGAGGCTCGGAGTTCATTCCCCATGGCAGGTGAAACAGAAGCCGACAGGCGATGTCTAGCTTCGGTCCGGGGAAGATGACATCGACTTTTAAACGGGGTTTGAGACCCGCAGGGAAAGTCGGCACCTGAGCGTACCGTGTAGCTGAGAAAACGGTGCGCTGCTTGTGTCGTTGTTGGCTGAACGAGAACTGCCGGACTTCCGGGCTGGAAGTCTACATGGAATCTTTTTGACGCGTGGACCAATAGGATACGAGCTTACCAAGTCACGTGCCCTCGTCATTAAGGATCCCAGTTTTAACCCTAAATGGATTATTAATATGATTTAACCTTTTAGCAAAAGTAGAAACATAAAATAATACTGATGCAACATCAACATTCATTAATACTGGAAGAAAATGAATTAATCATATTAAGACATTTCTGGACAGTGGATTAAAGGTAGTGTCCTTTAGAATGAGACATCAAAGAGTCTTTAAGTTTAATTATTAACTAAAGAACGTCTTCTGGGTCTTCCGACACGACCGGGTCCTGGAAGGAATGTTGATTCAGGTTACAACATAATAAAAGAGTCATTTTAATCCAAGTTATTGGGAAAATGATGAGTTATTGTAGAGATGATCCAGAGGTCAAAGTTCAGAGGATGTAGCTTATTTGTTGAGGCTACAACAGCAAACAGAAACAGCCTGGAAATATTCTATAAAACCTAGAAAACGATTACACAGGTGAGTGAAGAGCTAAGAAAACATACAGAATAATTCTACATATCAGAACTGTTGTGCTTATTTGGTACACAGGGTATCCGCGGAGTCTTGAAAAGTATTAAAAGGTGATAAATCAGTTTTGGGAAATTCAAGACCCTTATAAAGTATTAAAAAGTCTGATCACGGCTTTATAAAGTCTTACATTTTGGAATGAAAAAATCTGAATTTGATGTCCAACAGTTTGAGTCCCACAAACATCATAAACGTGTGAATTTAGTCATTTTAATTTAAAAAAGAACGGGAAACAAAGGGTGCGTTAGTAATCCTTCTCTCAGAGCACCAGGGCGGGCGGTGCAGAAGTTCAAAAGCACAATGTACGCTCTGGTGTTCCCGGTGAGGATTACGAACGCACCGAAATGTTAAGATGGAAGAGAATCTCTGTGAACGCTGCCGCATCACCAGAATGGCGGTGAGGTATTAGAAATATTGAGACGGTCTTGAAAAGGTTTTGAATTTAACTTCAAGATTCCTGCATAGACCCTGTTACAGTCTGGTGTTGATTTGATGTATTTTCACATTCTTTACAAAACAAAGACAATATTGTTTTATTAACAAATGATAGAGGAAACATGTAGGCGTGAGAAACATATTTAATAACAAACCTGTTCAACTCAAGAAGAACTGTATGGAAAGAGATCTGGCAGCCCGAGCTAACCGGACCTACAGAGCCCCAGTAATAAAATAAACTCCGTCATACGGACTAGAGACGGAGCTGAACTAGCTCACTGTGTTTTTGTTTCATAGCATTAGCCGCCATTAGCAGCTGTTAGCTTTCCTCTCAGGTTAATCGGGTACAGACTCGCGGTTCTGAGGTTTAGGTATGTTTATGGTTTACTTCTCTGATAGGACCTTATGTGTCCATATCGGGAACTCCAGCTCTGCCCTGGCCTGGGGGTTCCTCAGGGTTCTATTCTAGGACCCCTCCTTTTCTCCCTGTATGTCAGGGACTTGCACAAAACCAGGCAGGAGAGCACGATCGGGTGTTTAACAATTCCCACATTTAACTTGGGAGAGGGTTCAAAGAATATTAACTTACCAGAATAAAAGACTAGACTTCCGTTTGACACACCAGGTTCAGCTGATCAGACACTTTCAACAAACGGGAGGGAAAACACCAAAAGACAACATACTAACCCTATAACTAACAGTCTAATCTGTTCAGGTAACTCATAAAGAAATACAACCCCCTAACCACAACAGAAATACCTAAACAAACGGGAGACATGGATCTCCTCCCCCCTGTAGACGGTAGGTCCCAGAGGTGCTGATGGGACCTCCTGAGGAGATGAGCTGCAGCGGTGTGGAGCTCCAGCAGCCACTCCTAGACCACTAACTCTGACACTAATACAGAATCAATACGATACATTAACACTGACAGAAGACTGAGTGTTCACTTCAACCAGTCATCCTAACAAAGAATACAGAAGAAAACACATAGACCAGAGGTCCCAGACTCCTGTGCCTGCTGCCATTGGGACCCACTTTTCAGAAACATGGTGTCTCCTTCCATCTGTATGCAGATGACTGTCAGGTGTACATCCCAGTAAGAAGAGCTGGTGCTCGCTCCATCCAGCCCCTTCTCGAACGGAGCGCTGACGTCGGACAGCATGTAACCTGTTAACCTTCAACGAGAAGACGACGGACATCATGGTGTCTGGACCAAATGGCGCTAAGGAAACCCTGTGTTGACCTTTCCACTTGGGCACAATATGAAAAACCTCATTTTTACTCCCTTGCTTTTAACGCAGAGTGATCGGTTTTATTTTTGTTTTTATCTTTTTGTCTGACGTGTTTGATTAGTGGTACTGTCATTTAGGTGAGTGGTTTTTAGTGGTCAGCCATGACGTTGTTTTTAGATGTGCTGTATAAATAAACCGGTATGGTAAAGGCACAACCCTCGCTTCTGATTGGATAACAGAAACGTCAAGATGGACCAGACCATGAATGTAAATTCACAGAGTGATGTAGATCTGTGAGGTTTTTCGACCTGAAAATGTTTTTAGAGGAAAACGCTGGAGATCCATGTAGAAGACGGTTTTCATGTTCAGCCTGCACGAAAAGCTCAGAGTGACCAAAACTAATCAGAAAACAGTGAACACGCCTTTAAACTAAAGTGTGACCAGAAGGTGTTTCAGTGATCCTCCTCATGCTGTGGAAGCAAGGGTTAAAATAAACAACATTCCTACATCATCCCTAGACAACAGAGTCCACCTGTCCTGACCCCGAGGTCAATCTGTGTCCCTGCAGCACGGCCGGCGCCGAGCCAGAGTGATGCACGCCGTGATCGTCATCTTCCTGGAGTTCTTCGCCTGGGGGCTTCTGACCACGCCCATGCTGACTGTGAGTACACACTCTGACCATCAACACACTGACCATCAACACACACTAGCTGCTTTCATAAGACACACCGTTCCGGCAAATCAGCGTAATACTGCCACCACGGTCTGTCTTATGAAAGTGCCATGGTGGCATGGCGATGCGGGAATTTTGCGGCATTCGTGCCGCCACGCTTGGTAGTAATATTACTGCAATGCCGGACTTGTGAATAAGATTACACCTTGGCGCAACAGAGGGAGGAGTCACTAATAACGTGGCAAAAGTGAGCCGACCCCCGACCAGAGAAAGTATTTAAATCCATCCTCAGTATCCAGGTAAACAAACGAGGTCTCCTAGCTAGTTTACAGAAACACGTCTCGGTGAGCTCACCCCTCCCGTCGGGTAAAATCCATACGCCAGCCTCCCGCCGACATAGGACCACGGTTTGTAAAGGTGACAAAGCAGAGTCTAACTCCAGCCGTAGAAACGTTCCCCCAGCTTTTCCTCTTTTCACCTCCAAACGTTTTTAGTTTCCTGCTAGCTGAAAAGGTGTTTTTGGGGGGACTTTGGTATTTTTATCTTAAAATGGAATCACCCGCCGGCTCTCTGTCCTACTTCTACTTTCACTTTCACTTCCGGGATGTTCTGCCCCAAAATGTGTCCGGGTGGATTAATGCCAATCCAAGCAGTGAGGAAATGCGGCAGACAGACAGCTGGATTGTCCAATCCTATCGTTCGGTCTGAACGATAGGATTGGCTGAAGTTTTTAGAGAACTGCGGGACAACCACTTTATTGATTTCTTTCGGGTTTTTTTTATCTCCACAGTATATTTACATGTATGGCTATACTATATTAGAACGTTGTTAAGAGGCTTTAAAAAAGATGTTAAACGCTACATTGTTTACCTGGCTACTGAGAATGGCTTTAAGAATCAGGTAAACATGGGAAAGCTGTTGCGCATTTGTAAACACTCAGTGGAGATGACAAACTGGAGCGACACCGAGATCCGGGAGCAAGTTGCCCGTTTGTTCATACGAGCGCTTCCGTCTCACGTCTCTGTACCTGCGCGTTGACAGCGCGAAGACCGCCCCCATACCTCCTTTATACCGCCACCGAGAAATCTTTTGTGAAACGCACACGATTGCGCAACATTACCGGCACAGTCTGACCACTTATGAAAGACCAAAGGCTCCCAGATGCCGGCTCAGGTTCGCGGCAAATTGCCGGCATTGTTTTATGAAATCAGCTTCTGACCATTGACAGACTGGTCCAGTTTCTTCTGTGACAGGAAGTCTCCACAGAGATACGAGTTTATCCTCATTCCTCTGATCAAACTAACAGCTGGTTTCATTGGTGATGTAATGGTGAGGGGGTTGTTTACACTCGGCTGTCTACAGCAGAGGTCTCCGACCACCGGTCCCCAGACCGGTACCGGTCCGTGGGCCATCAGAACGGCAGAATTAAAAACTGTCATTGGTTTACTGATCACGTCTCAAAGCTCCCTGGGCCTCTGTGCCACTGAAACCATCAACCAACCATCAGTCTGATGCTAGCCTGTAGAGGTTAGCTAACAGCTAGTGCACCGTTCTAAAGGGTCTGTTTTAACGAGTTGTTTCAGCTGCTGGTTTGTCACTGATCTGCAGCAGTGTCTCTCCTGACCTCACCAGCCATGAGTATCGCTGCATCCTGTTCCTAGAGACTCCTCCCTCTTTTAGTGATGTCACAGTGGGTGTGGCCCTGACTGTAGACGCCACAGGACGACCCTGATGATCTTTACTTCACTTGGTGATCGTCGGCCATCTTTAAGGACTCGTCACGCTGTACCTCCTACTAGCCGCGTCACGTTGTTAACGTGCCGATCACAGAAACAACAGAACGAGCTGCTTTCATGCTCTTATTGTTGGATTCTGACTCAAAGAGGGAGAGGAGGAAGAGGTTTGAGGAAGTCTTTGCTCTCCATCTTGTTTTGAACCACTTGGTTGGATGGGTGCGCTCCTATTGGCTCGTTGTGACTCCTGGTGGTGCTTGGTGTCAGTCACAGCTGGTCTTTGGCCTGTGAGATCTGGTGTCGGTGGTCTCACTACAGACCACTGACTCAAGCCCTCAGATGTTCTCATGACGTCTGATTTGTCTACGACTACAGAACACCAGAAACCTAAACCCTGATCACGTCCAGTCTCACCTGGTTTTACTGCTGCTGTGACCTTCCCTGCTCTGTTTCAGGTCCTTCGTGAGACGTTTCCTCAGCACACCTTCTTGATGAACGGCCTCGTTCAAGGCGTCAAGGTAAGACCTGAGTCGCACGAACCACCTGACCTTCGCTGCAGCTCTAAACCAGACCAGAACAACAACGTGAGCGCCGTGCAGGTCTCAGAGTTTTACTGGAAGCAGACAGCGAGACGTAGAGCGCGTCTGATGGTCAGTGGGTTAGATTAGAGCTCCAGCTGTCCAACAGAACCACCAGAACCCTGTCTTCAGTCAGTGAGCTACGTAACATCAGCTCAGCTACAGTAAGGACTTGAGTCCATAGCTCCTAGTAGCTACTAGACGGTGGGTGTCCTTTGTGACGCGGAGCTGGGAATCAGTTCCTCAGACAGAAGCAGGTTTCTGCTCTGACAACACGTCTGTAAACATGGAACCTGATTAAACACGCCTCCCTTCTGTTTGAGCAGCTAATGAAAGTCTCTGTTACCATAGAAAGTTCAAATCAAAGCTTGTTGTTTTGTTTCCTGACGTTTTATAGACCTGAATCTGTCAGGAGGTCCAGTCAGACCTCTGATCTTCTCAGCTAGTGGGTCAGACCGCTGTCAGAGGAGATCTGGTCCAGGTGGATCCACTCAGTCAGTCACTGGTCTTTAAAACCTCTACAGATTAGCATCCATCACAAGCAATGCTCAGAAAGCAAACTGATGACATAGTCGTTTTTAGCCTGGAAACAGGACAAACGCTGACCTGGGATCAGTTTTCCTTACAGGAACTTGAAGCTTTTTGTATTTTCAAGGTTTTGTTTGGACTTTAACCCTCAGCTGATCAACAGAAACCTGAGTTCAGCTGTCAGCTGGACGCCTTTAAACTCAGATGCTGAGTGAGAACTCTTTTCTGTTGATCCTGATGCAGAATGGTTCCAGTGAAGTAGAAGTGAAGCTCCTGTGATCTCTGACGTCTTTGTGATGTTTGGTCTTCCTCTCCCGCTCAGGGCTTCCTGTCGTTCCTGTCGGCTCCTCTGATTGGTGCGCTGTCAGACACCTGGGGCAGGAAGTCCTTCCTCCTCATCACGGTCTTCTTCACCTGCGCCCCCATCCCGTTCATGAGGATCAGCCCCTGGTGAGTGACACACCTGGTGAAGGTGGAGTTTAGTCAGCTCGACTAGTAAAAGTCAGATTTATTGAAACAGGATGTATCCTGAAAATCCCTGTTCCCAGTGAGAACGATGGATAAAGTGCTGACATGTGAGTGGGCGGAGCCACACGTTGTGTTCAGCCACTAACAACAGGTTAGCATTTAGCTAATAGCATCAGGAGCTCCAGGGAGCTCTCTACATCAAACAGCAGGAACTTCTGCTCCATATGGCAAGCCCTTATATCATATAAGAGGCAGCTCAGAAGGTAGAGCGACCTGGTGGAGGTCAGAGGGACCTGGAGGTGGTCAGAGGGACCTGGAGGTGGTCAGAGGGACCTGGAGGTGGTCTGAGGGACCTGGAGGTGGTCTGAGGGACCTGGTGGAGGTCAGAGGGACCTGGAGGTGGTCTGAGGGACCTGGAGGTGGTCTGAGGGACCTGGTGGAGGTCAGAGGGACCTGGAGGTGGTCTGAGGGACCTGGTGGTGGTCTGAGGGACCTGGTGGTGGTGGTCCGAGGGACCTGGTGGAGGTGGTCCGAGGGACCTGGTGGAGGTGGTCCGAGGGACCTGGTGGTGGTGGTCCGAGGGACCTGGTGGTGGTGGTCCGAGGGACCTGGTGGTGGTGGTCCGAGGGACCTGGTGGAGGTGGTCCGAGGGACCTGGTGGAGGTGGTCCGAGGGACCTGGTGGAGGTCAGAGGGACCTGGTGGAGGTCAGAGGGATCTGGAGGTGGTCAGAGGGACCTGGTGGAGGTCAGAGGGACCTGGTGGAGGTGGTCAGAGGGACCTGGTGGAGGTGGTCAGAGGGACCTGGTGGTGGTGGTCAGAGGGACCTGGTGGAGGTGGTCAGAGGGACCTGGTGGAGGTCAGAGGGACCTGGTGGTGGTCAGAGGGACCTGGTGGTGGTCTGAGGGACCTGGTGGTGGTGGTCTGAGGGACCTGGTGGAGGTGGTCAGAGGGACCTGGTGGAGGTGGTCAGAGGGACCTGGTGGAGGTGGTCAGAGGGACCTGGTGGAGGTGGTCTGAGGGACCTGGAGGTGGTCAGAGGGACCTGGAGGTGGTCAGAGGGACCTGGTGGAGGACAGAGGGACCTGGTGGTGGTCAGAGGGACAGGGTGGCGGTCTGAGGGACCTGGTGGAGGTGGTCAGAGGGACCTGGTGGAGGTGGTCAGAGGGACCTGGTGGAGGTGGTCAGAGGGACCTGGTGGAGGTGGTCAGAGGGACCTGGTGGAGGTCAGAGGGACCTGGTGGAGGTCAGAGGGACCTGGAGGTGGTCAGAGGGACCTGGTGGAGGTCAGAGGGACCTGGTGGTGGTGGTCAGAGGGACCTGGTGGAGGTGGTCAGAGGGACCTGGTGGAGGTGGTCAGAGGGACCTGGTGGAGGTGGTCTGAGGGACCTGGTGGAGGTCAGAGGGACCTGGTGGAGGTCAGAGGGACCTGGAGGTGGTCTGAGGGACCTGGTGGAGGTCAGAGGGACCTGGTGGAGGTCAGAGGGACCTGGAGGTGGTCGGAGGGGGCTGGTGGAGGTGGTCAGAGGGACCTGGTGGAGGTGGTCAGAGGGACCTGGTGGAGGTGGTCAGAGGGACCTGGTGGAGGTGGTCAGAGGGACCTGGTGGAGGTAAGAGGGACCTGGTGGAGGTCAGAGGGACCTGGTGGTGGTCAGAGGGACCTGGTGGTGGTCTGAGGGACCTGGTGGAGGTGGTCAGAGGGACCTGGTGGAGGTGGTCAGAGGGACCTGGTGGAGGTGGTCAGAGGGACCTGGTGGAGGTGGTCAGAGGGACCTGGTGGAGGTGGTCAGAGGGACCTGGTGGAGGTGGTCAGAGGGACCTGGTGGAGGTGGTCTGAGGGACCTGGTGGAGGTGGTCTGAGGGACCTGGTGGAGGTCGTCAGAGGGACCTGGTGGAGGTCGTCAGAGGGACCTGGTGGTGGTGGTCAGAGGGACCTGGTGGTGGTGGTCAGAGGGACCTGGTGGTGGTCAGAGGGACCTGGTGGAGGTCAGAGGGACATGGAGGTGGTCAGAGGGACCTGGAGGTGGTCTGAGGGACCTGGAGGTGGTCTGAGGGACCTGGTGGAGGTCAGAGGGACCTGGAGGAGGCCAGAGGGACCTGGAGGTGGTCTGAGGGACCTGGAGGTGGTCAGAGGGACCAGGTGGAGGTGGTCAGAGGGACCTGGTGGAGGTGGTCAGAGGGACCTGGTGGAGGTGGTCAGAGGGACCTGGTGGAGGTCAGAGGGACCTGGTGGTGGTCAGAGGGACCTGGTGGTGGTCAGAGGGACCTGGTGGTGGTGGTCAGAGGGACCTGGTGGTGGTGGTCAGAGGGACCTGGTGGTGGTGGTCAGAGGGACCTGGAGGTGGTCTGAGGGACCTGGAGGGGGTCAGAGGGACCTGGAGGTGGTCAGAGGGCCCTGGCGGAGGTCAGAGGGACCTGGTGGTGGGCAGAGGGACCTGGTGGTGGTCTGAGGGACCTGGTGGTGGTGGTCAGAGGGACCTGGTGGAGGTGGTCAGAGGGACCTGGTGGTGGTGGTCAGAGGGACCTGGTGGTGGAGGTCAGAGGGACCTGGTGGAGGGCAGAGGGACCTGGAGGTGGTCAGAGGGACCTGGTGGAGGTCAGAGGGACCTGGAGGTGGTCTGAGGGACCTGGTGGTGGTGGTCAGAGGGACCTGGTGGTGGTGGTCAGAGGGACCTGGTGGTGGTGGTCGGAGGCTGGTGGAGGTCAGAGGGACCTGGTGGAGGTCAGAGGGACCTGGAGGTGGTCCGAGGGACCTGGTGGAGGTGGTCAGAGGGACCTGGTGGAGGTGGTCAGAGGGACCTGGTGGAGGTGGTCCGAGGGACCTGGTGGAGGTGGTCCGAGGGACCTGGTGGAGGTCAGAGGGACCTGGAGGTGGTCTGAGGGACCTGGAGGTGGTCTGAGGGACCTGGAGGTGGTCAGAGGGACCTGGAGGTGGTCAGAGGGACCTGGAGGTGGTCAGAGGGACCTGGTGGTGGTCAGAGGGACCTGGAGGTGGTCAGAGGGACCTGGAGGAGGTCAGAGGGACCTGGAGGTGGTCTGAGGGACCTGGGGGTGGTCAGAGGGACCTGGAGGTGGTCAGAGGGACCTGGTGGAGGTCAGAGGGTCCTGGGGGAGGTCAGAGGGAACTGGTGGGGGTCAGAGGGACCTGGTGGTGGTCAGAGGGACCTGGAGGTGGTCAGAGGGACCTGGTGGAGGTCAGAGGGACCTGGAGGTGGTCTGAGGGACCTGGTGGAGGTCGTCAGAGGGACCTGGTGGAGGTCAGAGGGACCTGGTGGAGGTGGTCAGAGGGACCTGGTGGTGGTGGTCCGAGGGACCTGGTGGTGGTGGTCCGAGGGACCTGGTGGAGGTGGTCCGAGGGACCTGGTGGAGGTGGTCCGAGGGACCTGGTGGAGGTGGTCCGAGGGACCTGGTGGTGGTGGTCCGAGGGACCTGGTGGTGGTGGTCCGAGGGACCTGGTGGTGGTGGTCAGAGGGACCTGGTGGTGGTGGTCAGAGGGACCTGGTGGTGGTGGTCAGAGGGACCTGGTGGAGGTGGTCAGAGGGACCTGGTGGTGGTGGTCAGATGGACCTGGTGGTGATTCCAGTCTGCTCCAGAGCAGCTGTGGCTACAGTGTAGCTCACTGCCATCAGTGTGTGAAGAGCTTTGGGAGTCCTTGAACTTCGAACACTCTCTACTAGTCAGGACATTTTACCATAAATTCACATAGAACCGCTGTACGGCAGGTCATTAGTGTCTTTATTGGTTTTGGTTATTTTCCCGCGCTACGACTCGGCTTATTGAGAAGGTTGTTAATCCGCTGGACTGGAATCATTCTGTTGTTATTTTATTTAGCGTTTGTTTGATCAGATCTGCTACATTTATCTAAATATTGATGTAAATAAAAATAAAACGGTAAATGCTCAGAGTGACTGTGATGATTAAAACTCATCCTCATTTAAACACATCAGAAACAAGAACGTTTGTTTTTAATCATCCTCTCATCCTGTATGCTAATG
This sequence comes from Callopanchax toddi, assembly GCA_006937965.1. Classification (NCBI taxonomy): domain Eukaryota; kingdom Metazoa; phylum Chordata; class Actinopteri; order Cyprinodontiformes; family Nothobranchiidae; genus Callopanchax; species Callopanchax toddi. The sequence goes on along the minus strand of SSNR01000505.1, from coordinate 151,361 downwards.
CTAACTATCCAGTCTCATTCTGAACCGTGAATGAATAAAAGTCCAGTTTTCCTCCAGCCTGGTCGCTGACCTGTGACCTCTGGTGACCTCTGATGTTACAGCTGGGCTGACGTGTTTTTTCTCTTCGTTTACCAGATGCTGTTGTTGTCGTCAGTCAGGTTGTTCGTGGAAATAATTCCCATTAACAGACTGACCTCAGGTCAGATCGGGTTGCTCTACTAAGGCTGTGACCTTGTTTCATAGATTATTCATGTTTCTAAAGACCCCCAGTGAACGAAGGCCACGCTGTCAGAGGCGTTTCAACGAGTTTAACTGGAGCGTCGACTGGATGAATGTTGGTGTGATGTGGCTCTGAGGTCGGTTAGGGTTGGCTGGGATCCTTCAGGAGGTTTGTGCTGCTGGAGTTAAAGTGGTCACATGATGCTCACATGAGCGGCTTCTCACTCAGAGCCCTGCTCTGACATGTTGGAGGATTTCTCAGAAGTCTTCATGAAACCTGAGCAGCAGAGGAGCTGTAGGACAAGCACATCACCTGAGAACAAACCAGCTCTGGTGTCGTCACTCTGAAACCTTCCAACAACACATCAGCTGATCGGTCACATGGTTCTGAGACGGAGCTCTTTGGCTGGATGTGAGGAAGGTTCAGGAAGGTCTTCAGATCACCTGGGACAACCTCTCAGGTTTCTGATGTTCTGACTTTAGTTAGTAAAGAGAGAGAGAGAGAGACTGGGTCAGGATGAATGTGATGATGTAATCGAGGTGTTGTGTTCATGTGACACACACAGGTTTATAGTCAACACAAAACATCTTGATTTCACGATAATTCCTACAGTTTCACAATCCTCAGAATAAAATTCTGTTACCATGGCGATGAGTCCGGTCTGCGTTACCGTGGCGATGAGTCCGGTCTGTGTTACTGTGGCGATGAGTCCGGTCTGCATTACCATGGCGGTGAGTCCGGTCTGTGTTACCGTGGCGATGAGTCTGGTCTGCGTTACCATGGCGGTGAGTTCGGTCTGTGTTACTGTGGCGGTGAGTTCGGTCTGCGTTACCATGGCGGTGAGTCCGGTCTGTGTTACCGTGGCGATGAGTCCGGTCTGCGTTACCATGGCGGTGAGTTCGGTCTGTGTTACTGTGGCGATGAGTCCGGTCTGCGTTACCGTGGCGATGAGTCCGGTCTGTGTTACCGTGGCGATGAGTCCGGTCTGTGTTATCGTGGCGATGAGTCCGGTCTGTGTTACCATGGCGGTGAGTCCGGTCTGTGTTATCGTGGCGATGAGTCCGGTCTGTGTTACCGTGGCGATGAGTCCGGTCTGTGTTATCGTGGCGATGAGTCCGGTCTGTGTTATCGTGGCGATGAGTCCGGTCTGTGTTACCGTGGCGATGAGTCCGGTCTGTGTTACCGTGGCGATGAGTCCGGTCTGCGTTACCATGGCAGTGAGTTCGGTCTGTGTTACTGTGGCGATGAGTTCGGTCTGCGTTACCATGGCGGTGAGTCCGGTCTGTGTTATCGTGGCGATGAGTCCGGTCTGTGTTACCGTGGCGATGAGTCCGGTCTGTGTTACCGTGGCGATGAGTCCGGTCTGTGTTACCGTGGCGATGAGTCCGGTCTGTGTTATCGTGGCGATGAGTCTGGTCTGTGTTATCGTGGCGATGAGTCCGGTCTGTGTTATCGTGGCGATGAGTCCGGTCTGTGTTATCGTGGCGATGAGTCCGGTCTGTGTTACCGTGGCGATGAGTCCGGTCTGTGTTATCGTGGCGATGAGTCTGGTCTGTGTTATCGTGGCGATGAGTCCGGTCTGCGTTACCATAGAGCCAGGCTCTAAGAGGTCCCCCTTTCTGAGAACTTAAACTGACCTTCTACTCACCAGCTCTCCAGTCCCCTGGTCTCCTGACCTGGTTTCAGTTGTTTGCTGATCAAACCAGATCAATGGGTCTGAACTGGAACCAGTTTGAATCTGGATTAAAAAGTCTGGTTCCTCCTGAAGAGACCTGAGTCACCAAACTTGTAACCATAACATCAGCTCTCCTCCCTCAACTGACTGACTGTGTGTGTGTGTGTGTGTGTGTGTGTGTGTGTGTGTGTGTGTGTGTGTGTGTGTTCAGGTGGTACTTTGCTCTGATCTCCGTCTCAGGGGTTTTCTCCGTGACCTTTTCGATGATTTTCGCCTACGTTGCTGACATCACAGAGGAACATGAGAGGAGCACAGCGTACGGACTGGTAACTACACACACACACACACACACACCTCTCAGCAGTGTTTTAGTCATATCTCAGTGAGGGGGACTTTGTCTTTGTGACGACACAAACCAAATCAGTACTGGAGGAGACCTGGTTCTGAGGAGACCTGGTTCTGAGGAGACCTGGTTCTGAGGAGACCTGGTTCTGGAGGCCAGTCTGTGGTTTCAGGTGATCCACCTCAGAACATCTGAGCAGAAACCAGAGATGGGGATCTCCTGACTCGAGGAAGCACCTGATTGGCTCAGAGTTCTGTTTCCTCTCAGTGGCGTAACAGCGCCCCCTCCTGGTGTGACTCACTACCTGCATTGTTCCTCAGGAGGTTTAGAAGTCAGCTGATTGAACTGTAATTAAATCTGCATGTTGACCTTTAACCCTTTATCACCTAAGCCTGTGTCCGCCTGGCATTTTTTTACTCTTTTAACTATAAAATTGTCAAAACATGTCCTGTAAGCAAATGCTTTGGCTCTTTTTTCCATAACACTTGGAACTTTAAATATCTGACATTATTTTTCTATATAATGTTCAATAAACCAGTGTAAGAACTGTTTGAAATGAAGAAAAACCAAAATGCGAAATTAGATTTTAGAGTTTTAGTGAAAATAAAATAGGGTTTATACACAGAAACAACAGATTTTGCATCATAATTTAACAATTTTAACAGTTTAGAACATTTTCACCAATTTCAGTTTCCTTTTTCTCTTACTAATACAAAAATACAGGCCAATAATTCAAAATATATTCAGGCGTTTTTTTCCCTGCCTGCAGGAGACCAGCTGCTCCTCAGGAGACTCTAAAAGTAGAGGAGACATGTTCAGCAGGTCTCAAACCCACAGTATTTAGTACAGAACAGACATGGTGAACGTAGTCAGAATGTGGTGTACTGCACTAAAAAGTGACGTCATAGTGCACAAAACAGGACATTTAGACATAAAAAGTACAAATGTATGTACTTTGTACTAATTTACTTACTTGGTACACAGTTTTAAAAATGTAAAAACATAATGAAAGTATCAAAACTACATATTTTTTACATACCAGCTTCATTTATCCTTATATTCAATTCAAAACATGATTCAATCGGTCAAACCTTTTTCACTGCTTCAGCTTCTGCTTTGAGCTCAGAAGAATCCAGGAAACTCTGTGGTGGATTTATAACCTGGAGAGCTCTTTTTGACAGAATCTGCTGTTTTTCTCCGTTTCTGTCGCTGATTTCCTCCTCAGCTGCAGCGTTCGTGTGTGTGTGAGACGGGGACAAAGGGGCTGATTCGCGGGCCTACCAACAGCGCGGAAGTGAAATTACCGTAATAACACTAATCTGACCTGAAAGCGCAACTTCTCTTCTTTCTAAAACCGTTTAAATTTTTCGGATAGCGCAAACGATCGTGGAGTTACGGTAATGGAAAGAAGGCGTGTCAGACACGTGTCGGCGGCGACACGCGGTTTTAAAGGGTTAACCAGAGAGAACCCTGAAGGACTTCTTGACCCTCTCAGGTGTCAGCGACCTTCGCTGCCAGCCTGGTGACCAGTCCAGCCATCGGGGCCTACCTGTCCGCTCAGTATGGAGACAGCCTGGTGGTCCTGGTTGCCACGGTGATTGCCGTTATCGACATTGCCTTCGTGTACTTCCTGGTTCCCGAGTCTCTGCCAGACAAGGTGAGGCTGTCGTCGTGGGGCTTCCCCATCTCCTGGGAGCAGGCCGACCCGTTCTCCGTGAGTTTAAAGATGCTTCAGGACCATCCTCTGACAGCTGATTGGCTGGGGACATGATTGACAGGTGACTGATGACTGTTCTCTGTTCAGTCGCTGCGTCGAGTCGGAAAAGACACAACGGTCCTGCTGATCTGTGTCACAGTGTTCCTGTCCTACCTGCCTGAAGCTGGACAGTACTCCAGCTTCTTCCTCTACCTGAAGCAGGTAACACACACACACACACACACTCACACACACACACACACACACACACACACACACACTCTCACACACACACACACACACACACACACTCACACACACACACACTCTCACACACACACACCCACACACACACACTCACACACACACACACTCTCACACACACACACACAGAGTGAACTGATGTGTTTCCCTGACTTTGTGTTTATTTCTGACTGGGTCATTGTGCATGTGGTCATGCCCTGTCCTCTAACAGTAACATTTAAACTAGTGCTGGGCCGATAACGCCGTTAACGCGCTGCGTTAACGTGAAACTGTTATCGCGCGATAAAAAAAATAACGCCGTTAATCTAAATTGGGTCGCTGGGTCTAGGAGATCTACAGGCATTACCAAATGGCAGACTCTGATCCTGGCCCGGATCTTTCCGGAGTCCGGACCTGCAGCAGGACCCGCTCCCCCGGTCTAGCTGAAGGAGGCGCGGCTCCTGCCTCCCGAACGCTCGCTTCACCTGGAGCGGCTCCCAGATCCGAACCGATCCTTCACCCGGACCGGGAGCCGCGGGTCCAGGTGAAGCGCGCGTTCAGGAGACGTGAGGCGTGTCTCCTTCACCGGGAGCCGGCTCTGGTCCAGGATTTTCACCTGGACCCAAGGAGGTGAAAGAGGCGCGTCCGGGAGCCGCGCGCCCGTGCCAACCTCGGCATACGCCCCCTCCTCCTGAACCGGACCGTGTGGTTCGGACTTGATGCAGGTTGGAGGAGACGCAGCAGAGCGCTGACCGAGTCATAAACCCGCGGCAACAACTTGGTAGAGTTCCCGCAGAACTCCGACCAAGTCATCAACCAGGTCTGGACTGGCTGTCTGGTTCCAGGTGTTTCCTGCTGAACCGACGTGTTGTTTGGGCCGACAGCCTCAGCTGTGCACGCGCCTCTCGTTAAAGTGAATGTGGCAGCGCGTGCTGCGTTTCTCAGCATAACTGACAGCTGAACATTCAACCAATCAAACAACATCAACACTAAAACACATTGATCTGTCAGTGACTTTATCAGAGGGTTGTCTTTAGTTTTCAGACTCGTTAATGTTTAAATCCCCTAAAGTGGTTTTATTTAGCACAAACATGATAAACAGCCCTATAGGATAATGTGAAATAAACAGTAGAGAAATTAAGTCATTTAAGGCAGATTGAATCCATTACAGATAAACTGGATGTTACAATCACTTTTTGACAGCTAAAAAATCAGCTTGAAGTTATTTAATGTAAAAAAGAGAGTTGATGCTTTAATCAGGTGACCTGTAAACTAAATGTAATCCTTTACTGTCAGGAGATGAGAAGGTTTCTAGTAAAACTATTAAAACAGAGTGAGCCTTAGAAAACAGCTGTAAAGTTAAAGGAAACAGACCTCTGATTACAGATCAATGTGTTTTAGTGTTAAAATGTTTCATCCTGATAACTTGATCAACCATCAGAGGTTGTTAAAATGAGCTCAGAGCTCGTCTGGTCTGGAGGTTCTGGTTTGTGACTCAGGTCTGGGTTTCTGAGGGAAGTTCTGACAGGTTTAGTATTTCTTGTTAGGTTAGTAACAGCTGATCCAAACAGTGGATCAGCTGTTACTAACCTTAAACTCTAGACTTGAAGTATCACGACTCTTCAGCCTCATGAACACACATACCGGTATTATGAACCCTTTGGCAGAATTCAAATGAGCCATTTTAATCTAGATTAATTTCAAAATTAATCTAGATTAATCTAGATTAAAAAAATTAATCTATGCCCACCTCTAATTTAAACACATCATGAGAACTTGGTTTGGGCCGGGGATTGAACCCACACCCTCCTGCATTGGAGTCAGTGTCACTAACACTAGAATACAGTGTCTGATAGGAAAATACTGAAGTTACAGTGGTCATAACTTTTCTTTATCAGCCAGTCAAGGTTGGCAGCGCTGCACTGCCTACCCAGCATGCACCCCCCACCTGCATGACTGTGGCCCTTACAGGTTTTAGTTGATGACCCCTGCTGTAGAGGTTCTCTAGGATTCAGGGTTTTGTTCCATCCTGATGGACTTTCCTTCAGCAGGACTTTGTTCTTCTGTTCTGTTTCAGATGATCCAGTTTTCATCTGGAGCCATCGCCGGCTTCATCGCCATGTTGGGAATCCTCTCCATCATCGCTCAGGTGCACACACACACACACACACACACACTGCAGCCTGGAGGTCTGTGGGAGGATGCAGGTGTTTCTGACCTCATTTGACCTGTAGAAGAAGCAGTTAGCTCATCAGTCATGGAGGTGTGTGTGTGTGTTCAGCTGATTGTGACCTGTGACCTTCAGGCTCGGTGTCATAGGACATGTTCTGACCGTGTTTCAGGTGGACCAGCATCGGGCTGAGCTGCTGTGATTGTGTCTTTCAGACCCTCCTCCTGAGCCTGTTGATCAGGACCATCGGTAAAAAGAACACCGTTCTGCTCGGTCTGGGTTTCCAGATCCTGCAGCTCCTCTGGTACGCCTTTGGCTCTGAGCCGTGGTGAGTTCCCTCTCTTGGTCTGTCAAATCAGATGTTTAGATGCACATCCTGTAGATCAAACATGTTTTTAGGGTTTATTTTGTTCTCCTCAGGATGATGTGGGCCGCCGGAACGGTGGCAGCCTTGTCCTCCATGACTTTCCCGGCAGTCTCTGCTCTGGTGTCACACAGTGCCTCAGCAGACCAGCAAGGTGAGCTCACCTGGATCCGTTTAGGGGTTAATGGTGTTTTTGTTGGAGATAAATATTGTTTGTAGTCATCTGACAACAGAGGAGTGGGTCAGAAGAAGAACATTCTGAAGTGGCTTTTACCTCTACTGCAGTTAGTTTAGTTTGTTTCAGCTGATCAACGTCTGAATCTCTGTCCACAACATCCTGCTGCTGCAGCAACAACATAAACTAAAGAAACCGTCTAATCCTGAACTGTAGAGGTTAGCTAACAGGTAATATAGAGTTCTAACTGTAGAGGTTAGCTAACAGGTAATATAGAGTTCTAACTGTAGAGGTTAACTAACAGGTAATATAGAGTTCTAACTGTAGAGGTTAACTAACAGGTAATATAGAGTTCTAACTGTAGAGGTTAACTAACAGGTAATATAGAGTTCTAACTGTAGAGGTTAGCTAACAGGTAATATAGAGTTCTAACTGTAGAGGTTAGCTAACAGGTAATATAGAGTTCTAACTGTAGAGGTTAGCTAACAGGTAATATAGAGTTCTAACTGTAGAGGTTAGCTAACAGGTAATATAGAGTTCTAACTGTAGAGGTTAGCTAACAGGTAATATAGAGTTCTAACTGTAGAGGTTAGCTAACAGGTAATATAGAGTTCTAACTGTAGAGGTTAGCTAACAGGTAATATAGAGTTCTAACTGTAGAGGTTAGCTAACAGGT
>SSNR01000505.1:95319-124496 GCA_006937965.1 Callopanchax toddi | reverse complement strand
TAAACATCTGGATGTAAAGACGTCAGTAAACATCTGGATGTAAACATGTCAGTAAACATCTGGATGTAAAGACGTCAGTAAACATCTGGATGTAAAGACGTCAGTAAACATCTGGATGTAAAGACGTCAGTAAACACCTGGATGTAAAGACGTCAGTAAACATCTGGATGTAAAGACGTCAGTAAACATCTGGATGTAAACATGTCAGTAAACATCTGGATGTAAAGACGTCAGTAAACATCTGGATGTAAAGACGTCAGTAAACATCTGGATGTAAACATGTCATTAAACATCTGGATGTAAACTTGTCAGTAAACATCTGGATGTAAACGCATCAGTAAACATCTGGATGTAAACGTGTCAAACATCTGGATGTAAAGACGTCAGTAAACATCTGGATGTAAACGTGTCAGTAAACATCTGGATGTAAACACATTAGTAAACATCTGGATGTAAACGTGTCAAACATCTGGATGTGTTGTTTTTTGTGTTTAAATATTAACCTTTTTTGTTTCCAGATACGTCTTCCCTCCCTTCTCACTGTGCTGGGCGGAGCTTCTGGAGGTCAAAGTTCGTGTTCCTTGTGAGACTCTTGACTATGTGATGGCAAACTATGGCGTCTCCTGGAGCGTCCCCATGAGGACTTGGGACTGGAAGACATCCCCTAGCAATGTTCTGGAAAATGGGATGTGGGCTATGGAAGAATGGGTGGAGCTTATTCAAGTGTACTAAGAGGAGGCGGAGCAACAATATAAAATAGTTTAAAATAAAATGTGAATGTTTTCTACATGTTTGCATGAAGAATGCCTGCTGGACAAAACGCTAGATGCAGCTGCTGCAGACCAGAACCTCCTGATGGGACCAGACCTTTATAGACCGGAAACCCCCGGGAGTACATGGCCCTAGTCTGGATTACTTAGAAGTAATCTGGATTGACTAACTCTACTCTGACTAAGAGCAGTTCAAAGACCTCGAGTGAGGATGATCAAAACAGACAGCGGACCTCGCCTGGGAGTGGGAGACTGGGGCGCCCTCCTGGAGCCAGGCCTGGATCCTGGAGTTTGGCTGGTTCTGTCCCAATACGATGCAGGTAGCCACCTCCACATGGGCCCACCACCTGCTGGGAAAGGCTCCAGGTCGGGTACTGTGCAAGATGGGAGGCAGGTGAAGGCGGAGCCCTGGGCGTGCTGATCCCTGGTGCCATGACTGGATTTTGGGATGTGGAATGTCACCTCTCTGGAGGTCAAGGATACGGAGCTTGTGTGTGAGGTTGAGCAGCAATACCAGTTAGAGTCAATAGGGGGCATCAGTAGGTAGAGTCTGTCAACCAGAGGGGCTCCGCCTCCGGCTCAGTCTCAGATCCATCTGGGTTACATTGTCCTTGGAGACACTTCACCCATTATGTCTACTGGTGGAGGTCAGAGGGACCTGGTGGAGGTCAGAGGGACCTGGTGGAGGTCAGAGGGACCTGGTGGAGGTCTGAGGGACCTGGTGGAGGTCAGAGGGACCTGGTGGAGGTCTGAGGGACCTGGTGGAGGTCTGAGGGACCTGGTGGTGGTCAGAGGGACCTGGTGTTGTGCAGCGCTTTGAGGACTGTAGAACTCTCTAAAGAACCTAAGGGTTCAGACCACCAGGCCTTTCTGGACTCTCTGGAGGGGGTGCAATCGGGAGATTCTGTCGTTCTTCTAGGGCCATAAGGGTCAAAAGGTCATGCAGATGTCAAGTCATCGTTCTGGTCAAACCACTACTGTAGGAGTGTTTACTGAAAACCTCCTGCCTGGAATCAAACCAGACTCTAGACCAGGTCAGGGTAACGGCCCAGAGAGGACTCATCCTTTTGTAACAGTCAGAACTTCTAGTTTGATCCTGAGAAGATCCAGAGAGCTAACTGGGACCAGTCTAGTCCAGCCTCAGTGGTCCTGATCACCAAGACCATCAGGTAGACTCGTAGAGACAGACTCAGCCTGGATCCATCAGGATCTGACCTGGTCCAGTGAGCCCTGATCAGAATGATGTCAGATTGTTTATAACTGATCAGTTATCAGTAATTACTAAATGACTCCACTTCACTCCAATCAGAATCTAAACCAGACCCTTCTATAACCTCTAATCATTTTGATCAGTTTATTCAGGGTTTCTTTTATTTTGTAAATAAATTAGTAAAATATCGTAATAAATACATTTTATATAAACTATATTTTGCCTCTGTGTCAGATTACTAATATGTCTGATTCTCTGAAACCCAAAGAAGTTATTTCTAGATATTAATGGTGTAATGGATTAACGGCTCCTAGTTCGAGACATTATGGAGGAGCCAGGTAGGTCCAGGAACCGTTTTCAGGTCAGAACACCCACTTTACCAAACAATGTGCAGTTTTAAATCCGTTCCCTCAGTTTAGTAAACAGTGCACACGGATGACGTCACTACGGACTCCAGCAGCGTCCCAGGGCGCTGTAATGTAGTCTAAAGGCTGCGGGTTCAAGGTAGGCCCCGTTTGGTTAAAGGACCCAGAGGCTGCTCTCTGTGCTTTGGTAAACAGTTAACGGCTTTTAAAGCCTCTTAACAACGTTCTGACATAGTACAGCTATAAATATATTATGAAGATTAAAAAACCCCTGAAAGAAATCAGTAAGTGGTTGTCCCGCAGTTCTCTAAAAACTTCAGCCAATCAGACGTTTTGGACCGAAAGCAATGATTGGACAATCCGGCTGTCTGTCTCCTGAAGCGCCTCACTTCCTCACTGCTTGGATCCTCCATTAATGCTGCTGGAGCATTTTTCAGCAGAACATCCTGGAAGTGAGAGGAGGACAGAAACAGCTGTTAGCGCTTCAGTTTTAGGAGAAAATACCAGAGTCCCAAAAAGAACAACAGCTTTTCAGCTGCAGGAAGCTAAAAACGTTTCTCCAGCTGGAGTTGTGCCTCTATTGTTACCGTGGAAATGTCCGGTCCCAGGTCTGGGGAAGGCGGGTCTACGGATTCTACCGCTGAGACGTGTAGCGATAGCTAGCGGGTCGACCAACCTGCTGAGCGCAGCTTTAGCCCTGAAGCAGATCAACAACCTGTTTATGACTCAAGCCCAGATCAGAGCAGCGGAACACGGACACGTAGCGGCTAGCCGCACTCACTCCTGGCGTTTGGTGTCAATATGGCGGCCTGTCCTGACCAGGTCTACGCCCATGGTGTCGACGTGTAGCGTAGCACTGTTAGCTAGCACAGTTAGCTAGCACTGTGTTGCATAGCAACCACTTTGGACTTTGCTATGAGGTCACTGCACACAAAAAATGATCAAATGATTTTTTTTCTCTTCAAATTTTATTTGTTTTCTAGTCTGATTTAGACAGTTCTGGTCCAGGTTCAGGGTCCAGGTCCAGGGTCCAGGTTCTGGTCCTGGACGATCAGGTTCAGCAGAACCTCCATCTGGTCTCAGAACAGTTTTGTTGGGTTGGTGGTCCACCTTTCAGCTACCAGACAGTTTCTGGGTCAGAACCTTTGGTTCTCAGCTCCCGCCTTGTGACGTCACTCCAAGGCCTCGCGAGGCCGCTCCTTATGATGCACGAGCCCTTTACTGATCAGATCCGGGACCTCCACGGCGAGCCAGGGCGCGAGCCCGAGTGCCATGAGGTGCGCGAGCCCGAAGCGCGGCGCGTTGCGCGCCCACAGCGGGGCGAAGTGCTCGGTGAGGCAGATCTTCCCGCCACGGAACATCTTGGCAGTCTTGCCGTCCAGTTCTGGGACCGCCACTTCCGGTGCGGTGTCTGGGTACGTCACCGGGACGTCGAACTCCACCCGGAACTCGTAGCGCAGCAGCTCGTGGACGAACCAGCACGAGCCGCTCCAGCGCGTGCCGTCCGCGTTGGACTCCAACCGGAACCAGTCGTTATCCGCCGCCTTGTTGATCTCCACGGACCGGATCAGGGCCTGGTACTCCTCCTTCAGCCGCTGCGGCCACAGCGCGCGATCCCGAGGACCCGCGTGCGTCTTCAGCAGCGGGATCTGGGACACGGTCCTGCGCGTGGCCTCGTCTGCCATGTCGGTTCGGAGTGGGTCCGGTTCCGGTCTGGCGGTCGGGTCTCTGCACTGACGTGGCTCCGCCGCAGCTCAACGACCGGAAGTCACGCTAAACACCCGTAGTGCTTCCTGCGGTGGGTTTTCAAAATAAAAGCTGTGGGCGGCGTGTAGAGCAGAGATACTCAGTCAGTCAGTACCCGGAGTACTCAACCCTAAGTACCCAGAGTACTCAACCCTACTAACCCTAAGTACCCAGAGTACTCAACCCTAAGTACCCAGAGTACTCAACCCTACTAACCCTAAGTACCCAGAGTACTCAACCCTATGTACCCGGAGTACTCAACCCTACTAACCCCAAGTACCCAGAGTACTCAACCCTACTAACCCTATGTACCCAGACTACTCAACCCTACTAACCCTAAGTACCCAGAGTACTCAACCCTATGTACCCAGAGTACTCAACCCTACTAACCCTAAGTACCCGGAGTACTCAACCCTATGTACCCAGAGTACTCAACCCTACTAACCCTAAGTACCCAGAGTACTCAACCCTATGTACCCAGAGTACTCAACCCTACTAACCCTAAGTACCCGGAGTACTCAACCCTAATAACCCTAAGTACCCAGAGTACTCAACCCTATGTACCCGGAGTACTCAACCCTACTAACCCTAAGTACCCGGAGTACTCAACCCTACTAACCCTAAGTACCCAGAGTACTCAACCCTACTAACCCTATGTACCCAGAGTACTCAACCCTACTAACCCTAAGTACCCAGAGTACTCAACCCTATGTACCCAGAGTACTCAACCCTACTAATCCTAAGTACTCAACCCTACTAACCCTAAGTACCCAGAGTACTCAACTCTATGTACCCAGAGTACTCAACCCTACTAACCCTAAGTACCCAGAGTACTCAACCCTATGTACCCAGAGTACTCAACCCTATGTACCCAGAGTACTCAACCCTACTAACCCTAAGTACCCAGAGTACTCAACCCTACTAACCCTAAGTACCCGGAGTACTCAACCCTACTAACCCTAAGTACCCGGAGTACTCAACCCTACTAACCCTAAGTACCCGGAGTACTCAACCCTATGTACCCAGAGTACTCAACCCTACTAACCCTAAGTACCCAGAGTACTCAACCCTATGTACCCAGAGTACTCAACCCTACTAACCCTAAGTACCCGGAGTACTCAACCCTAAGTACCCAGAGTACTCAACCCTACTAACCCTAAGTACCCAGAGTACTCAACCCTACTAACCCTAAGTACCCAGAGTACTCAACCCTATGTACCCGGAGTACTCAACCCTACTAACCCTAAGTACCCGGAGTACTCAACCCTACTAACCCCAAGTACCCAGAGTACTCAACCCTACTAACCCTATGTACCCAGAGTACTCAACCCTACTAACCCTAAGTACCCAGAGTACTCAACCCTATGTACCCAGAGTACTCAACCCTACTAACCCTAAGTACCCAGAGTACTCAACCCTACTAACCCTAAGTACCCAGAGTACTCAACCCTACTAACCCTAAGTACCCAGAGTACTCAACCCTATGTACCCAGAGTACTCAACCCTACTAACCCTAAGTACCCGGAGTACTCAACCCTAAGTACCCAGAGTACTCAACCCTACTAACCCTATGTACCCAGAGTACTCAACCCTACTAACCCTAAGTACCCAGAGTACTCAACCCTATGTACCCAGAGTACTCAACCCTACTAATCCTAAGTACTCAACCCTACTAACCCTAAGTACCCAGAGTACTCAACCCTACTAACCCTAAGTACCCGGAGTACTCAACCCTACTAACCCTAAGTACCCAGAGTACTCAACCCTACTAACCCTAAGTACACGGAGTACTCAACCCTATGTACCCAGAGTACTCAACCCTACTAACCCTAAGTACCCAGAGTACTCAACCCTATGTACCCAGAGTACTCAACCCTACTAACCCTATGTACCCAGAGTACTCAACCCTACTAACCCTAAGTACCCAGAGTACTCAACCCTACTAACCCTAAGTACACGGAGTACTCAACCCTATGTACCCAGAGTACTCAACCCTACTAACCCTAAGTACCCGGAGTACTCAACCCTATGTACCCAGAGTACTCAACCCTACTAACCGTAAGTACCCAGAGTACTCAACCCTATGTACCCAGAGTACTCAACCCTACTAACCCTAAGTACCCAGAGTACTCAACCCTATGTACCCAGAGTACTCAACCCTACTAACCCTAAGTACCCAGAGTACTCAACCCTACTTACCCTGAGTACCCAGCGCACTCAACCCTATGTACCCAGAGTACTCAACCCTACTAACCCTAAGTACCCAGAGTACTCAACCCTATGTACCCAGAGTACTCAACCCTACTAACCCTAAGTACCCAGAGTACTCAACCCTACTAACCCTAAGTACCCAGAGTACTCAACCCTACTAACCCTAAGTACCCAGAGTACTCAACCCTACTCAACCCTATGTACCCAGAGTACTCAACCCTACTAACCCTAAGTACCCAGAGTACTCAACCCTACTAACCCTAAGTACCCGGAGTACTCAACCCTACTAACCCTAAGTACCCAGAGTACTCAACCCTACTAACCCTAAGTACCCAGAGTACTCAATCCTACAAAGCTCAAAGGGCCAGATGCCTGCCAGAGAAGGGTCCCGAGGGCCGGGGATGGACAATAACATATATATATATATATATATATGTATACATACATTTATACATATATACATATATATATATATATATATATATGTATACATATATACATATGTATATGTATATACACATATATATGCCCTATGTATATACCCTTTGTGATTTCTTATTCTTTTGCATGTTTGTCACACAAAATGTTTCTGATCATCAAACACATTTAACCATTAGTCAAAGATAACACAAGTAAACACAAAATGCAGTTTTTAAATGATGGTTTTTATTATTTGGGGAGAAAAAAGATCCAAACCTACATGGCCCTGTGTGAAAAAGTGATTGCCCAGAGTGCTGTATCAAGGCAGCTCAGTGGGAAGTCTGTGGAAGGAAAAAGTGTGTCAGAAAACGCTGCACAGCGAGAAGAGGTGACCGGACCCTGAGGAAGATTGTGGAGAAGGACCGATTCCAGACCTTGGGGGACCTGTGGAAGCAGTGGACTGAGTCTGGAGTAGAAACATCCAGAGCCACCGTGCACAGGCGTGTGCAGGAAATGGGCTACAGGTGCCGCATTCCCCAGGTCGAGACACTTTAGAACCAGAAACAGCAGCAGAAGTGGCGGACCTGGGCTACAGAGAAGCAGCACTGGACTGGTGCTCAGTGGTCCAAAGTCATTCAGAAATCAAGGAGCCAGAGTCTGGAGGAAGACTGGGGAGAGGGAAATGCCTGAAGTCCAGTGTCAAGTCCCCCCAGTCAGTGATGGTCTGGGCGCCATGTCAGCTGCTGGTGTTGGTCCACTGTGTTTGATCAAGGGTCAGCAGGGTCAATGCAGCTAGCTAGCAGGAGATGTTGGAGCACTTCATGCTTCCATCTGCTGAAAAGCTTTATGGAGATGAAGATTTCATTTTTCAGCACGACCTGGCACCTGCTCCCAGTGCCCAAACCACTGGTCACTGGTTTACTGACCATGGTGTTACTGTGGTACTCTCCTGACCTGAACCCCAGAGACAATCTGTGGATAATGTGAAGAGAAAGTTGAGAGACACCAGACCCAACGCTCTGGATGAGCTTAAGGCCGCTATCGAAGCATCCTGGGCCTCCAGAACACCTCAGCAGTGCCACAGGCTGATCGCCTCCATGCCACGCCGCACTGAAGCAGTCAGTTCTGATAAAGGATTCCCACCAAGTACTGAGTGAGAACTGAACATCATCATCTGAAGGTTGACTTGTTTTGTATTAAAAACACTTTTCTTCTATTGGTCGGATGAAATATGCTCACTTTTTGAGACAGGAGTTTAGGGTTTTCATGAGCTGTACGCCACAATCATCAATATTAAAACAATAAAACTACTTCAGCTGTGTGTAATGAATCTAAAATATATGAAAGTCTAATGTTTATCAGGACATTACAGAAAATAATCAACTTTATCACAATATGATCATTTTTTGAGAAGGACCTGTATGTTTTGGCCAAGTTTAAACAATAATATTAATCCAAAATATATTTTATTTATTTAAACAGGATTTTAGCTTTTACAGCAGTTTCACATTTTGTTAATCTTCTCTTGCCTTTATTTCTGCCTCTTTGTCACTGAGCGAGAAACAGGAAACTAACAGATCTGTTCACTTTGGGCTAACATCTGTGAACAGATTCAGGGGAATCAAAAAGGCGTTTCCATCACAAGCTGAACATCAGTTAAGAAGACGGGTTGGATCAGAAGACAGCTGCTGTCAGAGCAACAGGAGAGGGAGGGAGCGCTGAACAGTGTGCGTGTTATTAAATATTAACAGGAGGGGGAAGCCCACGATTGGCCCACGGGGGGATCGGAGGTGCAGCTCCCCTGCAGGTTCTGGAGCAGCGATGTGCAGTCAGAGGACTCTGAAATATGACCAGCTTTGGAGGAGGAGAGACTCCCGTTTGGTCTGGGGGGTGCATTGTAACTCTCGCGGTGGTTTGATGAAATATTGACAGCTTTGAGGACACAGTCATTGGCTCAAGAGCCAGAAAGAGGGGCCGGCCCGCGGGCCGCCTATTGAGTACCTCTGGTGTAGAGTGTCCGTCTGGCAACCGAAGGGTTGCCGGTTCGATCCCAGCTACTTTGTTGTTTGTCCTTGGAGACACTTCACCCACCTCACACACACACACACACACACACTTGTTCAGAGCTCGGTATGAGCTCCCGAAGTCCATAAAGGCTGCAAAGTCTGCATACGCCGGAAGACTGGTCAGCTAGTATCTCACCATGATCCACAGAAGATGTGACATCAAGTCTCTAACCTATGACAGCAGCCACAGGCCGTTCCTTCTTCCTGATACCTTCAACAGCTTCTACGCCAGGTTTGACAGGTTAAATACAGAAACCCCATGCAGTCCTACGGACACCGTCTTCCAAGTGACGCACGCACAGGTTCTGAAAGCTCTGCAGAAGGTGAACCCCTACAAAGCTGCGGGTCCCAACGGAGTCCTCCCTAGAGTTCTGAAGGCCTGTGGGGAACAGCTGGCTGCTGTACACTGACATCTTTAATCTGTCACTATTCTATGCAGTTGTCCCGAATATCTTCAAAACCTCAATAATAATACCAGTTCCCAAGAAACCAGTCAGCCACACCAAGGGATTTCAGGCCAGTGGCGATGAAGTGCTTTGAAAAGCTGATTCTAACATATAAACAACAAGGTCCCGGTCTTGACAGACCCCCTCCAGTTTGCTTACCGACCCAACCGATCAGTGGAGGATATGGTAACAATTAGCTCTACATCACATCCTGCAGCACCTGGACAGAAGGGGAACTTACACTAGGATGCTCTTCCTGGATTACAGCTCAGCATTTAATACAACCCGCCCATGTGAGCGGACAGAGAAGCTGCTGGCCCTCGGCGGCCCAAACCCCACCTGTAGGTGATCCTGGATTCTTAACGGAGAGGCAGCAGGTGGTGAGAACAGGGGAAGGGGCGTCTGCCGAACTCAGTCAGCACAGGATCCTCACAGGACAGTTGTCTCAGCCTGAAACTCTTCACCCTCTACTCCCATGACTGCATCCTGAAGCAGGACGACACCATCGTCTGAAAATACGCCGACGACGCCACCGTCCTGTTATTAAAGGAGGGGAGGAGTCACGCTACAGGGCCGGGTAAACTGTACGTGACTTTGGAGAGGACAACCACCTCATTCTCAACGTGGAAAAGACAGGAAAGCATACTGGAACCCCCCCCCCCCCAGCCTATTATCATTATGGGACTGAAGTGGAGATTGTTGACATCTATTACATCAAACCTGAGCAGGTCCCTCAACACTGCAGAGCTTCTGTTTCCTAAGGCTTCTGAAGGAAGCAGGTCTGAACCCCCCAGGCCTACAGAGGACTGACGGAGAGCATCCTGACTGCAGGACCACTGTGGTACGGGAAAACCACACAGGCAGAGAGGAAAGTCCTGAAGAGTCAAAACAGCAGAACACAACCTCCCCAAGTGGACTCCATGTACGAGACTCCCTCCATCCGCTCATCCTCTACTACTCCCTCCATCCGCTCATCCTCTACTACTCCCTCCATCCGCTCATCCTCTACTACTCCCTCCATCCGCTCATCCTCTACTACTCCCTCCATCCGCTCATCCTCTACTACTCCCTCCATCCGCTCATCCTCTACTACTCCCTCCATCCGCTCATCCTCTACTACTCCAAGAACAACCTGAGGCTCCACAGAGCAGACGGCGTCATCACCCACAGAACGCCGTCCACAGTCAGACTGATGGGTGAAACTGAGCTACTGAAACACAGGCGCAATATTCTGTCTTTACTTATTGAACCATTTCATCTCATCTCTAGTTTATTGAGCCGTCTTTTCACAGCTTTAACAGTTTTAACACTTTTACTTCTGATAGTTTTGTTTCTTACTGGTGTGTATTTACTGTCCTAGACGCCACGTACAGACTGTGTATGAAGTTACCTTACCTTCACACACACTTGTTCACACTCGGACACACACACACACTGATGGCAGTGAACTAGTTTGACTCGGTGGTGGTGATGACATCATCTCTTCCGGACGCTCAGCGTTTGACTTTGGGTTAAGGTCAGACCTCCGTCCTCCAGACTGGTTCTGAAGGACTCTTGGAACCAAGCTCCGCCTTCCTGGCCACCATCACTAAACAGGGAGGGGGCGGGGCCATGTCTCACCTCTCAGACTCCGCCCCCTAAGAGGAAACTTAAGGCTCATGAATGTCAACCAATCAGCAGCGTGATAAAAACCTGAACAGGAAATGACTAAACAAACTTTTACTTGGAACATTACAAACTTTTAATCTGAAAGATTTCACAGGAACATTGGTTCAAACTTTCACAATAAAACTAAGGTGACTGTTTCTTTCTTTGTGTCATCATGTGACCTGACAGGTTCTTGACCCCAGAGGGACCCGCCCCTCACACTGAGAACCACAGGACTAATATACTTGAAGACTGACAGAGAGGATTCTGGGAAAGAAGTGACTGTTTACAAAAATGGTTTTAGTCTTTCAGATAGGTTGTAATTAAACAAACTTCATTTTGAAAACATTTCACTTTATTCACATGGAAACTGATGATGTCATCATGACCTTCAGAAACAGGAAACCAGTCAAAGAGCCGGAAGGCTGTCAAAATAAAAGCAGCCGTGTGATCACCTGCGATACCGCCCTCTCTCCTTGTCTCTCTCTCTCTCCCTGTCTCTGTCCCTCGCACGCTCTCGCTCACGGCGAGGTCCGCCACGCTCACGCTCACGTTGGCGTTCACGCTCGCGCCTGCTGCTGACCACTGCTTGTGTTCGCCGCAGGAAGTCATCCACTCGCATGTCGTAGTCATGCTGCATGATGGGAAGGAGACAGGCAAAGACGGTGAGATGACCAGGTGGTCCACAAGGAACTCCATTAGAACCGGGCTAGAACTCACCGGGCTTGAAGCAAAGGCACGGTGCTGTGGCGCTCGCTGCTTGTCTCTGAAGCGAGGGGGCGGAGCCTCGTGTGGTGGCAGAGGGGGGTGGTGGTGATGGAAGGCCTGGTGAGGGGGGGGTGGGGGGTGGTTGTGATGGTAGTAAGGGGGCTGCTGCTCCACATTTGGGTACGCCGCCTGCTGACACAAACACAACAAGATCAGACTGACCAATGGGCAGAGCGAAACATGATGACATCAGCTGTTATTTAAAAGGTCGGCCATGTTGGTCACATGGTTGCACTGAAAGTGCACGCAACACGTCTGTTGTTTCAGGGTTTTTCAGGTTTAAAAAGTCAAACGTGACTGAGCAACGGTGTTAGCCGCTAGCCGGTGGGGCTAACCAGCAGCTTGGTTCACCAGCTAGCCGAAAACACGTCTTGGAATATTAATGATCAGGAATGTCTCAAACTTAGACCCGTACCCTTCACCTCCGCAGCTAAAACGGCTAGTAGCAGTCAGTTTTTCTGTAATGTTTGATAGAAACTTAGTTCATGGTGAAGATGCAAACTCCTTCATCCAGTCATTTAATCAGCAGTGTTCTACTATCTTAGATAAAGTAGCTCCAGTTAAACAAACAGCGGTATCTCATAGAAGGAACAGTCCCTGATGAACGAACATATTTATAATCTCAGAAGGACATGCCGTAAAGCTGAGAGGCTTTGGAAATCAACAAGAATGGAAATTCACCGACTGTACCTTAAGGAATTGATAACATCTTTAAATGAAATGGTTAAAAACTCCAGAGCTGTTTACTTCTCTCAACTCATTTCCTCAAATAAAAACTCCAAAGTTCTGTTTGACACGACCAATCAGATAGTTTCACCTAAAACGCCCCAAATCCCTGTGTTCTCAAGGTCTGATTGGAACAACTTCCTTTCATTCTTTGAGAACAAAATTAGAAACATCAGGTCAGGTTTCTCACCCCCATCTGCTCCCTGTTCTCCCATCCACCCTCCTCCTTCCCATACCTGGTCCTTCTTCACACCTGTTCATTTTCAGGACATCTGTCTCATTCTGAAAAACATGAAACCAACTCCAAGCCCAGTTGATATTCTCCCAACCTCTTTGCTTCTTAAAGCTTTTGACCTAGTTGGCCCATGCATTGTTGATTTTATCAATCTATCCCTCCAAACCGGCTCCGTCCCCTCCATCTTTAAACACGCTGTTATTGAACCCATCCTTAAAAAACCCAGTCTGGACTCCTCTCAGCCAAATAACTACAGGCCCATTTCCAAACTGAGCTATATCTCTAAACTCTTAGAAAGAGTTGTGGCTGATCAGCTGGTCTCTTTTCTGGAACAACACAACATTTTTGATAAATTCCAATCTGGTTTCCGTAAAAAACATTCAACAGAAACAGCTTTACTCAAAGTATCCAGTGACATCATGATGGCAGCAGACTCCGGGGAGTTTACAGTCTTAGTTCTGTTGGACCTTTCTGTTGATCACAGCACCTTAATGAACAGACTCCGTGACTTGGTGGATCTCTGGACCTGGTCTAGACTGGTNGTCCTCCAGGTTGCTCTGTGTTTACCACACCACGCCCCTCACGCCGTGGTGGAGGTCTGCTGTGGTCTTTAAGGACAAACACGCCTGTAGTCTGATCAACAGTGGCTGTTTCACTACTTTTGAATGTCAGATCATCAAAGTAGGGTTACAAGAAGTATTTTACTGTGTTTTAATTTACCGACCTCCTGGACCAGCTGGCCCTTTTCTCTCTGAATGTTCAGATTTCTTATCATCCATGATTAAGCTGGAAAAGGTTTTAATTCTGGGTGACTTTAACTTCCACATTGATAACCCTGAGTGTAACACAGCAGCTGATTTCTGATCCATCACTGATTCTTTTAACTTTGTACAGCATGTATCAGGACCAACCCATAATATGGGTCACACTTTGGATCTAGTCTTCTCTCTGGGTCTAAACATCAATCAGCTACATGTTGAGGAGGTTCATGTGAGTGACCACAGCTGTGTTTTCTTTAAGATTCAGTCTAACGTTGATCCTGTCCCTCACAAACTGAGTTCATCATTAATCAGTCAGCAGCTGATGGTTTTTCTGTAATGTTTGATAGAAACTTAGTTCATGGTGAAGATGCAAACTCCTTCATCCAGTCATTTAATCAGCAGTGTTCTACTATCTTAGATAAAGTAGCTCCAGTTAAACAAACAGCGGTATCTCATAGAAGGAACAGTCCCTGATGAACGAACATATTTATAATCTCAGAAGGACATGCCGTAAAGCTGAGAGGCTTTGGAAATCAACAAGAATGGAAATTCACCGACTGTACCTTAAGGAATTGATAACATCTTTAAATGAAATGGTTAAAAACTCCAGAGCTGTTTACTTCTCTCAACTCATTTCCTCAAATAAAAACTCCAAAGTTCTGTTTGACACGACCAATCAGATAGTTTCACCTAAAACGCCCCAAATCCCTGTGTTCTCAAGGTCTGATTGGAACAACTTCCTTTCATTCTTTGAGAACAAAATTAGAAACTGGGATTCATGGAGGACTTTTCACTGGTTGTGTATTAAGTTGATGGTTTTATTGTTTTACTGTGTGCTTTAACACAGTTATTTTTAACTTGATAATTTTACTGTTTTATTGTGATGTGGTGTGCTTTTATGCTGTTGTTTTTTAACTCGTTTATTAGTCTTATTGTGATTTCCTATTGTTCGGTGACCTTGGGTGTCAGAAAGGCGCCTAAAATAAAATGTATTATTATTATTATTATCATCTTCTCCAAAAGTTTGCGTATCCCAGATATCCACACGCACTAATCAGCAGAGATCCAGTCACCATGATCCCAGTCGTAGAAACATCTCAGCGTCCTCGATCAGAAACAAGGCGAGTCACATGATCTTCCATCCTGTACACTGAATCGGGGCGTCTCGGCGCTCCCTTCGCCGTTAGAAATGAGGAGAAAATCTTGTCAACTGAATTGATCGACCAGCTGACCAGATTCATAATCCAGAGGGGACTGAGGACGGGCGCTTCCAGACAGAGACAACGAGACAGAGCAGCAGGAGGGAACAGTGACTGTTCTCCTCGAGAGCCAGGAACGAATAGCAGAGCTACACCACGCTGGGACGGTCCAGACTGGGACGGTCCAGACTGGGACGGTCCAGACTGGGACGGTCCAGACCGGGACGGTCCAGACCGAGACGGTCCAGACTGGGACGGACGGTCCAGACTGGGACGGACGGTCCAGACCGGGACGGTCCAGACCGAGACGGTCCAGACTGGGACGGACGGTCCAGACTGGGACGGTCCAGACCGGGACGGTCCAGACCGAGACGGTCCAGACTGGGACGGACGGTCCAGACTGGGACGGACGGTCCAGACCGGGACGGTCCAGACCGAGACGGTCCAGACTGGGACGGACGGTCCAGACTGGGACGGTCCAGACCGGGACGGTCCAGACCGAGACGGTCCAGACTGGGACGGACGGTCCAGACTGGGACGGACGGTCCAGACCGGGACGGTCCAGACCGAGACGGTCCAGACTGGGACGGACGGTCCAGACTGGGACGGTCCAGACCGGGACGGTCCAGACCGAGACGGTCCAGACTGGGACGGACGGTCCAGACTGGGACGGACGGTCCAGACCGGGACGGTCCAGACCGAGACGGTCCAGACTGGGACGGACGGTCCAGACTGGGACGGTCCAGACCGGGACGGTCCAGACTGGGACGGACGGTACAGACTGGGACGGTCCAGACTGAGACGGTCCAGACTGGGACGGACGGTCCAGACTGAGACGGTCCAGACTGGGACGGTCCAGACTGAGACGGTCCAGACTGGGACGGTCCAGACCGAGACGGTCCAGACTGGGACGGACGGTCCAGACTGGGACGGTCCAGACCGGGACGGTCCAGACTGGGACGGACGGTCCAGACTGGGACGGTCCAGACCGAGACGGTCCAGACTGGGACGGACGGTCCAGACTGGGACGGTCCAGACCGGGACGGTCCAGACTGAGACGGTCCAGACTGGGACGGACGGTCCAGACTGAGACGGTCCAGACTGGGACGGACGGTCCAGACCAAGACGGTCCAGACCGGGACGGTCCAGACTGGGACGGACGGTCCAGACTGAGACGGTCCAGACTGGGACGGACGGTCCAGACTGAGACGGTCCAGACTGGGACGGACGGTCCAGACTGAGACGGTCCAGACTGGGACGGTCCAGACTGGGACGGTCCAGACTGGGATGGTCCAGACTGGGACGGACGGTCCAGACTGAGACGGTCCAGACCGGGACGGTCCAGACTGGGACGGACGGTCCAGACCGGGACGGTCCAGACTGAGACGGTCCAGACTGGGACGGACGGTCCAGACCAAGACGGTCCAGACTGGGACGGTCCAGACTGGGACGGACGGTCCAGACCAAGACGGTCCAGACCGGGACGGTCCAGACTGAGACGGTCCAGACTGGGAAGGTCCAGACTGGGACGGACGGTCCAGACTGGGACGGTCCAGACTGGGACGGACGGTCCAGACTGAGACGGTCCAGACAGGGACGGTCCAGACTGAGACGGTACAGACTGGGACGGTCCAGACTGGGACGGTCCAGACTGAGACGGTCCAGACTGGGACGGTCCAGACTGGGACGGTCCAGACTGGGACGGTCCAGACTGGGACGGACGGTCCAGACTGAGACGGTCCAGACTGAGACGGTCCAGACTGGGACGGTCCAGACTGAGACGGTCCAGACTGGGACGGTCCAGACTGGGACGGACGGTCCAGACTGAGACGGTCCAGACTGGGACGGTCCAGACTGAGACGGTCCAGACTGAGACGGTCCAGACCGGGACGGACGGTCCAGACTGAGACGGTCCAGACTGAGATGGTCCAGACCGGGACGGTCCAGACTGGGACGGTCCAGTCTCTTCTCATGTGTCGTTCTACGATGGAGGAATGACCTACCAAGCTACCAGAACAAGGGGTGGGGCCTGTCCGTCTTCTAGAACCTCCTGAAGACCCAGCTCTTCAGAGGACATCTAGACTAGCTCCTAGCTTCACTACTCTACTCTCTTGGTGCACTTCCCTCTATACTGGTACTCGTCTCCCTCACTGTGACCTCTGGCCGAGCCGGACTAATGTTTGACGTCGTTTGTCGTTAGCCTCAGAGCTAACTTCTCTGTTACATCATCACACGTGAGCTTTGGATAAACGTCTGCCAAGTTCACAAACAACAACGTGCCCCGGAGCACCTAGGGTCATTAGGGCACTTCTCCACCACGACAAGGTGGTGGTTTAAGGGGACCAATCAGATCAGGACCAGGGAGTCGTACCAGAGTCTGCCAGGGAGCTGGTGGTCCGACGCTGTGGTGGTAGTTCCTCATGTAGTCGTTGTAGGACTGCCAACAGGTAAAGGTCCACAGTCAGCCAGAGTCAGTGATGTCACAGGGTTAGGGTAACATGCTGCTATCAGACTCACCCCGTTCAGAAGCACATCACGTCTAACCCCCGAGAACCTCCTAGAGTTCAAACCAAAAGGTTACTTCAGGTCGTCTCTCTGACCCTGTCATGTTCGTGTGTCTCACCTGTCCACCGGTTGAGTCCGGAGGTCCTGGATGAACCCTGATGATGAACCAAAGTGTTAACAGACAAGTGTGTGTGTGTGTGTGTGTGTGGGGGGGGGGGGGGGGGGGGGGTGTTAAAGGAGACCTCCAGGTGAAGCACCTGTTCTCTGGCTGAAATCTGGAGGACCGTCCACTCGCGGTCGCTTTCTGCCGTGGAGGTCAAACTCTTCAGGTCGACGCCTACGTAAACAAGTCCAGAGGTGAGACACACACACACGCACGTGCACACACGTGCACACATACACAGAGGAAATGACAGAAGCAGATATAAACGTCCCTGATGTTCTTCTACAGGTGAAGCAGGATCAGAGCCTCCAGGTGAACTTAGAGCTGTTTCCATGGCAACAGTCAGGCTGGAGGTCCTGCTCACTGCTGAACCGGTCAGGTCCAGTACCGGTACCTTGGCCTGTTGCCATGGAGATCCACTCAGCTGGACCTCGAGTTACCTGCAGACTCTGATCCTGTCCAGACACCTGGTCACATTACCGTCCTCATACTGGGTCCACTGGTCCTGCAGGCCTCTGGCTCTGGTTCTGAATCAAAACATGTGGTTCTAATGACCATCCAGTTCCAACCATTGATTCACACACACACACACACACACACACACACACACACACACACACAAAGAAGAAGGCAGTGGGCGTAGCAACATACCGCTGTTGTGGGCGGGGCAACATTTCCTAACAAACAGTTCAGTTCGTTTATAAACCTCTCATTGCAAAGGGTGGGGGTGGGGGGTGATGGTGATGATGATGGTGCAGTCCTGTCAATCAATACAGAAAGCCCCGCCCTCTGAGCCCCGCCCTCTTCACACAAAAAGTTCTGAACAAGAAACGACAAACTTGTCGTCTTCCGTCGTTCTGTCCATTTTACTTCCCCACTGCCCCCACCCCCCCACCACACACACCGTGAGGTTCAGTCCATCAGCAACACACACACTCCACAATAAGAGTCCGACTCAGAGTGTGTGTGCACGTTGGGGGGGTGGGAAGTTCATTACTCAGTCCTTCATTCTGTAATTTACCTCACAGGTAGATCCGCCCAAACTACCCCCCCCCCCCCCCCAACACCCTTTCACTTAACCCCCCATCAGTCCCATCATCGTCCTCTCTGCTTTTATTCTGAAAGGGTCAGCCAGTCCAACTACTGCCAAACTTTCATTAAAACTTCTGAAGGACCAAAATCCTGCAAAGACAAAGAGCTTAAAGACAAATTTAGCAGCAAGAGGAGAAAAGGTCCCTTCCTCCTAAATGTTGAAAACATTCTGAGCGAGACGAGAGAATCAACTTCAGACTTAAAGACTCAGCTGGACAGGATGTTTCTATTTCCTGCCTGACTTAGAGAATTCAGCCTGAAGCAGAGCGGGCCGACGCTCCGGTGGACGCTCCAGAACCACAACAACAACCAGAGAACCCGCCTCAGGAAGCTAGCCGCTGGCTAACAGCCTTCTCCGTGGTCAGGCAGCAGGTGGCGCTGTGGCGGCCGCAGAAGAAGAACAAGAAGCGGGGGAAGGAGCTTGATGATTGGCTAACCTTCCCGGTTCTCGTAGCGGTGGTCGGCCTCGTGGCCGTGGTTCTGAGGGAGTCCGACGCTTGTGACGAATGCGACGGGCCACCTGGTGAACGTCCACGCTCTCGTCCAATGGAAACAGGGCACAGAGCTGAGCACCAATACCCGGTTGGATCTCCTGACAAAACAAGAGAAGAAGCAGAACTATGACCCAACCCTGAACTGGAGGTTCCACATTGAGAAGTGTCACTCTAGAACAGGGTTTTTCAACCTTTTTTGGGCCAAGGCACACCACGGGGTGGGGGGTGGGGGTGGGGTGCTGTCAGAACCGTCTGAGTTCATCGATGGTTTAATAATAATAATTTATCCTTTATTGATCCCCTTGGGGAAATTCTTCTCTGCATTTGACCCATCCTCATTGTTCCAGGAGCAGCATAAAGTTAAAAGATGAATTTGGTCCAATCAAACATTTTTAGCACTAAAACAAATGAATCAGGACTGCAGCTGTTTTCTAAGGCTCACTCTGTTTTAATAGTTGACTGTAGAAACCTTCTGATCTCCTGACAGTAAAGGATTACATTTAGTTTACAGGTCACCTGATTAAAGCACCTCTCTTTTTTACCACATCAAATCATTTCAAACTGATTTTTTTTCACCTGTCAAAAAGTGACTGTAGCATCCAGTTGATCTGTAATGGATTAAATCTGCCTTATTCCATTCTCCACGTTACATCATGCAGGACTCTGTCATCATGTTTTTGGTAGTAAAACTTTTGGGTGTATTTAAACATTAGTAATAAAGGACGACCTGATAAAGTCACTGACAGATCAATGTGTTTTTAGTGTTTGATTTGTTCAATTTTAAGTCATCAGTTCTGCTGAGAAACACAGCTGTGACGCGCGCTCTCATTATGCGCGAGCAGCGGCTCCTCAGCGGTCTGACAGGTGATCAGAATAACGGACCTTCAGTCAAAGAGAGGAGACTGGAGACAAACCCAGTGAGCCTCTCAGACCGTTAAAACCAGTGATGCTGAGGGGGTTACTCCCACTTTTTTTTTTTTTTGCCAAATGTGCGTCACGCAGAAACAAAGAGACATGATGACCCAACCCAGCGTCTGTGATCTGGGTTTATGGACCGGTCAGATCCAAGTATGAATTTTAAAATGTCGGGATGCTGCTGCTCCACCAGGAAACAGAGCCAGTCCAGGACTGGTTCTCCTGACCGGTGGCAGCGGGGCCACGACCGCTCGTCTCCCCCTCCCCCTCGCCGAAACAAGTCCAACCACTGACCAGGTTCAGGTCGGGGGAGGAGGCGTGCCGGTGCTGTTTCGCGGCACACTAAACACTGCTCTAGAACACTGGGACAGGTTCGTTTTCTCAGAAGGAAGACTCTACCCTAACCCAAACCCTTAAAATCAGTCCTACGTCAAACACTAAAAGTCAGCCCCAACTGTCAGGACGAACCCTAAAAGGTCAATTCTAACCCTATCAGTCAACCCCAATTCTAAGAGACTACCCTCGCCCCAACGCTCTACCCTCGCCCCAACGCTCTACCCCAACGCTCTACCCTCACCCCAACGCTCTACCCCAACGCTCTACCCTCGCCCCAACGCTCTACCCTCGCCCCAACGCTCTACCCTCACCCCAACGCTCTACCCTCACCCCAACGCTCTACCCTCGCCCCAACGGTCTACCCTCGCCCCAACGGTCTACCCTCACCCCAACGGTCCACCCTCACCCCAACGGTCCACCCTCACCCCAACGCTCTACCCTGACCCCAACGCTCTACCCTCACCCCAACGCTCTACCCTAACCCCAACGGTCTACCCTAACCCCAACGATCTACCCTCGCCCCAACGCTCTACCCTCGCCCCAACGCTCTACCCTCGCCCCAACGGTCTACCCTCACCCCAACGGTCCACCCTCACCCCAACGGTCCACCCTCACCCCAACGCTCTACCCTCACCCCAACGCTCTACCCTCACCCCAACGCTCTACCCTCGCCCCAACGCTCTACCCTCACCCCAACGCTCTACCCTAACCCCAACGCTCTACCCTCGCCCCAACGGTCTACCCTCGCCCCAACGGTCTACCCTCGCCCCAACGGTCTACCCTCACCCCAACGGTCTACCCTCACCCCAACGGTCCACCCTCACCCCAACGCTCTACCCTCACCCCAACGCTCTACCCTAACCCCAACGCTCTACCCTCACCCCAACGCTCTACCCCAACGCTCTACCCTCACCCCAACGCTCTACCCTAACCCCAACGCCCTACCCCCACCCCAACGCTCTACCCTCGCCCCAACGCTCTACCCTCGCCCCAACGCTCTACCCTGACCCCAACGCTCTACCCTGACCCCAACGCTCTACCCCAACGCTCTACCCTCGCCCCAACGGTCTACCCTCACCCCAACGGTCCACCCTCACCCCAACGGTCCACCCTCACCCCAACGCTCTACCCTCACCCCAACGCTCTACCCCCACCCCAACGCTCTACCCTCGCCCCAACGCTCTACCCTCACCCCAACGCTCTACCCTCACCCCAACGCTCTACCCTCACCCCAACGCTCTACCCCAACGCTCTACCCTCACCCCAACGCTCTACCCTGACCCCAACGCTCTACCCTCACCCCAACGCTCTACCCTCGCCCCAACGCTCTACCCTCGCCCCAACGCTCTACCCTCACCCCAACGGTCTACCCTCACCCCAACGCTCTACCCTCACCCCAACGCTCTACCCTCACCCCAACGCTCTACCCTCGCCCCAACGGTCTACCCTCGCCCCAACGGTCTACCCTCGCCCCAACGGTCTACCCTCACCCCAACGGTCCACCCTCACCCCAACGCTCTACCCTCACCCCAACGCTCTACCCCAACGCTCTACCCTCGCCCCAACGCTCTACCCTCGCCCCAACGGTCTACCCTCGCCCCAACGGTCTACCCTCACCCCAACGCTCTACCCTCGCCCCAACGGTCTACCCTCGCCCCAACGGTCTACCCTCACCCCAACGCTCTACCCTGACCCCAACGCTCTACCCCAACGCTCTACCCTCACCCCAACGCTCTACCCTCGCCCCAACGGTCTACCCTCACCCCAACGGTCCACCCTCACCCCAACGCTCTACCCTCGCCCCAACGCTCTACCCTGACCCCAACGCTCTACCCTGACCCCAACGCTCTACCCCAACGCTCTACCCTCGCCCCAACGCTCTACCCTGACCCCAACGCTCTACCCTCACCCCAACGGTCTACCCTCACCCCAACGGTCTACCCTCACCCCAACGGTCCACCCTCACCCCAACGCTCTACCCTCACCCCAACGCTCTACCCTCACCCCAACGCTCTACCCTCACCCCAACGCTCTACCCCAACGCTCTACCCTCACCCCAACGCTCTACCCTCGCCCCAACGCTCTACCCTGACCCCAACGCTCTACCCTGACCCCAACGCTCTACCCCAACGCTCTACCCTCACCCCAACGCTCTACCCCAACGCTCTACCCTCGCCCCAACGCTCTACCCTCACCCCAACGCTCTACCCTCACCCCAACGCTCTACCCTCGCCCCAACGCTCTACCCTCACCCCAACGCTCTACCCTGACCCCAACGCTCTACCCCAACGCTCTACCCTCGCCCCAACGCTCTACCCTCGCCCCAACGCTCTACCCTCGCCCCAACGCTCTACCCCAACGCTCTACCCTCACCCCAACGCTCTACCCCAACCCTCTACCCTCGCCCCAACGCTCTACCCTCGCCCCAACGCTCTACCCTCACCCCAACGCTCTACCCTCACCCCAACGCTCTACCCTCGCCCCAACGCTCTACCCCAACGCTCTACCCTCACCCCAACGATCTACCCCAACGCTCTACCCTCGCCCCAACGCTCTACCCTCACCCCAACGCTCTACCCTAACCCCAACGCTCTACCCTCGCCCCAATGGTCTACCCTCGCCCCAACGCTCTACCCTCGCCCCAATGGTCTACCCTCACCCCAACGGTCTACCCTCACCCCAACGGTCTACCCTCACCCCAACGGTCTACCCTCACCCCAACAGTTCACCCTCAATCTTTACAGTTTTCCCTAACTAACTCTGACCCCTAACCCTACCCTTAACTTTTTACTGTGCCTCATCATAACTGGAGTCGAACACAACCTGTATTTTACAGAATTCCCAGCATTTTCAGCTGCTGAAGTTTTAATGGAGAACAACAGAAATAAGAAACTATTTGAACAAACTCCAGATGTTAAGAGGTATATGTTAGACACTATAAAAAAAGAAAACTGAGGTTTACTCAGTAGAATCCACCTAGAGGCCACAGACACAACAGATCCAGTTGGGATCTGATCCTCAGGATGGACTAAAGTGGTTCACTTTACACCTTAAGTTGGAAACAGCCTTTCTCTGGGTATCTCGTCCTCATTACTTTCTTCTGAGAGAACCTCAGTGCATAGAACAGGGCAGGGGGCTCAGGTGATTGGTCAGAACTACAGGTATTGAATTGACTTGTGTTAATCGCTGCAATCCAAACTTTCTGGAGGAGCTGAATAAAGGTGACGATGAGCTCACCTGTCCATCACGTCCAATCTTAATGGGCTTGTAGTCGTTCCAGGGGTTGGACAAGTGTGCTGTTTTAGTGAAAGGAAGCTCCCTCCTGGAAACAACATAAGGAGAAGTTTCAGATACTCAGTGTGTCCCAGGTCAAAGATGATTCCTCTCTAGGAAAATCAAGGCTACACCTGCTGTGTCATTCCCTAGGCCACATACCCACAATTCCCTGTGCTGCTGTGCACTGGGCATGGTGTAGAGCAGACAAACTGAGTCAAAATTAACCAATGTGGAATCAAAGCTGAGACCTTTAATTGATCAACCAATTTAAACGCAGTTACCGTAATTTCCGGACTATAAGCCGCTACTTTTTTCACTTGCTATGGACCCTGTGGCTTTTACAATGGTGCGGCTTATCTGTGTTTTTTTTAATGGCCAGCAGGGGCGCACTATCAAGGAAGCACCAGAGAAGAGGCGGGACAGTTCGTGCCAAATAAATAGAGCAACGAGAGCATAACAGAGTAGGAGAGCGAGACAGAGGAAGTATGGAAAACAAACAGAGAAGTGCATATGATGCTGCTTTTAAGTTAAAGGCAATGGATCTGGCTGTCAAAGACGGACATAGAGCTGCTGCGTATAGCGTACCCTTGGCATCGCTGGAGACGGCAGCGTGAAGAACTGGGTCAATGCAAAAAGACCAAAAAATCCTTAGAGGTAAGAAAAGCAGATGGCCGGAACTTGAAAACTTTCTTGAAGACTGGGTGAACACGCAGAGAGCAGACGGCCGGGGTGTTTCCACCGTACAGATCCGACTGAAAGCCAGAACAACCGCCAATGAAACGAATATTGAAGATTTTATAGGCGGACCATCATGGTGTCTAAGATTTATGAGACAAAAAGGACTGTCCACCAGGGCACGGACGACTCTGTGTCAACAACTCCCTCCAGACCACGAGGAGAAAATAGAGAACTTCTTTACAGTATTCCATCGGACCAGACAAGATCATCAACATGGATGATGCGCCTCTGACCTTTGACCTGCCTCTCACAAGGACTGTAAACAAGAAAGGTGAATCGTCCATCACACTGAGAACAAGTTCCACTAGTGTTCTGGGCTGCACCGCGTCCGGAGTAAAGCTTCCACCGATGGTGATTCTAAAAGGATCACTATGCCAAAACACATCTTGATAAAAGTCAAGCAGACAGGGTGGATGATGAAACCTGGTGGACTTTTTCATTTAAAAAAAAGCGTAGCTCGTTCTGGACAGCATGAGAGCTAAGATAACGATTCGGTGAAAGCAGCCATCAAGAGCACCAACTCTACAACGAAGCATCTGCAGCCACTGGACATCAGTGTGAATCCTGCTTTTAAAGCGGCACTCCGAGTTCAGTGGGAGGCATGGATGACCAGCGGCGAGAAATCCTTCACTAAAACTGGTCGCACGTGAAGAGCAACCTTAGCTCAAGTCTGCCAGTGGATCCTGAACAGTGTGGAAACATCCACCATCACAAACGTGTTTCAGAAAGCGGGACTGTTGCGTGACGGTGATGAAGAGGATGGCCGTTCGGTTCAGACACCGAGGAAGAGGAGTTTGTTGGTTCTGAAGGAGAGAGAGTGGCTGACCAGTCCATTCTGGATCTGTTTGTTTCAGAGCTGACGACGAGGCCTTTGGTGGTTTTAGTACAGACTAAGACGATGACACGGGACTGATCTTTCTGGTTATTCTGATGAAATAAACAGCAGCGTTACGGCACATTTACAGCTGGGTTGGCAGTTCTCAGAAAAGATGCTGTTATTTTGTTAAAAAGGGAACACATTTAGTCGTTTAACGTTATTGCCTTTTCAAGCGTTGCTTTGTTTTGTTATAGACTGCACTACTACGGTAGGCCGACTGAGGACCTGCGCTGCGGCGCATCGTTTGATTTTTACACACATAAATGCGTTTCATCATGTCAAAGATGTGAACGTTTGTTTGATTGATTGATTTAAAGATTTATTGTGTTTTATAAATGTTAACAAACGGGACGCTTTGCGTCCCAAACAGTCGTCTCTGTCCCGAGTGCTAGACGTCCCCCCCCCCGTCATTTGACTGACAGGATTTTTAAAATCTGGTCATAATCTATTTTTATCCATCACTTATAATTTTAAAAAGTTATAATGATAATGACATTTTCAGTAGCATTATTTCATTACGTTGATATATTACTCTACTTGTTTCTTAATCTTTCCATCCTCCACTGACGTCGCGGTTTGGAGAACCTGTTTAGAACCTGCAGATCGCTCGGTTCCATTTATTTGATTGAACTAACACCGGGCCCATGAGCACATGAACCCATAGGATCAGACTCTAAATGAGTCATCACATGGACATTTATAAAACCTCCGTTAGCAGCAGGTGAGGTGGTCCTCTGTGCGCTCCGCGGGACTCTGATTACCGTTTAGTATTAACGTCATTATGAGATCAGGAGAGAGGGATGAGGGGTTCACATATTTTTCATTGAGATACTCAGGGGGAACCTGGTGCTGATGTTTAATGTGGACCTCCTCGCGGGTTAGTGAGTGTGGAGTCCAGCTCTGTGTGCGCTGGCGGAGCAGATTCTGCGTGTCAACAAGCCTCCACAGCCTATAACGCTGCTCTGAGAGCGATTACAACAGGAAGTGTAGATAGTCCATATCTGATCTCCAGCTGAGCACCGGACTGCAAAGACATCAGAGTGGATCAGGTCTGACTCCTGGTGCGCTCTGGACCAGTTCCTGTAGAGCTCAGTCTGGGCTGCAGCTACTGGTGGAGATGCAGCTGTTTCTACATCTTTGGTTCCAGTTAGTAGTGATTAGTTACCTATGACGGTCTGATGGACGGGCGCACACCTGTCAGGATGACGGTGCCCTTCAGACCTTTCCGTCAGAGGTCACCGGTTAAATACGGACATTTTCGGTTAACGCGCCTCACGACGGTCCTCTCTGTGGCAGCAGAACTCACAAGCTGCCTTCAGAAAACAATGCCAGCTGAGTGTGGATCTGGGAGCCTCTGGTCGTTCATAAGGGACCGGTCCAGGCCAGGACTCTTGTACAGTCATGTGCTTTTCACGAAAGATGACCCAGTGGCGGTATAAGGGGGTGGTCTTCATGCTGCTGACGTGCAGGACTACAGACGTGAGTGGGGAGCAGTGATGGGAGCCGTTTGTGTGGTTTTTGCTACATTCTGCAACTGATGGCCCTTTAGCTCAGCTGCTCCTCTGAAGGCAGTTTGACTTCTTTTGTTATCTTTAATGTTTCTACTCATCCTCTAACAGCCATTCACACCTCCTCCTCCTCCCCCCCCCCCCTGCTGCATTAGCATTAAAACACTTATGTGTGGACAAATCTGCAATTTCCCCCAAATGTAGCTGCTGCAGCTTAAAATCAGGTGTGCTTTATAGTCCAGACGTTACGGTATTAAGAAGAGTACATAATGCTGTCACTGAAGTACTAAAGAGTATCGGGCAGGAAGCACAGTTGTGTCAACAAGCGTCTGCAGCCATCGCAGCGCCCCACGGCGCGGTGTGAAGCTCGTCAGATCACTGGCTGTACCATCGGTACCGTGGGGCCTGGTCCACCTCATTAGTCAGAGGGTTCTACATTAACTCCAGTTCTGAAGGGTTATAGACAGAGGGACAGGGCTAAACCTTTTATCAGTTTAAAATAGAGAGATCAGTTTTACAGTATTTGATGGTATTTTTTTACACGGCCGTTACTACCCACAGTACTTTTTACTTTGACTGCACTAGATCAGCTTTTAATAGTCCACTTTACTTTGATATGCAGAACATCAGTTTTTAATGTTGTAACCTGCCTACTATGATGTCAGCCCCTGATTTAATAAAGAGAAACTAAACCAGCCAATGGCTAGCCCAGAATGCAGGACACATTACAAACTGTGGACCAAGTTGAGACCTCAACTCCTTAGAAAGAGAATGAGCCACATCTGAGGGTTCAGCAGCTCAGTAGAGCATAGGTTGTTGGTTCCATCCCCGCTCAGGCGGGGTCCCACTCAGCGTGTGGATTTGTCGTCCGTGACCTAACGTTGACAGGACAGATCAGAGACACGGAGCACCTAAGGGTTTACCTGCAGAGCCAGTTAATCTTGAAGACGCCTCCCAGCATCTTGGCGTTCATACCAGCAGGAAGAACCCAGTGGATCGGAGAGCCTCCATGATGAGACTCTGACGCCAAACGAGCAAAACCTGGAGAGGAGTGAGACGACACGGAGAGAGTCAGAGGAGGACGGCAGGACCAGCAGTAGGTGACGCTGACGTCAGACAAACCTTGGAACTTTCCACTCTCCCTGACAGAAAACACCAGGATAACACTCCGAGCCGCCCGGAACGCCGCGTTCAGCTTCTTCTCATTGACGGGCAGCGTGGACCAGACGCCCTGCAGGAGACAGACACGGGGACAGGGTCCAATCAGGTGTCCCAGAATACAGGAGACAGACACGGGGACAGGGTCCAATCAGGTGTCCCAGAATATAGGAGACAGACACGGGGACAGGGTCCAATCAATGTCCCAGAATACAGGAGACAGACACGGGGACAGGGTCCAATCAGGTGTCCCAGAATATAGGAGACAGACACGGGGACAGGGTCCAATCAATGTCCCAGAATACAGGGGACAGACACGAGGACAGGGTCCAATCAATGTCCCAGACCTACAGGAGACCAGCAGACCTACAGGAGACCAGCAGCTTCCCAGACAGAACTGATGGGTTCATGCTGTGCTCACTGATGATGTCATCTCCTCCTCACCTGTTGTAACTGCGTCACCTGGCTGACGTAGGTTTTACTGATGCTGCGTTCAGATAAACAGTGAAGTGACAGACGGGTTAAACGCCGAGTCACCGCCGTTAAACGTGACGTGAACGAGCGCTCACTCGGTGGCGGACACACACACACACACACACACACACACACACACACACACACACACACACACACAGCGTGGAGCTGCTCAGTATAAAAGTAGCTGAGATGAAAGAGGCTGTACCACTTTTCTCCGACACACAGGAAACACGTTGTGCGTTGAGCTGTCGGTTGAAGTCGGATCCTTCACGTCATGATCAGAACCCACCGGTTCAGATCCCTACTACTAACCTGCCAAAAGCTTTTGGTCGGTACCAAAGTGTTTCAGTACCAACCCTACACAGGGCCCCGTTAAACTCCCAGGTCTGGACGTAAATATGAGACCTGAGGACAGCTCGTTGTCCTGTAACGATGAGCTGAACCGCGCTGACTCTGTCATGGATGGACGGAGACCTTCACCGTCCATGTCGGGCGTTTAGCGGTGTCCCAGAGGAACACACACTGCTCCCACAGCTGGAAAATAATAAAGAAACACTGAGCTAAAGCTAGTTAGCTAACGCTGACCCGCCCCTCGCTGCGGTGATCGCCTACGGAGGCCGTTGAAGGACAAACAGTACGGAGCAGCCAACAAAGCTAGAACACTTCTCAAATATCGATATTTTGAAATGTGAACAGATTCTGAATCTTCATAAATAAAAACAAGGGTTCAAACGGACACCCCTACTAGACCACGTCCCACTGCGGTAACGTGGTGGTTTAAGACGGACACCCCTACTAGACCACGTCCCACTGGGGTAACCTGGTGGTTTAAGACGGACACCCCTACTAGACCACGTCCCACTGGGGTAACCTGGTGGTTTAAGATGGACACCCCTACTAGACCACGTCCCACTGGGGTAACCTGGTGGTTTAAGACGGACACCCCTACTAGACCACGTCCCACTGCGGTAACGTGGTGGTTTAAGACGGACACCCCTACTAGACCACGTCCCACTGCGGTAACGTGGTGGTTTAAGACGGACACCCCTACTAGACCACGTCCCACTG
>SSNR01000505.1:77612-94148 GCA_006937965.1 Callopanchax toddi | reverse complement strand
ACGGACACCCCTACTAGACCACGTCCCACTGCGGTAACGTGGTGGTTTAAGACGGACACCCCTACTAGACCACGTCCCACTGGGGTAACCTGGTGGTTTAAGACAGACAACCCTACTAGACCACGTCCCACTGGGGTAACATGGTGGTTTAAGACGGACACCCCTACTAGACCACGTCCCACTGGGGTAACATGGTGGTTTAAGACGGACACCCCTACTAGACCACGTCCCACTGCGGTAACATGGTGGTTTAAGACGGACACCCCTACTAGACCACGTCCCACTGGGGTAACCTGGTGGTTTAAGACGGACACCCCTACTAGACCACGTCCCACTGCGGTAACGTGGTGGTTTAAGACGGACACCCCTACTAGACCACGTCCCACTGCGGTAACGTGGTGGTTTAAGACGGACACCCCTACTAGACCACGTCCCACTGCGGTAACGTAGTGGTTTAAGACGGACACCCCTACTAGACCACGTCCCACTGGGGTAACCTGGTGGTTTAAGACGGACACCCCTACTAGACCACGTCCCACTGGGGTAACCTGGTGGTTTAAGACGGACACCCCTACTAGACCACGTCCCACTGGGGTAACCTGGTGGTTTAAGACGGACACCCCTACTAGACCACGTCCCACTGCGGTAACGTGGTGGTTTAAGACGGACACCCCTACTAGACCACGTCCCACTGCGGTAACGTGGTGGTTTAAGACGGACACCAGGGGACTATACCTTTGCTTTAGCCAGGGAAACATTTTCATGGTTGTTGCTCTTGATGAGGAAGAATTGAGCATCTCTCAGGATGTAACGCAGTTTATTGGTAGGATCTGCAATGGCACAGGAAGTTTCTGTAATCAGACGTTGTCAGACATGTGAGTCCCAGCCCAGTGACAGGCTGTGAGTGACAGGCAGGGCGAGGGAGTCGTCTTACTCTCCATCCCTTTTCGAACGGCTCGAACAGACGACGATAACTTTTCCCTCTTCTTCTCTGATCCTTCCAACAGAAAAGCACATGATGGATTTCAGAGTTAAGGTCAGCTGGTCTGGAAGTAAACTGAACACATGTTGCCATGGTTACCTGATGCCTCTGAGGCCGAGCCTGAGTGTGCCGATTCGCCGTCATCAGAGAAACTCACAGAGGAGGCAGACCGCGACTCGCCAGCCTCGCTACGAGTGTCGTAGTCGTTTCCCTCGCCGCTACCACGTCGCTCATCATATTCCTCCTCCTCTTCCTCCTCCTTCTCTCCTTCCTCTTCCTCCTCCTCCTCCTCTTCCTCCTCCATGCCCTCCTCATCTTCATCCTGATCCTCCTCCTCTTCCTCCTCCTCTGCGTGGGAGGAACTACCTGATGCCTGCTCTGAGCCATACTCCGCCTCTGCTTCCTCCTCGGACTGGTTGTCATCGTTATGGGGGGAGGGAGTCGCCCGTCGCTCATCACGCCGCAGCTTCTGAAAGAATCAGGAAATGACTGTGATTGGCTGATCAGTCTGTCTGTAAAGTGCACTTTCTCCACATGTTGCTATGGTTACAGCATAATTACAATTCTAGTGGATTAAAGTCAGTTTTACTCTAAATTCTACACTAGGTTTGGGCGATGTGCAACTTTTTCCCAGTCGTCCATCATCAGTCCAGAAATCGACGACAGGTGATTTATTCACACAGGTGACATGTTAACAAGTCCCAACACACAAAGGCCCTGTTAGGGGCTCAGACGTAGGGCTGGGCGCCATACCGGTTCATATCGGATACTGGTGTTTTTTTGGTTATGATGTGAATTTTTCATATATCGCTATACCGGTGAACAGACCACACAGCGTCCCGGCCGGATGTTGGCAGTGGGGACACATTTCACTGCGACACACAACACTGCAGCGTGAAACTTTTGAACCAAGAATGGTGACTATCGGGAGATGTCACGGTGACTTACTAATTACAAACCCAGAGGAACTTTTTCCAAAAAGAGGAGACACTCGCACGTCTGTTGTTTCAGGGTTTTTAGGTTTAAAAAGTCGAACGTGACTTAGCCGCTAGTTGGCGGAGCTAGCCGGTGGGGCTAACCAGCAGCTTCACCATCTTAGCAGAAAACATGTCTTGGAATATTAATTATCAGGAATGTCTCAAGCTTAGATCTGTACGCTTCACCTCCGCAGCTAAAACAGATAGTAGCAGTCAGTTAGACGTCCATTATAGACGTGTTCGCTAAAGGGACCGCTGATGGAAAAAAAGCCAGCGGTGGGTCGCATAACCAACACAAAAACGTTTCACGGTAGGTTATTTATATCTGAATAACTTCTCCCTTTTGACAAACATCCTTTGAAGGGGTTATGTATTTACCTGCCTGTGACTGGACATGAAAAAACTATGAAATTCTGCATATGAAAGTAAAATGTACTATTAAAAGCTGATCTAGTGCAGTCATTATTTTATAATTAAAGAATATTATGGGTAGTAACGGCCGTGTAAAAAAATACCGTCAAATACCGTAAAACTGATAATTTTAAGAAAAACCGTGATAAAATAATTTTGCCATACCGCCCAGTCCTACTCAGACGTATAAAGAGCTCCAACATCTAGGGTTTACCCTCCTGCTGAGGACGCTACGCTAACAGCCTCCTGCTGAGGACGCTACGCTAACAGCCTCCTGCTGAGGACGCTACGCTAACAGCCTCCTGCTGAGGATGCTAAGGTAACAGCCTCCTGCTGAGGACGCTAAGCTAACAGCCTCCTGCTGAGGACGCTACGCTAACAGCCTCCTGCTGAAGACGCTACGCTAACAGCCTCCTGCTGAGGATGCTAAGGTAACAGCCTCCTGCTGAGGACGCTAAGCTAACAGCCTCCTGCTGAGGATGCTAAGGTAACAGCCTCCTGCTGAGGACGCTACGCTAACAGCCTCCTGCTGAGGACGCTACGCTAACAGCCTCCTGCTGAGGACGCTAAGCTAACAGCCTCCTGCTGAGGACGCTAAGCTAACAGCCTCCTGCTGAGGACGCTACGCTAACAGCCTCCTGCTGAGGACGCTAAGCTAACAGCCTCCTGCTGAGGACGCTAAGCTAACAGCCTCCTGCTGAGGACGCTAAGCTAACAGCCTCCTGCTGAGGATGCTAAGCTAACACAGAGCTATCAGCTGCTGCTCTGTCACCAAATCTCTCAGAGAGACTTCAACCTGCAGCATTTTGATGAAGGAGGTTTTTATTCTATTTTAGTTTAATGTTGTTTTAGTGGTTTCAGACTGAGCTGAATCTGTCAGAGAGATAAACACTGGACCGGTGTTCTGACTCGCTGAATGTTCCTACAGCAGCACCGGTAGAGTCACACCGACCTGTAAACACGTTTACACTGAAGACCCCCCCCACCGTGGTTAGTATTTACATCAGTGGACTTTCTGCCACGAGGTGAGTAAATAAATCACCGCTGCTCTTGGAGGAGGAGGAAACAGACTTTGTTTGCAGCTGGGAGGAGTTTGTGTGTAACATTTCAAAAGAGCATTATTTCTTTCTTTTTTTTCGTGGGCTGCATTTTTTGGCTTTAACCAAACATTGTTATAATTAAGAAAATTATTTATAGGGGGACTAATAAGTCACTCTAGAACAAACGGACTCAGCCAGTCGCTGATGGGTCAATATGTTCATCTGATCGCCCAACCCTACTCTACACGCAACATCCCATAATGACAACGTGGAAAATCTTTTTTTAGTGCTGTCAGATTTAACGCGTTAATTAATTTGGAAGACATAACGCGTTTAAAAAAATTAACAAAATTAACGCAACTTGTGTTTGAAGCCAGGCGGAGCGCTTGTCAGCATCAGATTTCCTGCAGCCCCC
Source organism: Callopanchax toddi (assembly GCA_006937965.1). Classification (NCBI taxonomy): domain Eukaryota; kingdom Metazoa; phylum Chordata; class Actinopteri; order Cyprinodontiformes; family Nothobranchiidae; genus Callopanchax; species Callopanchax toddi. The sequence goes on along the minus strand of SSNR01000505.1, from coordinate 90,323 downwards.
GTCGCAGTCCGTGTCCTCCCTCCCACTCGCTCCTCAGATCTCATCAGGTCACTCTCTTTACCTGTCTCTACCCGGTAGCGGAACTCAACTCTCTGCTCCTTCCACCGTGAAAACCGAAAGTAATCGGCGGTGAAACTGGACGGTCTCTAGCCTTTAAGGTTTATTCCTGCTCCTTTCTCGCCGTACGGTCCGGTTCAGTTCAGCAGGGAGCGGGTGTTACGGCTCCAGTCCCGGTCTGACACCGAGGTCCGAGCGGACGGAGGTGTCAGTTCGGCTCGGTACGAACCCAGACCCTGCCTCTATCTGAAAAGTAAAACCAGTACCGGACCGAGGCGATCCCATTCCCACACTAGTCTTTAAACAACAGAGACCTGAGTGACTCGGACCCCTCATTGAAAACGAGTCAGACCGTGGGTCAGTTTGAACACTGCAAAAAATGATTCTCTCATAGTGTTTCCACATGTTGGAAATCTTTTATTATTATTTTAAAACAACACCCTTCTGAAATTGTACATAAAATAAACAAATAGATTTATAAAGTACTGTATTTAGGGTCTGTCCAGTTTTAGTCAGGAGTTTTTGTTTTTCAACTGTTTTGAACTGAAATGCAATTTAAATGCATTTTTTCATCAATTATAAAAGCTTTAAAATTATTTTTAAAACATTTGGGCATATTTCTTGGATGGACATTGTAAACTGCATGTAATTCCTTTTTTCTGAAAAGAAGCGATTAAATGCGATTAATTTCTTTCAAATTTGCGATTAATTAGTTAATTTATTTTAATCGACTGACAGCACTACTTTTTTTAGATTTATGCTAACTTATTAAAAATAAACCTGATCAATCCCATGTCCATGAGTCCTAATCCTCCTTTAGCAGCCACTCCAGACTCCAGTCTCTCTGAATCTGATGCCTCCAGCTCGTCTCACCGGTCTCTGGACAGTTTGGTCCATTCCTCTTTCAGTGGGTGTCCGCCACTTTTCCTACTTCCAGAGGATGGAGGCCACAGAGATCACTGGGACCTTCAAAGCAGCAGAAATGTTTCTGTAACCCTCACATGGAGACCATCCTGTCTCTGAGGTCTACAGACAGGTCCTCTGACTTCATGCTGGTCTGTGCTCTGACATGCTGTGTCCACTGTGGGACCTGATAGAGACAGGTGTTCACATCAGGTCCAATCAGATGATTCAGTGAAGCTGCAGTGGAAACAGGATGAACCTGAGCTCAGTGATGGACATGAGATTCATCTGGTTTTTTATTTAGAATACATTTGCAAAAATCTTACAAAACCTTTTTCATTAGGGATGCTCCGATACCGGCGTCGGGTATTGGGCCGATACTAAGCTCGTATACTTGTACTCGTAAACATAACCCGATACTTAGCTTAGCTCTCCATTAACCTGAAGCGCACACCGACCGCTAACTGGCGCTCACTCTGTAGCAATCAGCAAGTACTCAAATGAAAGTACTCGTACTCGTTTAGGAAAAACCTGGAATCGGAGCATCCCTACGTTTCGTGTTGTCATTATGGGCTGCTGTGTGGAGAACTTAGAGAAAAAGATTGGAATCAATTATGGAAAGGGGATGTAACCATAGGATTACTATGAGTAGCAGTACCCGACTCAGACCCTCTAGGCTCCTTTGGGACTCTCTGCGCCGCCCGTCCTCTCCTCCATGGCTCCGGGGCCCTTCTCGGGGCCCTCGCCTAACCTTTCGCTCATCGTAGTAGTCATGACGGTAGGTGGAGGAGTGGCGGCTGCGAGGGCTGGATGACTTCTTAGAGGACGATCCCAGACCCCTTTTGACTGAGAATGATGATCTGGAGGGAGCGTGGCCTGAGGAGGGGCGGAGCCTCTTTAGATCCTGGCTGTCAGAACGCTCACTCTTTCTCTTTGTACCTAAGAAAAAAGAGACAGGTTTAATGTCACAAACAAAATCATAAACTAAGAATGACTGTAAATGTAGGTGACCTGATCAGAGAGTAGGACTGTCACGATGACGTTGACTATCATCTGTGACAGATGTAGTCGTTGACATGTCGTTAAACTGCTACCGTACCTTTCACTGCCGTTCTGTCCTTCACACACATGCGTGCTGTGTGGCCGCTCTGCAGAGCAAACCTTGTTGCTTCGGTTTGAGGTTTTCTCATCTGTGCTTCGGCACCAGAGGAGCAAAACTCTGCTGCACCTCCGTGAAGCAAATAGTTTTCAACACTTAATGCTACAGTTAAAGAAAAGGTTTTTGTTGCTACAAACTGTAAATTGAACTAAAAGTTTAAACTACATAAACTCCCACCCTGTCTTTATTTTCAGTTGGGACAAACTTTAAACACTTCCAGCTGTAGTTTCATGGCCAATGTCGAATGATCCGATTAGTCAAAATAATGGTTTGTGGCAGACAGTCCTACAGAGACATTAGTGAAAACATTCCTCCATCCAGCTACAGCACCACCAGTAGAACAGTACCTTTCTTGTCGCTGATGTCTCGCTCCGTCTCGGGGTTGTAGAGTTCATCATCTTGATCTGGAGCTTCAGTCAGTAAATCCTCCAGAACATTGAGTTCTCCGTCTGAAAGAGCAGAGAGCCAAATGTCAGAGGACCAGCACGACCCACTCAACAACCTACACAACAACCGACAACCTACACAACAACCTACACAACAACCTACACAACAACCTACAACCTACACAACAACGTACACAACAACCGACAACCTACACAACAACCTACACAACAACCTACACAACAACCGACAACCTACACAACAACCTACACAACAACCGACAACCTACACAACAACCTACACAACAACCGACAACCTACACAACAACCTACACAACAACCGACAACCCACTCAACAACCTACACCCCAACCGACAACCTACGCAACAACCGACAACCTACGCAACAACCGACAACCTACGCAACAACCGACAACCTACGCAACAACCGACAACCTACGCAACAACCTACACAACAACAAACAACCTACGCAACAACCGACAACCTACACAACAACCGACAACCTACACAACAACCGACAACCTACACAACAACCGACAACCTACACAACAACCTACACAACAACCGACAACCTACACAACAACCTACACAACAACCGACAACCTACACAACAACCGACAACCCACACAACAACCTACACAACAACCTACAAACCAAACAACAACCTACACAACAACCTACACAACAACCTACAACCTACACAACAACCTACAACCTACACAACAACCGACAACCTACACAACAACCTACACAACACCCAACAACCTACACAACAACCAACAACCTACGCAACAACCGACAACCTAAACAACAACCGACAACCTAAACAACAACCTACACAACAACCGACAACCCACCCAACAACCTACACAACAACCAACAACCTACACAACAACCTACACAACAACCTACACAACAACCGACAACCTACACAACAACCTACACAACAACCGACAACCTACACAACAACCGACAACCTACGCAACAACCGACACCCTACGCAACAACCTACACAACAACCGACAACCTACACAACAACCGACAACCTACACAACAACCTACACAACAACCGACAACCTACACAACAACCTACACAACAACCTACACAACAACCTACAACCTACACAACAACGTACACAACAACCGACAACCCACACAACAACCTACACAACAACCGACAACCTACACAACAACCTACACAACAACCGACAACCTACGCAACAACCGACAACCTACACAACAACCTACACAACAACCGACAACCCACACAACAACCTACACAACAACCGACAAACAACCCACAACCTACACCACAACCTACACAACAACCGACAACCCACACAACAACCTACACAACAACCGACAACCTACACAACAACCGACAACCTACACAACAACCTACACAACAACCGACAACCTACACAACAACCTACACAACAACCGACACCTACACAACAACCTACACAACAACCTACACAACAACCGACAACCTACACAACAACCGACAACCTACACAACAACCTACACAACAACCGACAACCCACTCAACAACCTACACAACAACCTACAACCTACACAACAACGTACACAACAACCGACAACCTACACAACAACCTACACAACAACCTACACAACAACCGACAACCTACACAACAACCGACAAACTACACAACAACCTACACAACAACCGACAACCTACACAACAACCTACACAACAACCGACAACCCACCCAACAACCTACACAACAACCGACAACCTACACAACAACCTACACAACAACCTACACAACAACCGACAACCTACACAACAACCTACACAACAACCCGACAACCTACACAACAACCTACACAACAACCTAAACAACAACCGACAACCTACACAACAACCGACAACCTACACAACAACCTACACAACAACCTACACAACAACCTACAACCTACACAACAACGTACACAACAACCGACAACCTACACAACAACCTACACAACAACCGACAACCTACACAACAACCGACAACCTACACAACAACCGACTACTTACACAACAACCTACACAACAACCGACAACCTACACAACAACCTACAACCTACACAACAACCTACACAACAACATACACAACAACCAACAACCTACACAACAACCTACAAAACAACCGACAACCTACACAACAACCTACACAACAACCGACAACCCACACAACAACCTACACAACAACCGACACGACAACCTACACAACAACCGACAACCTACGCAACAACCGACAACCTACACAACAACAGACAACCTACGCAACAACCTACACAACAACCGACAACCTACACAACAACCAACAACCTACACAACAACCTACACAACAACCTACAACCTACACAACAACCTACACAACACCAACAACCTACACAACAACCTACACAACAACCTACACAACAACCGACAACCTACACAACAACCGACAACCTACGCAACAACCGACAACCTACACAACAACCGACAACCCACACAACAACCTACACAACAACCTACACAACAACCGACAACCTACGCAACAACCGACAACCTACGCAACAACCTAAGCAACAACCGACAACCTACACAACAACCTACGCAACAACCAACAACCAACACAACAACCGACAACACACACAACAACCTACACAACAACCTACAACCCACACAACAACCCACACAACAATCTACACAACAACCTACAACCTACACAACAACCGACAACCTACACAACAACCTACACAACAACCGACAACCTACACAACAACCGACAACCTACGCAACAACCGACAACCTACGCAACAACCGACAACCTACACAACAACCTACACAACAACCGACAACCTACACAACAACCGACAACCCACACAACAACCTACACAACAACCAACAACCCACACAACAACCCACACAACAACCTACAACACAACCAACAACCTACGCAACAACCGACAACCTACGCAACAACCTACACGACAACCTACACAACAACCGACAACCTACGCAACAACCGACAACCTACGCAACAACCTACGCAACAACCGACAACCTACACAACAACCTACACAACAACCGACAACCTACGCAACAACCGACAACCTAAGCAACAACCTACACAACAACCGACAACCTACACAACAACAGACAACCTACACAACAACCGACAACCTACACAACAACCTACACAACAACCGACAACCCACACAACAACCTACACAACAACCGACAACCTACACAACAACCGACAACCTAAGCAACAACCTACACAACAACCGACAACCTACACAACAACAGACAACCTACGCAACAACCTACACAACAACCGACAACCTACGCAACAACCGACAACCTACGCAACAACCGACAACCTACGCAACAACCTACACGACAACCTACACAACAACCGACAACCTACGCAACAACCGACAACCTAAGCAACAACCTACACAACAACCGACAACCTACACAACAACAGACAACCTACGCAACAACCTACACAACAACCTACAACCTACACAACAACGTACACAACAACCGACAACCCACTCAACAACCTACACAACAACCGACAACCTACACAACAACCTACACAACAACCTACACAACAACCGACAACCTACACAACAACCTACACAACAACCGACAACCTACACAACAACCTACACAACAACCAACAACCCACACAACAACCTACACCACACCCGACAACCTACACAACAACCGACAACCTACACAACAACCGACAACCTACACAACAACCGACAACCTACACAACAACCTACACAACAACCGACAACCTACACAACAACCGACACCCACACAACAACCTACACAACAACCGACAACACACACAACAACCTACACAACAACCAACAACACCTACAACCTACACAACAACGTACACAACAACCGACAACCTACACAACAACCTACGCAACAACCTACACAACAATCGACAACCCACTCAACAACCTACACAACAACCGACAACCTACACAACAACCGACAACCCACTCAACAACCTACACAACAACCTACACAACAACCGACAACCCACTCAACAACCTACACAACAACCGACAACCTACACAACAACCGACAACCCACTCAACAACCTACACAACAACCGACAACCTACACAACAACCTACACAACAACCTACAACCTACACAACAACCTACAACCTACAACCTACACAACAACGTACACAACAACCGACAACCTACACAACAACCTACACAACAACCTACACAACAACCTACAACCTACACAACAACGTACACAACAACCGACAACCTACACAACAACCTACACAACAACCTACACAACACCAACAACCTACACAACAACCGACAACCCACTCAACAACCTACACAACAACCGACAACCTACACAACAACCTACACAACAACCTACACAACAACCTACAACCTACACAACAACGTACACAACAACCGACAACCTACACAACAACCTACACAACAACCTACACAACAACCGACAACCTACACAACAACCTACACAACAACCGACAACCTACACAACAACCGACAACCTACACAACAACCTACACAACAACCGACAACCTACACAACAACCTACACAACAACCGACAACCTACGCAACAACCGACAACCTACGCAACAACAGACAACCTACACAACAACCTACACAACAACCTACACAACAACCGACAACCTACACAACAACCTACACAACAACCGACAACCTACACAACAACCTACACAACAACCGACAACCTACACAACAACCTACACAACAACCGACAACCTACACAACAACCTACAACCTACACAACAACCGACAACCTACACAACAACCTACACAACAACCTACACAACAACCACAACCTACACAACAACCTACACAACAACCGACAACCTACACAACAACCTACACAACAACCAACAACCTACACAACAACCGACAACCTACACAACAACCTACACAACAACCTACAAACAACACAACTACCACAACCTACACAACAACCGACAACCCACACAACAACCTACACAACAACCGACAACCTACACCAACAACCGACAACCTACACAACAACCGACAACCTACACAACAACCTACACAACAACCGACAACCCACACAACAACCTACACAACAACCGACAACCTACACAACAACCTACACAACAACCGACAACCTACACAACAACCTACAACCAACACAACAACCTACACAACAACCTACACAACAACCGACAACCCACTCAACAACCTACACAACAACCGACAACCTACACAACAACCTACAACCTACACAACAACCTACACAACAACCGACAACCTACACAACAACCTACACAACAACCTACACAACAACCGACAACCTACACAACAACCTACACAACAACCGACAACCCACACAACAACCTACACAACAACCGACAACCTACACAACAACCGACAACCTACACAACAACCGACAACCTACACAACAACCGACAACCTACACAACAACCGACAACCTACACAACAACCGACAACCTACACAACAACCTACACAACAACCGACAACCCACACAACAACCTACACAACAACCTACACAACAACCGACAACCTACACAACAACCTACACAACAACCTACAACCTACACAACAACCTACAACCTACACAACAACCGACAACCTACACAACAACCTACACAACAACCGACAACCTACACAACAACCTACACAACAACCTACACAACAACCGACAACCCACACAACAACCTACACAACAACCAACAACCTACACAACAACCAACAACCTACACAACAACCTACACAACAACCTACACAACAACCGACAACCTACGCAACAACCTACAACCTACACAACAACCGACAACCTACACAACAACCTACACAACAACCGACAACCCACTCAACAACCTACACAACAACCGACAACCTACACAACAACCGACAACCTACACAACAACCGACAACCTACGCAACAACCTACACAACAACCGACAACCTACGCAACAACCTACGCAACAACCTACACAGCAACCTACACAACAACCGACAACCTACGCAACAACCGACAACCTACACAACAACAGACAACCTACGCAACAACCTACACAACAACCGACAACAACCGACAAACTACACAACAACCTACACAACAACCGACAACCTACACAACAACCTACACAACAACCGACAACCTACACAACAACCGACAACCTACACAACAACCTACACAACAACCTACAACCTACACAACAACCTACACAACAACCGACAACCTACACAACAACCTACACAACAACCTACACAACAACCGACAACCTACACAACAACCTACACAACAACCTACGCAACAACCGACAACCTACGCAACAACCGACAACCTAAGCAACAACCGACAACCTAAGCAACAACCTACACAACAACCGACAACCTACACAACAACAGACAACCTACACAACAACCGACAACCTACACAACAACCTACACAACAACCGACAACCCACACAACAACCTACACAACAACCGACAACCCACACAACAACCTACACAACAACCAACACAACAACCAACAAACCAACCAACAACCGACAACCTACACAACAACATACACCACAACCGACAACCCACACAACAACCGACACAACAACCAACAACCTACACAACAACCGACAACCTACACAACAACCTACACAACAACCGACAACCTACACAACAACCTACACAACAACCTACACAACAACCTACAACCTACACAACAACCGACAACCTACACAACAACCGACAACCTACACAACAACCTACACAACAACCGACAACCTACACAACAACCGACAACCTACACAACAACCTACACAACAACCGACAACCCACTCAACAACCTACACAACAACCGACAACCTACACAACAACCGACAACCCACACAACAACCTACACAACAACCTACACAACAACCTACAACCTACACAACAACCTACACAACAACCTACACAACAACCTACACAACAACCTACAACCTACACAACAACCTACACAACAACCTACAACCTACACAACAACCTACACAACAACCGACAACCTACACAACAACCTACACAACAACCTACACAACAACCGACAACCCACTCAACAACCTACACAACAACCTACGCAACAACCTACGCAACAACCTACAACCTACACAACAACCTACACAACAACCTACAACCTACACAACAACCCACACCCTACACAACAACCTACGCAACAACCTACACAACAACCGACAACCCACTCAACAACCTACACAACAACACAACAACCTACACAACAACCTACAACCTACACAACAACCTACACAACAACCGACAACCTACACAACAACAGACAACCTACGCAACAACCTACACAACAACCGACATCCTACGCAACAACCTACACAACAACCGACAACCTACGCAACAACCGACAACCTACGCAACAACCTACACAACAACCGACATCCTACGCAACAACCTACACCACAACCGACAACCTACGCAACAACCGACAACCTACGCAACAACCGACAACCTACACAACAACCTACACAACAACAAACAACCTACGCAACAACCTACACAACAACCGACATCCTACGCAACAACCACACAACAACCGACACAACACCCTACACCCTACTCAACAACCTACACAACAACCTACACAACAACCGACAACCTACACAACAACAGACAACCTACGCAACAACCTACACAACAACCGACATCCTACGCAACAACCTACACAACAACCGACAACCTACGCAACAACCGACAACCTACACAACAACCGACAACCTACCCAACAACCTCCACAACAACCGACAACCTACACAACAACCTACACAACAACCGACAACCCACACAACAACCTACACCCCACCCAACAACCTACACAACATCCGACAACCTACACAACAACCGACAACCTACACAACAACCGACAACCCACCCAACAACCTACACAACAACCGACATCCTACGCAACAACCTACACAACATCCGACAACCTACACAACAACGTACACAACAACCTACACAACAACCTACACAACAACCTACACAACAACCGACAACCCACACAACAACCTACACAACAACCGACAACCTACACAACAACCGACAACCCACTCAACAACCTACACAACAACCGACAACCTACACAACAACCTACACAACAACCTACAACCTACACAACAACCTACACAACAACCGACAACCTACACAACAACCTACACAACAACCGACAACCTACACAACAACCGACAACCCACTCAACAACCTACACAACAACCGACAACCTACACAACAACCTACACAACAACCTACACAACAACCGACAACCTACTCAACAACCTACACAACAACCGACAACCTACACAACAACCTACACAACAACCTACACAACAACCTACAACCTACACAACAACCTACAACCTACACCACACCCTACGCAACAACCTACACAACAACCGACAACCCACCCAACAACCTACACAACAACCCACAACCTACGCAACAACCGACAACCCACGCAACAACCTACACGACAACCTACACAACAACCGACAACCTACACAACAACAGACACCCTACGCAACAACCTACACAACAACCGACATCCTACGCAACAACCTACACAACAACCGACAACCTACGCAACAACCGACAACCTACGCAACAACCAACAACCTACACAACAACCGACAACCCACCCAACACCCCACACCCCACTCAACAACCTACACAACAACCGACAACCTACACAACAACCTACAACCTACACAACAACCTCACAACAACCGACAACCACACAACAACCTACACAACAACCTACACAACAACCTACAACCTACACAACAACCTACACAACAACCGACAACCTACACAACAACCTACACAACAACCTACATCCTACACAACAACCTACGCAACACCCTACAACCTACGCAACAACCGACAACCTACGCAACAACCAACAACCTACGCAACAACCGACAACCTACACAACAACCGACAACCTACACAACAACCTACACAACAACCGACAACCTACACAACAACCTACACAACAACCGACAACCTACACAACAACCGACAACCTACACAACAACCGAACACCTACAGAACAACCTACACAACAACCGACAACCTACACAACAACCTAAACAACAACCGACAACCTACACAACAACCGACAACCTACACAACAACCTACACAACAACCGACAACCTACACAACAACCGACAACCTACACAACAACCTACACAACAACCGACAACCTACACAACAACCTACACAACAACCGACAACCTACACAACAACCGACAACCTACACAACAACCGAACACCTACAGAACAACCTACAAAACAACCGACAACCTACACAACAACCTAAACAACAACTGACAACCTACACAACAACCGACAACCTACACAACAACCTACACAACAACCGACAACCTACACAACAACCGACAACCTACACAACAACCTACACAACAACCGACAACCTACACAACAACCTACACAACAACCGACAACCTACACAACAACCGACAACCTACACAACAACCGAACACCTACAGAACAACCTACAAAACAACCGACAACCTACACAACAACCTACACAACAACTGACAACCTACACAACAACCGACAACCTACACAACAACCTACACAACAACCGACAACCTACACAACAACCGACAACCTACACAACAACCTACACAACAACCTACACAACAACCGACAACCTACGCAACAACCTACACAACAACCGACATCCTACGCAACAACCTACACAACAACCGACAACCTACGCAACAACCGACAACCTACACAACAACCGACAACCTACGCAACAACCGACAACCTACACAACAACCGACAACCCACACAACAACCTACACAACAACCGACAACCTACAAACAACCTACACAACAACCGACAACCTACACAACAACCGACAACCTACACAACAACCGACAACCTAAACAACAACCGACAAACTACGCAACAACTGACAACATACGCAACAACCTACACAACAACAAACAACCTACACAACAACCTACACAACAACCGACAACCTACACAACAACCGACAACCTACACAACAACCTACACAACAACCGACAACCTACACAACAACC
>SSNR01000505.1:43264-59065 GCA_006937965.1 Callopanchax toddi | reverse complement strand
ACACAACAACCGACAACCTACGCAACAACCGACAACCTACCAACAACGTACACAACAACCTACGCAACAACCGACAACCTACACAACAACCGACAACCTACGCAACACCCTACGCAACAACCGACAACCTACGCAACAACCGTCAACCTACGCAACACCCGACAACCTACGCAACAACCGACAACCTACACAACAACCGACAACCTACACAACAAGCGACAACCTACGCAACAACCGACAACCTACGCAACAACCTACACAACAACCGACAACCTACGCAACAACCGTCAACCTACGCAACAACCGACACCCTACACGACAACCTACGCAACACCCGACAACCTACGCAACAACAGACAACCTACACAACAACCGACAACGTACACAACAACCGACAACCTACACAACAACCTACACAACAACCTACACAACAACCTACACAACAACCTACAACCTACACAACAACAGACAACCTACGCAACAACCGACAACCTACACAACAACCGACAACCTACACAACAACCGACAACCTACACAACACCCTACGCAACAACCTACACAACAACCGACAACCTACACAACAACCTACACAACAACCGACAACCTACACAACAACCGACAACCTACGCAACAACCTACGCAACAACCGACAACCTACGCAACAACAGACAACCTACGCAACAACCGACAACCTGCACTACAATCGACAACCTGCACAACAACCGACAACCTGCACTACAATCGACAACCAACACAACAGCCATCCATCTGATAAGTTTCATAATATAAAGAAACAACACCACAACTCCTGCTTTCTGATTTCTTTCTTTCATATTTTGGTTTACTAAAGCTGAAGTGTTTGCTGTGCTCAAAAGAGCTAGCATCATTTATTTCTGTTTAAAGGTTTACAGCTTTACTTAATCGTCCACTTGATGGCGCAGTAGAGCAAATGAATCATCACGGTGCCTCGAATCGAGTCGACCAGTTGGATGGAAAGCTTCAGTTCATCATGAGGCTTCTTCTCACCTTCACTATCTAAGAGTAAAAACTAAAAGTTTAACATGAATTCTAAATGCACTGGTAACCAGTGCAGGGATCTTAAACTCTTTGGTGTGTTGGTTAAAAGCCTTACAGCAGCGTTCTGAACTGACTGGAGGTGAGACAGATCTTCTTTGTTCAGACATGTAAAAAGGCTGTTACTGTAATCAAGACGAGATGAAATCAAAGCATCTCTAGTTCTGCTTTAGACACTAGAGTTCTGATCTTAGAGATAGATCTCAGCTGAAAAAAGCAGTTATGGATTAAACCTGGTGAATGTCCCTCTAATGACACGGCAGAATCTAGAATGATACCAAGGTTTCTGACGTTTGGTTCGACAGAAGCAGCCAACAAACAAGGAGCTGCTTCATCTGGTTCTCTGGAGCAAAAATCAGGGACTGAGTCTGGTGGTGGAATTTTAAGAATTCAGTAAGATGTGTTCCTGTGATTATTTAAATAATAATGTGATGTTTTTAGTAGGGAAGATGTGGTTATCTGTTAGTTACAGGAACCCCCCCCCCTCGGGGTGAAGGGTTGACCCCATCTCCTTCTCTTATGGTGGGTGATAAAACAACTGGGTTCCTGTCTGCCCTGGGAGAAGATGTGAGACAGAAAGACTCGACCCAGCCCAGAGGGGGGTGCATATGTGTGTGTTCTAGGGGGGGGGGGGGGGGGTGAAGCGTCACAGTGGGGGGGTGAAGGGTTAAGACAGTGGGAGTGGGTCAGAAGGCAGGAGTTTCTCAGACACGGCTGAGGTAACATCCTCCACAGTAATGTGTAGTAAAACGACGTAGGACTGAACGCTCATCCTCTGGATAAAAAACGTAGTCTGATCAGAGTTCACCTGCAAATAGTCGTCACTGAGCCACAGTTTAACAGAGAGGACAACTTCAAATATTCAGACGCTTTAAATGAGCAGTACAGCTGAATATCATCAGCATAAAAATGATAAGACATCAGCACACGGTCTGATCATTTGGCCCAGGGGGAAAATATACAACATGACCAGGATAGGACCCAGCACTGAGCCCTGTGGGACCCCACAGGTCAGGTTCTGGCAGGGCTCTACTGTCAGCGAGCTCCAGAGCCGAGAACAGCCTTCACAACGTCAACACGCCCTAAAAGACCAGAGTGGTTCAGCTACATCTGACCACTGAATAAACCTGTTCACAGGGTTAAATCACTTCAACTAGTCATTAACAACATTCATTAGAAATATAATTATGGCAAAAACCCCAGAAGTAATTTATAGTAACTTGTGTTTTTTTGTTGATCAACATGATTATTCCACAAGACAAAGAAGTCAGGGCCGCTGTGAGTTACCGGTGTGCAGAACCAATCAGATGCAGAAAACAGTGTTCCGTCGTAGTGGAGGTGTGGAATGTACTACCAGGGTTTATGTTGAGGGGAAACAATAAGAAAAGGTCTCAGAAAAAGCTTCAATTTTCAGCTTTATTTACTCAAAGACTAAATGATGTATAGTTACATGTGATGCATTTATGTATGCGTATGGAAATATATAGTTATTTTACATTTAATGTATAAATGTGTTTTGAGGTGAGCTGTATTTAGGTACTTAGATATTCTGTTTTAGAGACTTAAGATATGTATTAGGCATCATGTTTGGGCTTTTGAATGTTGGATTTTATGTGGGGTGTAGAGTGTGTGTGTGTGTGTGTGTGTGTATAATAAATGTAATGAATGTCAAAGATGAGACCGCAGGAAGAAGAGCAGCTGTTGTACAGCAGCTAATGGGGTCTTAGAAAGAAAACAGTGACCGAGGCGTGGGTCTAAAACAGATAACTACTATTATTGTTGTTGGTTCCAATGTTAGACAAGAACTGGACTTCACAGATCCCTGGTTCTGGGCCAGACTATGATCATTATTCTATTTTATGATCATTTAGCACCATGTTCGGTCAATAACTCCATAAATAGGATCTGAGAATCTGGGTTCTTTAGAACTAGAACCATCATGTAGACACACTGAGCGACATGTCCAGACCCGGGTGTCTCTATGGTCCGGTCCCGGGTGTCTCCATGGTCCGGTCCCGGGTTGAGTTTAGTCCCTGGGACATCAAGGAGCCTCCAGGCTGTCGGGGCAGGTACCTGCTGCTCTCAGAAAGCTGACCTCTGACCCTCAGTCAGGTCGAGGACCCAGCACCTAGCTCATGACGCATGCTAATGCTAACGGCTAACCCACCTTTGTCCTCGCGCCGGTCGGTCGCCATCTCTGTGACGTCCCGCTGCTTTACGCAGAGAAAACTGTGAAGAAGGAACGCGCTGTGGTTGAGTTCACCGAGAATAACATTAAAACACCTGATTTCACCGAGAATAACGGGAAAATCACGGATTAACGGGAAACGACGTCAAGAAATCAAATGGCGGACAGCGTTTGTTGTCGTTCTTCTTCTTCTTCTTCTTATTTAATGGCGGTTGGCAAACGTCGCTTGGGCCATACCGCCACCTAGTGGTGGGAGTGAGCATCAGGCGCTAAGGGCACATGTTGATTCAGTTCTAACTACAGGTTCTAACAGAACATTAGTCCAAAGGGCTTCTACACACAGAACCAGAACCTGAACCAGATCCAGAACCAGATCCAGAACCTGAATCAGAACCAGAACCAGATCCAGAACCTGAACCTGAACCTGAATCAGAACCTGAACCTGAACCTGAACCTGAATCAGAACCTGAACCTGAACCTGAACCAGATCCAGATCCAGAACCTGAATCAGAACCTGAACCTGAACCAGATCCAGAACCAGAATCAGAACCAGATCCAGAATCAGAACCTGAACCTGAATCAGAACCAGAACCAGATCCAGAACCTGAACCTGAACCTGAACCTGAATCAGAACCTGAACCTGAACCTGAACCTGAATCAGAACCTGAACCTGAACCAGATCCAGATCCAGAACCTGAATCAGAACCTGAACCTGAACCTGAACCAGATCCAGAACCAGAATCAGAACCAGATCCAGAATCAGAACCTGAACCTGAACCTGAACCTGAATCAGAACCAGATCCAGAACCTGAATCAGAACCTGAACCAGATCCAGAACCTGAACCTGAACCTGAACCTAAACCAGAACCAGAATCAGAACCTGAACCAGATCCAGAATCAGAACCAGATCCAGAACCAGAACCAGAATCTCACCAGGCTCATCCTGCTGAACGGCGTCCTCTGGCGGCGTGTGGTCTGATGGCGTTTGATGAGTGCCGTGTGCAGAGAGCAGAACTACAGGGAGCTGGGAGGATGCTGGACCTTCAGGCAGTCTGTGTGTCCATTACAGAGGTCTGACTCTGCACTAACCCAACCATAAAGGAGTCTGGATGTTTTCTCTCCATCTGTTTTGTCTTTTTCAGCTGGTGTTCTGTAAACACCAGCAGAACAAACCAGGAGAACTCTGTTGATGTTTCTCTGTTTATCAGACGCTTTTATCCAAAGAGACTCACTATGATATTCTAACCAATAACTGACCTCCAGGCTAACAGACCACTAACCCTGACATGAACCTAAACTAACTAGATGGTCTAAGTCTGGTCTCTGAGGTGACCAGGAGGGAGAAGACCACAGGACAGAGTGAAGAGCATAGAGAGTCCAGAGGAGTAGTGAAGGTAGGAGCTAGTCTAGAAGATGTCCTCTGAAGAGCTGGGTCTTCAGGAGGTTCTTGAAGACGGACAGGGACGCCCCTGTTCTGGTAGCTTGGTAGGTCATTCCTCCACATGAGAAGAGTCTGGACTGTCCCAGCGTGGTGTAGCTCTGCTAGCTGATGATCCTCTGATGACCGCAGTGACCGAGCCGTGACGTCAGCCTTAGCCAGAGGATTCCAGTAGGTGGCGCCGTTCCTTCAGGACCCTGTATGCTAGTGGTAGAGACTTGGATTGATGCAGCAGCTAAAGGTAGCCAGTGGAGCTCCATGACCAGAGGGGGGACATGTGCTCTTTTAGGCTGACTGAAGACCAATCTGAACCATCCGTAGAGGTTTACCAGTCCAGGCTGGAGACCAGTTAGAAGGACATTACAGTGGTAAAGGAGGGAGAGGACCATAGACTGGACCAGGAGCTGGTGGTGGACTGGGTCAGGTCTGGTCTGATCTTTAGGATGTTGAAGTGAAGCGGCATGAAGCGGTGAACTCTCTCAGTAAATCAAAGTGTTTACAGTTTACAAAACTCAGCTGTGAACCTCCTGAGCAGCAGCTGAAGGTCCAGGAGGACCACATCACCTCCTAAAGGCAGACCTGAGACCCTCCTTCCACCAACCTCCACACTGTGACTGCTCCTAAACTCAGTCCATAAAGGTTCTGAACAGAACTGGAGAACAAGTGCAGCCCTGGAGGAGTCCTACCCTGACCTGGACCAGGGTTAGGGTCAGAGTCTCCATCTTGAACCTCCACATGGTGGTGGAGGAGTCCGAGTTCCCTAATGAGGCCCAGCCCAAACCAGGGGCTCATCCACCTGGACCCACCACCATGAAGGGTCTGGAGCCTTGAGGAAGAGGCTGAGTGAGTGGTACTGGTTATAGTTAGGGTTTAAAACTGCCGTCTGTGATTTATGGTGGTTTTATCATCGGCTTTTCTGTCTTATTGTGTTTTTACTGTGCACCTTATTACTGATGGCTGTTTGATTCTGATTGTTTTATGCTGGTTGTTTATATTAGCTGTTTTATTTATTGAAGTTTTTTACTGTGAATTTTAATTGTATGGTGACCTTGGGTGTTTTGAAAGGTGCCTGAAATAAAATCTATTATTAGTATTATTATCATTATTATTATTATTATCTTTATTATCATCATTATTATTATCTTTATTATTATTATTATTATTATTATTATTATCTTTATTATTATTATTATCATCATTATGATTATTATCTTTATTATTATTATTATCATCATTATTATTATTATCTTTATTATTATTATTATTATTATTATCTTTATTATTATTATTATCATCATTATTATTATTATTATTATTATTATTATTATTATTATTATCTTTATTATTATTATTATTATCATTATTATTATTATTATCATTATTATTATTATTATTATTATCTTAATTATTATTATTATTATTATTATCTTTATTATTATTATTATCATCATTATTATTATTATCTTTATTATTATTATTATTATTATCATTATTATTATTATTATTATCATCATTATTATTATTATTATCTTTATTATTATTATCATTATCATTATTATTATTATCTTTATTATTATTATTATTATTATCTTTATTATTATTATTATTATCATTATTATTATCTTTATTATTATTATTATCATTATTATTATCTTTATTATTATTATTATTATTATTATTATTATCTTTATTATTATTATTATCATCATTATTATTATTATCTTTATTATTATTATTATTATCTTTATTATTATTATTATTATCATTATTATTATTATCATTATTATTATTATTATTATCTTTATTATTATTATTATTATTATTATTATTATTATTATCTTTATTATTATTATCATCATTATTATTATTATCTTTATTATTATTATTATCATCATTATTATTATTATTATCTTTATTATTATTATCATTATCATTATTATTATTATCTTTATTATTATTATCATTATTATTATCTTTATTATTATTATTATCATTATTATTATCTTTATTATTATTATTATTATTATTATTATTATTATTATACAGTCAGACTCCCCTCGACACACCGCTGGACTCATCAGGCATACTGGGCATTTAGCCGGTGGGCCAATGGTAACTTTGGGCCAGTCATGCATGCCGTGATCTGATTGGCTTATTTTAATCTGCACTTCCTGTTGCGGAGTGCCACTAAGGAGTGCTTGGACGAACTCGGATGCTAACCCTCCCTCCCCGGAACAACAGAGGCGTCCGTACCAAACAGTGGCTGGACTCGCTCATGGTGGACTGCCATGACCACAAAGACCCGGGACATATGGTCCCAGTCCAGGCCTGCCTCCACACAGCATTAGCTCTGGAACCCAAGACCTGGACGGGTTGGACTGTTTTCATTTTAAAAATCTCTAAGCTTTCATATCAGTTGTTTCTTGTCTTTTCTAAATGTTCATCATCATCCTCCTCCTCAGGCTGTGGAACATGATCATTGATCAGAAACAATCAAATCTCCTTTTTTAATTAAGCAGAACCTAAAATACAATGCTACATTTGGATATACAGGTTTCACAAACATTTGTTTGATCTCTTGAAGTTTGTATCAACATTTATAATCATAAACTAATGAAACAATCAAACATGAACAAGGGAGTTAAAGGAAAACAACGTAAACAACCAAAAAGAAAGAAGGAAAATGATCAATAGAAGAAGTGTTTTTGCTTTAGTTCCATGCTTTAACTGCAGACATGTCATTGAAGGATCTCAGCAGCGTTTTAGTTTAGTTCCTCCAGACTTATCGACGCTTATGAAGGAAGAATTTTGAGATAATTTTAAAATGTTTGATTACAAATTCCATATTTAAATATTTAACAATCAAATCTCATCAGTGGCTCTTCTCTCTTCCTCCTCTCTGTCGGCAGCAGAGCCACGCCCACCGGAGCCCCACCCAACAGAGGGCGGCGCTGGCCACCATGAGGAACAGCAGAGCGCCACCTGTGTCCAGGCTGTGGTACTGGAACCAGTTCAGGTCATGTGACGCCAGCCGCAGGTGTCTGGCTCCGTTGTGTCGCATCACAAACTCCACCCAGAAGGCTGCAGTGCTCAGTGGCGCCACCAGCTGGTCACGCTGCAGCACTGACAGACGCTGTATGTTCAACTTGAAGCTGAGCGTCATCAGAAAACAGAACAGATCAAATGAAAGACTTTTACTGTG
Source organism: Callopanchax toddi (assembly GCA_006937965.1). Classification (NCBI taxonomy): domain Eukaryota; kingdom Metazoa; phylum Chordata; class Actinopteri; order Cyprinodontiformes; family Nothobranchiidae; genus Callopanchax; species Callopanchax toddi. The sequence continues at coordinate 51,163 of SSNR01000505.1, read as the reverse complement.
AAGGAGCTGCATCAGTCAGGAGGTAAGACACACTGAACAACAGGAAGTCAGCGCTCTTATTTTGAAGATGGAACACATGCATCAGAATATACTCTTTAAAAGGAAACTTCCTGTGACATCATGCTTACCTAGGCTCATTGATGACTGCATGCAGTGCTTCTGTCAGCTCATCAGCTGTCATGTGGTTAAAATGGAGGACGATGGCAGCACCGCGGCGGCTCAGGCGGGAGAGATTATCTGGCTGATCACCAAATAAGGGCACGCCCACCACCGGCACGCCATGGAACACAGCTTCATACAAACCGTTGGTGCCACCATGCGTCACAAATGCTCGTGTCTTTGGGTGGCCTGGAAGAATCACAGAGGGCTCTTATTGTGAAAGGATTTACAAGGAACAGCAGTTCCTAGTGACAGGAGAGGTTAGCAGTACCGAGCAGGTCATTCTGAGGGATCCACTTGTAAAGCTTGGTGTTTGGAGCCACTGCTTTAGGAATGTTGCCATGGTAACGCCAAATCACCTGTAAGTCAAGTGACCTGGTGACTGGTTGTCCATCACACAACAGGAAACAAAGACAGAAATCAATACGCCACCAGCTGCAGGGGAGACGTCTCTGACCTTCTGTGGAAGTCGTCCAAGAGCTGAAGCAAGGACGTCAAAGCGATCTGCCGTCAGGTTGTTGACCATGGAGCCAAAGGAGACCACCACCACACCGGCATCACCGGAGCTCCTCGTGAATGCCTCCATGTCCTGCAGGGAGTGACATCATGATTGCATCACTGCATCAGTTTGATCTGGAAGCCAAACAGGAAGTAGAACACCTGCCTCTGGTAGTTGTTTGGCTGGTTTGCAGTGAAGACCACCCACATATTTAAAGTTTGGTGGGACTGGCCGCGGCGTCTCCATGTCCCAGAAGGTCCTGATAAGCCAAATGTTGGCCTTTGCTATGGAGTTGCAGAAGCTGCTGGGATTTCCTGTTAACACAGGAAACAACACTGAAAGCCTTTGATGTTGATTCATTTATTAGTCGTTTTGACCCATAGAATTAGGAATCACCCTATCAGCATGTTGTGATCTGTGAGGGAAACCGGAGAACCTGGAGGAATCCCAAGCATGCATGGAGAGAACATGCCAACTCCATGCAGAAAGGCCACTGCTGGGATTTGAACCTGTGACCTCCTTGCTGTGAAACAACTGCGCCACCATGTGGCCCATAAGTTTTATTATGAAAGTAGAAACTGTCATTCCCCTGAAAGGGTTAGGGTGACCTACAAAATAAACGGGTATACTCTCTGTTTTTGGTTCTTTTGGCTCAAATTTATTCAAAAGTTAGTTTCAGATTCTCTTGTTGTTTTATTTTGTTGAGCTTGGTCATCCTGGTCATTCCAGGTAGTTCGACTTCCTGTTGGTTCTCACCTGCGTGCTGTCAATAAACGTGTTTGGGTCGTTCTGAAGTTCTATCAGTTAATTATTTACATTAAGGACCACACCCACTGGTGACATCATCAAAGTGAGTGGAGTCTTTAGAAACAGGAAGTAGACCTCTGACTGGAGCGAGCCTAGCCCGATCAGATGTGTTAGATGCTACATGCTACTGTACTGCAGCAGCATCCCACTAGCAGACTGTCTTATGGCTCCGCCCACTTTGATGTCACTGGTGGGTGTGGTCATTACTGCTGATAAATAACTGATCGAACACCAGAACATGATATCTGACTATTCTGTGTTTATCAACATAAAAATGAACTTTCCCATCATCATCTTGACTTGCTTCTGACAAAGACATGAAAACAATCATTTAGCTGACCTTTGACCTCGCTGTAGTATGAATCAAAGGTCAGCCTCCAGTACAGTTCACTCAGAGCCGACGTCCCCATGTATGTTATTGTGTTGATCAGCCTCTCCATAAACGTCATGTGGTCACTGTAGGGCAGTGGAGAGGCTGGGACAAAGGACACTGGCATCGGCACCTGGCCGCAGTGACGCTCCAAGGTGCTACCAAAGGAGAACCGCAGTGACAGTACAAGAGGCACACCGAGTACATCAGCCAACAGGTCACCACACACCGCCATTGGGTCCAAGAGCATGACATCGAAGGCAGCACCCCTCAGAGTCGATAACAGCTGCTCATTTTTCAACATGGAGTCACATTGCTGCATCCCAAACTCTGAAAACCGACGCATCATATTCTGAACCACCAGAAACCTGTGCAGCAGTGAGGAGTTGTGCGCCTCATACATGGAGAAGTGAATGAATTCTTGCATGAAACCATCAGACTCCACCCTGCTGAATGGAACCTGTAGAAGAAACACAAGGAGCTGACGAGAGCATCTTCTTTCATAAATCAACTCACAGCCACAGCAGTAGCAGGGGCACACAATGGTGCCACAGTTACCTAGAAAAAGTAGTCCCAACACAGAATACTCCTAGAAAAAGGAACTCCGTTACTTTACTGATGATTTCATTTTAAAGGTAACTAAGTTAGATTATTAGTTACTTTTGATTTACTTTATTAGTGACATTCCGCAGCTGCTGACACCCCCCCCCCCACACTGCCTCTACATAAAAATGACATCACATTTAACCAAAACAAGTGCATTTTAACCCTAAAGTCAACAAAATGGATCCCCTGACATTAAAGTTCAACGTCAAAATGATTTCTTGAAAAAATACTTGTTTTTAAAATGTAAAATAAATACTAGTTCGGTTGACAGTGATTGACAGCTGTTGACAGTGATTGACAGCTGTTGACAGTGATTGACAGCTGTTGACAGTCATTGACAGCTGTTGACAGTGATTGACAGGTGTTGACAGTGATTGACAGCTGTTGACAGTGATTGACAGGTGTTGACAGTGATTGACAGCTGTTGACAGTGATTGACAGGTGTTGACAGTGATTGACAGCTGTTGACAGTGATTGACAGGTGTTGACAGTAATTGACAGGTGTTGACAGTGATTGACAGGTATTGACAGTGATTGACAGGTATTGACAGTGATTGACAGGTGTTGACAGTGATTGACAGCTGTTGACAGTGATTGACAGGTGTTGACAGTAATTGACAGGTATTGACAGTGATTGACAGGTGTTGACAGTAATTGACAGGTGTTGACAGTAATTGACAGGTGTTGACAGTGATTGACAGGTATTGACAGTGATTGACAGTGATTGACAGCTGTTGACAGTGATTGACAGGTGTTGACAGTGATTGACAGGTATTGACAGTGATTGAAAGGTGTTGACAGTGACCAACACATGCTGGTGACGATTGACAGAAAACACAAAGTGATAATGATTGATGCTGACTAATGTTGATCAGGACACTTTGATCTGTAAGGTTTTGTTGGAATTCATCACCTTGAACACGAGGAAGTTGACCTTGTCAGAGTGTTGGCTGTTGTACTTGACGAATGGCGACGCATCAGGCACCAAAACAGTGACGGTGTGGTTTCTTCTCACCAGCTCCTCTATGATGGTCCGCATGTTTAGCCAATGGCTGTACTCTCCAGGAAGGGCCAGAACATGTCCTCCATCAGCTGTGGTGATGAAGATCCCAAACAGCAGCACAGAAGGAAGGACAAGAAGACAAGGCACAGGAAGTTTCATTGTGAGTCACAAAACTAAAGAGGAATGAAAGCAGTGTTTGTCTGCAGCTGAAGATCAAGAGTCCAACCTGATCAGAGGTCACACAGAGCTGCTCTCTGATTGGTCAACAGCTTACATCATCATCATCTTTGGCTGTAAAACTCTTAAAGTCAGATAATGACACAGAAAGGGTCATGGTGAAAAAAGGTATGTTTGTTGTTTATCACTCCCCTCGTTACTCTGAAAGATAAAATATGTCTTGTTTAAGATCTGAGTTAAATATTCCACTAAACCACATCTCCAGCAAGTTCCTGTGTGCTGAAACCTGCAGAGCAGTAAGAAGTCTTGGAAGTGGTTCACCAGCAGGACCATGCCCAGGCTTCGCCTACAGAGTGGCCGGTCTGGTAACCGGAGGGTCGCTGGTTCAATCCCCAGCTCCGGCTGGGTTAGATTGTCGTGTCCTTGGAGACACTTCACCACCTGACTGTGTGTGAATGTTGGTGGTGGTCAGAAGGGCTGATGGTCAGAATGGTAGCCTCTCTTCTGTCAGACTGACCCAGGTCATTGTTTATACGTTCTTTTTTTCAGACATGTATGTTTTTGTCTACGTTTTTACCTTGACATGTTTCGACTCGCTCCTGCGGTCTTCATCAGAAGTGTCACTGGTGTTGGTGTGACGTGTCGTTTATCAGCTGTTCTTCCCGATGGGCGTGGCCAACCCCGATCTGTCAAATGTGCGGGGTTGGCCACGCCCATCTCCACCGGCTGGTCCCAGGAGCAGTGAGTCCCAGGCGTGAGACAGCTGGTAGGCCTCCTCGTCCCGGTTGATGGACCACTTGGCTCGCTTCCTTATCTCCACTGCCTCCCTGATCCAACGTCTGTATCTGTTCTCCTCAGTGTGTATGACTCTCCCCTGTTCCCAGTCCATGATGTGGTTATTTCTTTTACAGTGGTCTGTGATGGCTGATTTTAAGTTCTCCTGTTCTGCTTTCTTTTTTTACCAGCTGTCTCACACCTGGGACTCACTGCTCCAGGGACCAGCTGGTGGAGATGGGCGTGGCCAACTCCGCATATTTGACAGATCGGGGTTGGCCACGCCCATCGGGAAGAACAGCTGATAAACGACACGTCACACCAACACCAGTGACACTTCTGATGAAGGCCGCAGGAGCGAGTCGAAACATGTCAAGGTAAAAACTTACACAAAAACATACATGTCTGAAAAAAAGAACGTATAACCAATTTAGAAAAAGAAGACATAATGAACACAGTAAAGTGCCCCAGGTCAGCTGGGACTACAGACGTCTGTCGTAGTTTAACCTCCACCAGAGAGTGGATGAGTGATGGAGCTTCTGTCAAAGAGCTTTGAGTGTCCTGAAAGGTGCTCTATAAATCCAATGCAATATTATTATTATTATTATTAGATGATCCTCATCCAGTCCCTGCCCTCCTCAGATGATCCTCATTAGTGGTGTGCAGGTTCTTTTATTCTGCGTGTACAGCGGGTGACCTGCAGGTCGGGTCAATACATTTCTACTTTAGTGCGGGGCAGTTTGGGGTGGGTTCATCATATCGGGGGTTGCGTTAATGGAAAATCTTTCGTCATTGATGTTTTTTTTTACTTTGATGGATAAATCTGATGGCCGTCTGTCATTTTGACAAATTACAATCACACACCTGTGTGAGTGTGTGCATGTTACGGAAAATGACTCAATGAGCCTGGGATATTTTGTTGTTGTGTCCTTGGACAAGACACGTCACCCACCTTGCAACCTGGTAGTGGTCTGAGGGACCTGGTGGTGGTCTGAGGGACCTGGTGGTGGTCTGAGGGACCTGGTGGTGGATAGAGGGACCTGGTGGTGGATAGAGGGACCTGGTGGTGGTCTGAGGGACCTGGTGGTGGTTAGAGGGACCTGGTGGTGTCGGTGCATGGCACCTCTGCCTCTGTTAGTGCGCCCCAGGGCAGCTGAGACTACAATGTGGCTGATCACCACCAGTGTGTGAGTGTATGGGTGAATGACTGATGCCTTGGGGTTGTAGAACACTTTGAAAAAGAGCTCTATAAATACAGGACATTTACCTTTTATAAAAGAAAACATGACAGAAAAATGTGGAAACTTTATGCAAACTTTGAACCTTGCATAAGCAGATTTTGGAGAGGGTCAGACTAAATAAAAGCACATTTGGTCAATATTTAACGTTTATTTAATGAGTCGGGGCAGGGTGACGCAGGTTGTAAAAATAGAGTGGGTGTGGGTCAGAAGTTTTCAAATGTGCTGGACCTGCAGGTTAAAAAAATCACTAACCCGGCATCACTAATCACATCACTAATTAGAGGCGACCGTGGCTCAGTGTCAGGAGAGATGGCCTCCCATGTAGGAGAGTGTGGGTCAGAACTGTCTGAGCTCATTGATGGTTAATAATAATAATAATTTATCCTTTATTGATCCCCTGGTGTATGATAGTGAACCAGGTCCTGGTGTGTGATAGTGAACCAGGTCCTGGTGTGTGATAGTGAACCAGGTCCTGGTGTGTGATAGTGAACCAGGTCCTGGTGTGTGATAGTGAACCAGGTCCTGGTGCGTTAGTGAACCAGGTTCTGGTGTGATGATAGTGAACCAGGTCCTGGTGTGAAAGTGAACCAGGTCCTGGTGTGATAGTGAACCAGGTCCTGGTATGTGATAGTGAACCAGGTCCTGGTGTGTGATAGTGAACCAGGTCCTGGTGTGTGATAGTGAACCAGGTCCTGGTGTGTGATAGTGAACCAGGTCCTGGTGTGTGATAGTGAACCAGGTCCTGGTGTGATAGTGAACCAGGTCCTGGTGTGATAGTGAACCAGGTCCTGGTGTGATAGTGAACCAGGTCCTGGTGTGTGATAGTGAACCAGGTCCTGGTGTGTGATAGTGAACCAGGTCCTGGTGTGTGATAGTGAACCAGGTCCTGGTGTGATAGTGAACCAGGTCCTGGTGTGATAGTGAACCAGGTCCTGGTGTGATAGTGAACCAGGTCCTGGTGTGTGATAGTGAACCAGGTCCTGGTGCGTTAGTGAACCAGGTTCTGGTGTGTGATAGTGAACCAGGTCCTGGTGTGTGATAGTGAACCAGGTCATGGTGTGATAGTGAACCAGGTCCTGGTGTGTGATAGTGAACCAGGTCCTGGTGTGATAGTGAACCAGGTCCTGTGTGTGATAGTGAACCAGGTCCTGGTGTGATAGTGAACCAGGTCCTGGTGTGTGACAGTGAACCAGGTCATGGTGTGATAGTGAACCAGGTCCTGGTGTTTCGTGAACCAGGTCCTGGTGTGTGATAGTGAACCAGGTCCTGGTGTGTGACAGTGAACCAGGTCATGGTGTGATAGTGAACCAGGTCCTGGTGTGTGATAGTGAACCAGGTCCTGGTGTGATAGTGAACCAGGTCCTGGTGTGTGATAGTGAACCAGGTCCTGGTGTGTGACAGTGAACCAGGTCATGGTGTGATAGTGAACCAGGTCCTGGTGTGTGATAGTGAACCAGGTCCTGGTGTGATAGTGAACCAGGTCCTGGTGTGTGATAGTGAACCAGGTCCTGGTGCGTTAGTGAACCAGGTTCTGGTGTGTGATAGTGAACCAGGTCCTGGTGTGTGATAGTGAACCAGGTCCTGGTGTGTGACAGTGAACCAGGTCATGGTGTGATAGTGAACCAGGTCCTGGTGTGTGATAGTGAACCAGGTCCTGGTGTGTTAGTGAATCAGGTCCTGGTGTGTGATAGTGAAGCAGGTCCTGGTGTGATAGTGAAGCAGGTCCTGGTGTGATAGTGAACCAGGTCCTGGTGTGAGATAGTGAACCAGGTCCTGGTGTGAGATAGTGAACCAGGTCCTGGTGTGTGATAGTGAACCAGGTCCTGGTGTGAAATAGTGAACCAGGTCCTGGTGTGTGATAGTGAACCAGGTCCTGGTGTGATAGTGAACCAGGTCCTGGTGTGATAGTGAACCAGGTCCTGGTGTGATAGTGAACCAGGTCCTGGTGTGTGATAGTGAACCAGGTCCTGGTGTGATAATGAACCAGGTCCTGGTGTGTGACAGTGAACCAGGTCATGGTGTGATAGTGAACCAGGTCCTGGTGTGTGATAGTGAACCAGGTCCTGGTGCGTTAGTGAACCAGGTTCTGGTGTGTGATAGTGAACCAGGTCCTGGTGTGAAAGTGAACCAGGTCCTGGTGTGATAGTGAACCAGGTCCTGGTATGTGATAGTGAACCAGGTCCTGGTGTGTGATAGTGAACCAGGTCCTGGTGTGTGATAGTGAACCAGGTCCTGGTCTGTGATAGTGAACCAGGTCCTGGTG
>SSNR01000505.1:23834-34334 GCA_006937965.1 Callopanchax toddi | reverse complement strand
CCCCCCCCCCCCCCCCCCCCCCCCCCCAGAGAACAAGAGGTTTGATGTTACACTTTGGGCTCCCATAGAGAAGCTAGTGGCTTTTGTGAATAAATGTGTGTCAGTGTTCAAAAGGAATTGGTATATTTGTAAAACAAAGACAGGAGGGGTTACTACAAGATAGTCATGTCAAACCAACATTGTTGACATTTAAAAACTGCTGAGGTGGTACATTTAATATAAATAAAAACATTTTCCTGTGAATTAGAAAAATCAAACTGAGTAAAGTAATTAAATTAACAAGGGCTAAAGTATAAAGTGCACCGTAGTGCAGTAGTTAAATGAATAAAGAGTGTCCATATGGTTATTATTTAATGATGTATGTCACCTATAACTTTTTTATTTGATTTTTCATTAATTAATTTTATTATTGGGATTATTTAGCTTCCTATTTATGCGTCTTGTTGGTATAAAATTTCATACATAACGGTCTCAAATGGTCTAAAAAAGGTCTAAAATTTAACGTACTGAAACCTGCAAGAACCCTGATAAACAGGCCCAGGCCCATAAACAGGCCCAGGCCCATAAACAGGCCCAGGTCCATAAACAGGCCCAGGTCCATAAACAGGCCCAGGCCCATAAACAGGCCCAGGCCCATAAACAGGCCCAGGCCCATAAACAGGTCCAGGTCCATAAACAGGCCCAGGTCCATAAACAGGCCCAGGCCCATAAACAGGCCCAGGCCCATAAACAGGCCCAGGCCCATAAACAGGCCCAGGTCCATAAACAGGCCCAGGTCCATAAACAGGCCCAGGTCCATAAACAGGCCCAGGTCCATAAACAGGCCCAGGTCCATAAACAGGCCCAGGCCCATAAACNGTGATAGTGAACCAGGTCCTGGTGCGTTAGTGAACCAGGTTCTGGTGTGTGATAGTGAACCAGGTCCTGGTGTGTGATAGTGAACCAGGTCCTGGTGTGTGATAGTGAACCAGGTCCTGGTGTGATAGTGAACCAGGTCCTGGTGTGTGATAGTGAACCAGGTCCTGGTGCGTTAGTGAACCAGGTTCTGGTGTGTGATAGTGAACCAGGTCCTGGTGTGATAATGAACCAGGTCCTGGTGTGTGACAGTGAACCAGGTCATGGTGTGATAGTGAACCAGGTCCTGGTGTGTGATAGTGAACCAGGTCCTGGTGCGTTAGTGAACCAGGTTCTGGTGTGTGATAGTGAACCAGGTCCTGGTGTGTGATAGTGAACCAGGTCCTGGTGTGTGACAGTGAACCAGGTCATGGTGTGATAGTGAACCAGGTCCTGGTGTGTGATAGTGAACCAGGTCCTGGTGTGATAGTGAACCAGGTCCTGGTGTGTGATAGTGAACCAGGTCCTGGTGTGTGATAGTGAACCAGGTCCTGGTGTGTGATAGTGAACCAGGTCCTGGTGTGTTAGTGAACCAGGTCCTGGTGTGTGATAGTGAACCAGGTCCTGGTGTGTGATAGTGAACCAGGTCCTGGTGTGTGATAGTGAACCAGGTCCTGGTGTGTTAGTGAACCAGGTCCTGGTGTGATAGTGAACCAGGTCCTGGTGTGATAGTGAACCAGGTCCTGGTGTGTGATAGTGAACCAGGTCCTGGTGTGATAGTGAACCAGGTCCTGGTGTGTGACTGAGCCAGGTCTTGGTGTGTTAGTGAACCAGGTGCTGGTGTGTGATAGTGAACCAGGTCCTGGGGTGTGATAGTGAACCAGGTCCTGGTGTGTGATAGTGAACCAGGTCCTGGTGTGATAGTGAACCAGGTCCTGGTGTGTGATAGTGAACCAGGTCCTGGTGTGATAGTGAACCAGGTCCTGGTGTGTGATAGTGAACCAGGTCCTGGTGTGTGATAGTGAACCAGGTCCGGGTGTGATAGTGAACCAGGTCCTGGTGTGTGATAGTGAACCAGGTCCTGGTGTGATAGTGAACCAGGTCCTGGTGTGATAGTGAACCAGGTCCTGGTGTGTGATAGTGAACCAGGTCCTGGTGTGTTAGTGAACCAGGTCCTGGTGTGTGATAGTGAACCAAGTCCTGGTGTGATAGTGAAGCAGGTCCTGGTGTGATAGTGAACCAGGTCCTGCTGTGTGATAGTGAACCAGGTCCTGGTGTGTGATAGTGAACCAGGTCCTGGTGTGAAATAGTGAACCAGGTCCTAGTGTGTGATAGTGAACCAGGTCCTGGTGTGTGTTAGTGAACCAGGTCCTGGTGTGTGATAGTGAACCAGGTCCTGGTGTGATAGTGAAGCAGGTCCTGGTGTGATAGTGAACCAGGTCCTGCTGTGTGATAGTGAACCAGGTCCTGGTGTGTGATAGTGAACCAGGTCCTGGTGTGTGATAGCGAACCAGGTCCTGGTGTGTGATAGTGAACCAGGTCCTAGTGTGTGATAGTGAACCAGGTCCTGGTGTGATAGTGAACCAGGTCCTGGTGTGATGATAGTGAACCAGGTCCTGGTGTGTGATAGTGAACCAGGTCCTGGTGTGTGATAGTGAACCAGGTCCTGGTGTGATAGTGAACCAGGTCCTGGTGTGTGATAGTGAACCAGGTCCTGGTGTGATAGTGAACCAGGTCCTGGTGTGTTAGTGAACCAGGTCCTGGTGTGATAGTGAACCAGGTCCTGGTGTGATAGTGAACCAGGTCCTGGTGTGTGACAGTGAACCAGGTCCTGGTGTGTGATAGTGAACCAGGTCCTGGTGTGTTAGTGAACCAGGTCCTGGTGTGTGATAGTGACCCAGGTCCTGGGTGTGATAGTGAACCTGGTCCTGGTGTGATAGTGAACCAGATCCTGGTGTGATAGTGAACCAGGTCCTGGTGTGATAGTGAACCAGGTCCTGGTGTGATAGTGAACCAGGTCCTGGTGTGTGATAGTGAACCAGGTCCTGGTGTGTGATAGTGAACCAGGTCCTGGTGTGTGATAGTGAACCAGGTCCTGGTGTGTGATAGTGAACCAGGTCCTGGTGTGATAGTGAACCAGGTCCTGGTGTGAGAGTGAACCAGGTCCTGGTGTGGTAGTGAACCAGGTCCTGGTGTGATAGTGACCCAGGTCCGGGTGTGTGATAGTGAACCAGGTCCTGGTGTGTGATAGTAAACCAGGTCCTGGTGTGTGATAGTGAACCAGGTCCTGGTGTGTGACAGTGAACCAGGTCCTGGTGTGTGATAGTGAACCAGGTCCTGGTGTGTGATAGTGAACTAGGTCCTGCTGTGTGTTAGTGAACCAGATCCTGGTGTGATAGTGAACCAGGTCCTGGTGTGTGATAGTGAACCAGGTCCTGGTGTGTGATAGTGAACCAGGTCCTGGTCTGTGATAGTGAACCAGGTCCTGGTGTGTGATAGTGAACCAGGTCCTGGTGTGTTAGTGAACCAGGTCCTGGTGTGATAGTGAACCAGGTCCTGGTGTGATAGTGAACCAGGTCCTGGTGTGTTAGTGAACCAGGTCCTGGTGTGATAGTGAACCAGGTCCTGGTGTGATAGTGAACCAGGTCCTGGTGTGTGATAGTAGGACGTTGCAGATCAGGTCTACCCGATCGGTTCTGCGCATGTGCAGAACGCGTCTACTCGCACTGAAGTATTTTACGGTAGTTACGCTTCAGTTTCTTTTAAGGTGTTAACAAGTATATAATAAATCTATATACATACATAATGTATTAAAATGTTTATACACGTAGGTATCCGTTGTTTAAATGGTCCGCGCAGTCGAGAAAGAGGCAAAGCTGTTGGTAAAAGCTAAGGGCTAACTGGGACCTAACCGTCTCATTCAAAAGACTTGAATGTCGCTAAGTTGGAGAAAAGAGGAAGTGACGTAGGCTTTGCGCATGCGCGGAACTGATCGTGCTTCCGGGTACGGATCGGGCAGTGACACTTAACATTGGTGTCAATGGAGCATGTACTATTAAATACCTCTAACATGCTCAATTTTTAACTGATTTTCAAACGGTTTGCATTTTTATAAACATCAGAGGCGTGGCTGTGAAATATAGCAAAATATATTGATAATGGTCAGGAAATTCATAAATTGTAAAAGTATCAAATCTCAAGTCTACACATAATAAGGTTTGTAAGAAAGTAACCCGTTTGTAAGTCCGTTCATTTTTCATTGAGTTCAGAGTGTTTTTAGTTCAGTTGATGCTCACCTTCCATCTGCTGCCATAGAGAGCAGAACGTCAGCTGTCTGTGGTAAGATGGCCGCCGTGTAGTGACGCGTTTGAACCCCACTTGATCCATCTAGCCTTTATCTATCGGGTTCTACAGTCTAACTAACAGCTCCAATCCAACTTTATTTATAAAGCACTTTTAAACACCAATACAGGCCCAAAGTGCTTCACAGTAAAAAACAAAACGAACATTAAAAGACATAAAAAGGGGACTAAAAAATACCCAGAACACACAAATATAAAAACAGCCGTATGATAAAATACAATAAAAAGATAAAATCAAAAACTAAAAACCAAAACCACTAAAATAAAAAACGGCTGCAGGGAGAAGGACCTATTTATAAGGTGTATCATCAGTTATATAAGGTGTATTATAAGTTATAAGGTATTTGTAAGTTGACTTCAGTCAGTCAAACATTTTACAATCTACAATTAGTTGATCAGAAGCAGATCTTTGTTGACATCAAAACGATCACATGTTGTCATGAGGTCTATGGGAAATGAACAGGATAAGGGAAAACTGCTGGAAAGTGGAGAGAAATAACAGAAGTTTCCAGCCTAAACCGACATATGTCACAGCAACGTCTCTGATGTCTAAAACAAATCAAACCGTTTGAAAATCGAGCAAGTTACAGTTATTTATAAAGTACATGCTCCATTGACACCAGAGTTATGAAAGGAGGCAGCTCTCCGAAGTAAGATGGCCGCCGCGTAGCGCGGGTAAGATAACTAGCCTTTATGGGTTAACCCTGAGATCTCGGACTGGCTGATTCGACCTGCTCTCCGATGTTATTTCAAGTATTTTAGAAGGTTTCTGAATTTATAACTTGCGGCTTTTCTTTTGAAAATTGCTAATCTTTTCCACTCTCTGGTTGCTTGAAATCTTTTATTTTGACAACTCCAGTGGATGTTAGATTTAAGTTACTTCCGCTAATTTGATGCCGGTCGGCTGAACGCAAGCTCAGGCAGAGATTCTTGTGGAAAACCCCGTTAAACCCGGTAAAATGAGTCGCAGGATGAGTTAACGGATACCGCTGGAGCGAGTAGGGCTTCAAGAAGGTAAAAGGACGCGTTAAATGTCCAGGTTTGAACGTTTCACGTCCCGCGGAGCCTGCTAACACCAGCTAGCTGCTGCTACTTCGACCACTTCCCAAAAACTCCCGAATCCGGTGTTTCATCCTCCCCCAGGTCCAGGTCTTCTACCAGGTCCTCCTTCGGATCCAGACCGTCTACCAGCTCCAGGTCCCCACCTCCCCGCTACAGGTGAAAGGTGAGGCGTGATGAGGTGATGAGCTGATGGAGAAGAGGAGTTTGGAACAACATTCAGGTAAATGTTCCTCTCACTCACCTGCTGGGAACTGTTTCGGCACATCTGGGCACTAAGCATGGATTAAACCAGTCTAACCCAGATATAACCAGTCTGATCCAGATATAACCAGTCAAACCCAGATATAACCAGTCAAACCCAGATATAACCAGTCTAACCCAGATATAACCAGTCTGATCCAGATATAACCAGTCAAACCCAGATATAACCAGTCAAACCCAGATATAACCAGTCTAATCCAGATATAACCAGTCTAACCCAGATGTAACCAGTCTAATCTGGATGTAACCAGTCTAACCCAGATATAACCAGTCTAACCCAGATATAACCAGTCTAACCCAGATGTAACCAGTCTAACCCAGATATAACCAGTCTAACCCAGATATAACCAGTCTAATCCAGATGTAACCAGTCTAACCCAGATATAACCAGTCTAACCCAGATGTAACCAGTCTAACCCAGATATAACCAGTCTAACCCAGATGTAACCAGTCTAACCCAGATATAACCAGTCTAACCCAGATAGTGAACCAGGTCTAAAGGCCTATTCATACTCCAGGAGAAGAAAGAAATTTGTTCTCGCTGGGGTTCTGCGAGAACAAGAAAAAAGTTTGTTTCGGTAGGGAGCATTCATACTCCACGAGAACTCAGTTGCCGAACTATTTCAGCAACGTGTCATACAGGTGTGCGTATCAGGTGTGTGTGTGCAGTTTAAAACGATCCGTCCTCGCTACGTGAGGAGCGGAGGCATGCGGGTCTCTGGCGCAAACCCTCACGGTCTGCGCTGGTCCTCCTAGCTCGGGTCGATCCAGAACGTGACCCTTCAGGTCCGTCAGCACAAAGCAGCAGGCGCCGGAGAAAAAACGTCAACCGCTAACCGAACTAACCACTCTCATCCTCCCTTTCTGACCAATCACAGCAGTTGTTCTCAGACATCCTGCCGAACAAAGTTCGGCCCGGCTGATGTGCACAAGAACAAGCCGTTAGCGCTGCCGAACTGGGTCTGCGAGAACAAAATGACGTCATTTTGTTCTCGCAGACCCCCAGCGAGAACAAGGTTCTTTCTTCTCGTGGAGGATGAATAGGCCTTAACCCTGATATATCCATAGATTTACCTGCTTTTGACCAGTGGCAGGTGCTAAGTGCCATATCTGATTATTACATGGTTCAGTGGGTCATTACAGGGTAATACAGGTTAATACTAGTCATTACAGGTTAAATACTGTTATTACAGGTTATAACAGGATAAATACTGTTGTTACAGGTTATTACAGGTTAAATAATGTTATTACAGGCTATTACAGGTTAGATACTGTTATTACAGGTTAATCCTAGTCATTACAGTTTAAATACTGTTATTACAGGTTATAACAGGATAAATACTGTTGTTACAGGTTATTACAGGTTAAATAATGTTATTACAGGTTAAATAATGTTATTACAGGCTATTACAGGTTAAATAATGTTATTACAGGTTATAACAGGTTAGATACTGTTATTACAGGTTAAATAATGTTATTACAGCTTAAATAATGTTATTACAGGTTAAGTAATGTTATTACAGGTTAAATAATGTTATAACAGGTTAGGTACTGTTATTACAGGTTAATCCTAGTCATTACAGGTTAAATAATGTTATTACAGGTTATAACAGGTTAGATACTGTTATTACAGGTTAATCCTAGTCATTACAGGTTAAATAATGTTATTACAGGTTATAACAGGTTAGATACTGTTATTACAGGTTAATCCTAGTCATTACAGTTTAAATACTGTTATTACAGGTTATAACAGGATAAATACTGTTGTTACAGGTTATTACAGGTTAAATAATGTTATTACAGGTTAAATAATGTTATTACAGGCTATTACAGGTTAAATAATGTTATTACAGGTTATAACAGGTTAGATACTGTTATTACAGGTTAAATAATGTTATTACAGCTTAAATAATGTTATTACAGGTTAAGTAATGTTATTACAGGTTAAATAATGTTATAACAGGTTAGGTACTGTTATTACAGGTTAATCCTAGTCATTACAGGTTAAATAATGTTATTACAGGTTATAACAGGTTAGATACTGTTATTACAGGTTAATCCTAGTCATTACAGGTTAAATAATGTTATTACAGGTTATAACAGGTTAGATACTGTTATTACAGGTTAATCCTAGTCATTACAGTTTAAATACTGTTATTACAGGTTATAACAGGATAAATACTGTTGTTACAGGTTATTACAGGTTAAATAATGTTATTACAGGTTAAATAATGTTATTACAGGCTATTACAGGTTAAATAATGTTATTACAGGTTATAACAGGTTAGATACTGTTATTACAGTTTATAACAGCTTAAATAATGTTATTACAGGTTAAGTAATGTTATTACAGGTTAAATAATGTTATTACAGGTTAAGTAATGTTATTACAGGATAGGTACTGTTATTACAGGTTAATCCTAGTCATTACAGGTTATAACAGGTTAATCCTAGTCATTACAGGTTAAATAATGTTATTACAGGTATATTACAGGTTATTACAGGTATATTACAGTATATAACAGGTTAGGTACTGTTATTACAGGTTAATCCTAGTCATTACAGGTTGTTTCAGGTTTCTACAGGTTATTGCTTGTCTGTACTGGTTGTTCTCTCTTGATCTCTAGCAGGTTAAACATAAATGAGAACTTTTGGAGACAGGTAAAGTTGTTTGTGCAGGGCTGAATGAATGTTGGACAGAGAGCTTTAGTTCTGATGCTTCTCCCCTTCCAGGTCCATTCGTCCAAACGTAAAATTTTAGGCCTAAAAAATGTCTAAAAAACGCCCAAATTGTCGTCCAATGTCTAAAATTTAATTAGGTCAAGTCTAAAATTTTATTCCCGACAATTGTTGGTCAGATACGCTAAGTAAAACTCCGTATTCTGACGTTTTTGTTTTTACTTTCTAATATCCCGAAGCCAGTTGTAGTACGAGAATCACACGAAGAACTCGGCTCGCCAGTGTAACTAGCGTGTTGTTTGCGGGTAAAATAATCCTTGTTGGATATGTCGACAGCTTTGTTTATACGTTCTTTTTTTCAGACATGTATATTTTTGTGTACGTTTTTACCTTGACATGTTTCGACTCGCTCCTGCGGTCTTCATCAGAAGTGTCACTGGTGTTGGTGTGACGTGTCGTTTATCAGCTGTTCTCCCCGATGGGCGAGGTCAAGGTAAAAACTTACACAAAAATATACATGTCTGAAAAAAAGAACGTATAAACAATTTTGAAAAAGAAGACATAATGAACACAGTAAAGTATGTCGACAGCTTGTCGTTAAAAGATGGGAAAGTGCGTTTTCATCACGGCATGGCTTGACACTGGCGCTGCTCACACCGTGTGTGTGTGTGCGCACGTGCCGAGTGAGCGCTCGTTCGCGTCGCGTTTAACGGAGGTTTCCTAGCACGACTTCTGTCTTTGTAACTCGTTCCCCGTAGAGCTGCGGGGGAGAACCGTTCTCACTCGACTCAGTCATACCTTTTAGGTGTGTGCTGACTCTACCTTTGTTTTGCAAACGCACCAATTACACGTGCACACTGGCACATTTACATTTAGACTCAAACTAACGGCTGTAGCGTGATCAACATACACTCTGACCTCTGACCTACGTGATCATCTAAAATAATAATCCATCTTCTTCCCAATAACTCGGATTATAATGACTCTTTTATTATGTTTTAACCTGAATCAACATTCCTCCAAGGTCACGGTCGTAATCCACCGGACTCTATATTATAATAATAATAATAATAATAATAATAATAAATAATAATAATAATAATAAAGACTCTTGGTGTCTCTTCCTAAAATTACACCTTAATCTGTTACAGAAATGTCTTAAATGATTAATGCACTTTCTCTTACAGCGTGTGAATGTTGATACAGCTTCAGTATTATTGTTACTTTGCTAAAAGGTTAAATCAGTATTATTTCTTATTTCTACTTTGCTAAGGATAAATAAGTATACTTTTTCACACTCCTTACACGGGGTGACGTATGACTTTAGAGCCTGAGTCACGTGTCTTGTTTAGAGTCTCCTGATTGGCCCACGTCTACTGACAGCTCTCAGCTGTCTGCCCAACACGGGAAGTGTTCAGTTCTCCACCAGCCTCGGAGGAGAAAACACCCCGCTGTCAACTTGCTACACAGTGGGTTATCGATGCCGACCGCCCCGTAACGGGTCAAGCCCCGTAGCGGTTGAAGAAAGCTTCTTACCCCTGAGAGCAGGAAACATCCACCTGCCTCTCTATCTCAACCAGAATGGGTAAGACAGCCAGCTATCAACTGACCAGCCATGGGCCTAACTGAGGTCGTATCCACGGACGCTCTCCGCCGGCCCAGGCGGGTCTATCTACCTGTCAGGGCTCCAGGTCGACCGAGGGGGAATCTCCACTTCCTCGTCGAACTCCACCAGCCGGATGTGATCCAGGAGCGAGGTTCAGTAGTGATTCATGGTCTGGTACAGTTAGACTACTTTGATGAAGCTAACCCTCTACCACTAGGCTGCTCATCAAAGTAACCTCTCCACTTCATCCCTGATAACTAAACCCCTTAAGCTAACTCCCTAGTCTTAATATCACCACAAGACTCGGGTTCTAAACTCAGAAGATCAATTTTAGAACATCTACCACTTAGTGAATGCTAACCAAATTGCTACCTCAAATGCTAATCTGTTTACAAATGTTCGTCAGCTTTTCTAATAAATATTTAAATATTTATTTATGACTCAGCTTCCATTCATCCAATAACAGGTACGTAAATGACTCCCTGCAACTAAAAGAATCTAGATAATCCTGCTTTTATCACAAACAGTTGTTTAAACCCAGGTCTCCAGAGCACACAGGCTCTCGTCTAAACCCTAGGTAGACTGGATAATTAGCGGAAGGTGAGTAATAAAACATTAGCTTTTATACACACTACACGGCTCAAGGCTTTAGAATCTCTATGCAATGAAAAAACTCAAAAACCAGATCCTGCCTGA
>SSNR01000505.1:0-23807 GCA_006937965.1 Callopanchax toddi | reverse complement strand
ATAAACAGGCCCAGGCCCATAAACAGGCCCAGGCCCATAAACAGGCCCAGGTCCATAAACAGGCCCAGGTCCATAAACAGGCCCAGGCCCATAAACAGGCCCAGGCCCATAAACAGGCCCAGGCCCATAAACAGGCCCAGGTCCATAAACAGGCCCAGGTCCATAAACAGGCCCAGGTCCATAAACAGGCCCAGGTCCATAAACAGGCCCAGGTCCATAAACAGGCCCAGGTCCATAAACAGGCCCAGGTCCATAAGGGCCGGCATTAGCTCAGTTGGTAGAGTGGCCGGTCTGGTAACCAGAGGGTCACCGGTTCAATACCCAACTCTGGCTGGGTTAGATTGTCGTTGTGTCCTTGGAGACACTTCACCACCTTACTGTGTGAATGTGAGTGTGACTGTGTGTGAATGTTGGTGGTGGTCAGAAGGGCCGATGGTCAGAATGGCAGCCTCTCTTCTGTCAGTCTGCCCCAGGGCAGCTGTGGCTACAGACGTCTGTCGTAGTTTACCTCCACCGGTGAGAATGACTGTGTGAATGAATGATGCAACTCTGTAAAGCGTCTTTGAGTGACCTAGAAAAGCGCTATATAAAACTGATGCATTATTATTATTATAAACAGGCCCAGAACCAGACCTCCTGCTGGATCCTCTTGTTCCTGACATGTTTTTCTGTTTCCTGCTCATTGATGATGATTGTATTGATTCATGTCATATCTCTCTCTCTCTCTCTCTCTCTCTCTCTCTCTCTCTCTCTGTACTAGTCGTGATGCTGTCTCGACCTCTGACAGAGATTGAAGACAGGGGTTGTGGCCTGGCAGCAGAGACTCCGCCCTCTGTGCTCCCATTGGCTGAAGAAGACTCGACTCATGCAGGTGTTCATTGATTGAAATCTTGTTTGTTAATGTTTGTTCATGTTAAAGCGACTGATGACAGCGCTGTCTCCTGCAGGCGTTTTCTCTCTCCCCACCCCCCCATCCCTCTCCTCTCCTCCTCTCCTCGCCCCCAGGGCTCCCTGCTGCTCTTGCTCCTCCCTCCTGCCCCGCCTCCTGGCTGCTCACCGCCTGGAGGTGCGACGCCTCCTGCGAGGAGCTCTGACCTCTCTTGGCCGTCGTCTGGACTTTCTGGAGAGGAGGAGCAGGAGACACAGGAAACAGAAAAGGAGGAGTCAGGGAGAAGGTGAGGTCTGGGATGGAATTCAGCACAGGTGATCAAAAACTAGTGATGTAAACTCCTGATCTTGTCACACCTGTAGGCTCACCTACTTTCACCTGTAGCTCTGCCTCTCTCACCCCTCTCCCACCTGGCAGCATCTCTTCCTCTTCATCAAACAGCTATGAGTCAGCTTCCAGTTTCAGCCAATCAGAGCAGAGGAAGAAGCTCCGTAGGAGGAGACATGAGGGATCCACGTCTCTGGGTGATGGAGCAGATGGTCAGGAGGAGGAGGAGGAGGGTGGACGGTTTGTTGGGCGAATGGCGGTCTCCTTCAGAGGAGGAGAGGAACAGGAGTCGCTCGTTTTACACGACTTTAGTCAACGACACGGAGGGAAAGAGGGAGGAGCCAGCCAATCAGAGAGGGCCGTTGATATGTTCGGCAGGAGAAACGGCTACAGGTGAGCGGGAGGGGTGAGGACGCTCCGTCTCAATCAGCTGTTTGGGTGGAGCTGCTGCAGCACTGCAGGTTGCTGGTTCAAATCCTCTGTGGCCTTTCTGCTTGATCTGTCTCTCCTCTCTCCTCTCCTCCCCTCTCCTCTCCTCTCCTCTCCTCTCTCCTCTCCTCCCCTCTCTCCTCTCCTCCCCTCTCCTCTCCTCTCCTCCCCTCCCCTCCCCTCCCCTCCCCTCTCCTCCCCCCTCCCCCCCCCCCCCCTCCTCTCCTCCCCCCCCCTCCCCCCCCCCCCCCCCCCCCACCCCCCCCCCCCCCCCCCCCCCCCCCCCCCCCCCCCCCCCCCCCCCCCCCTCCCCCCCCCCCCCTCCCCCCCCCCCCCCCCCCTCCTCCCCTCTCCTCCTCCCCTCTCCTCCCCTCCCCTCCCCTCTCCTCTCCTCTCCTCTCCTCTCCTCTCCTCTCCTCTCTCTCCTCTCCTCTCCTCCCCTCCCCTCCCCCCCCCCCCCCCCCCCCCCCCCCCCCCCCCCCCCCCCCCCCCCCCCCCCCCCCCCCCCTCCCCCCCCCCCCCCCCCCCCCCCCCCCCCCCCCCCCCCCCCCCCCCCCCCCCCCCCCCCCCCCCCCCCCCCCCCCCCCTCTCCTCTCCTCTCCTCTCCTCCCCTCCCCTCTCCTCCCCTCTCCTCTCCTCTCCTCCCCTCCCCTCTCCTCTCCTCTCCTCTCCTCCCTCTCCTCTCCTCTCCTCTCCTCTCCTCCCTCTCCTCCCCTCTCCTCCCCTCCCCTCTCCTCTCCCCCCTCTCCTCTCCTCTCCTCTCCTCTCCTCTCCTCTCCTCTCCTCTCCTCTCCTCTCCATGTTTCATGTGTGTTGTACAGGTCACATGACGTCACATCATCTTTTTGTTTAGGTTGTCAATAAATGTTACAGATTACAGAAGGTTTTCCCTCCCTGTCTGTCTTTCCAGCTCCCACAATGCCTTGCTGGCCCTCCAGACAGTTGGGACTGGTCAAAGTTGCAACCAAGCAGGAGTCTTCCCCACCTTCCCTGGCCAATGGCATTTCTCTGATGTCATCACTCGCCTCTCCAATCACAGTGATCTGGACCTGTGGCTCAGCCACCCCCCTCCACACACTAACCCCGCCCCTCTGCTGCACCTGTCAGCTTTTGCGATGGAGGCCCTGGTAGACTGGGTGAGAGGCAGAGCCTGTTGGAGTCCCCTTTGGCCCCTGAGGGACCGGACGGCTCCCCCCAGCCTGGACACTGACCACTGGTACGTCCATCAGTATTCATCATCAGGACATAGAGACACATCCAGTCTGACTCTGTTTCATCCTCACAGCTACGGATGGCGGCCATCAGAGAGGTAACACACACACACTAAACACTTAACACGCACTTAACACACACACACTAAACACTTAACACGCACTTAACACACACACACTAAACACTTAACACGCACTTAACACACACACACTAAACACTTAACACGCACTTAACACACACTTAACACACACACTAAACACTTAACACACACTTAACACACACCATAACACACACACACTAACACACACTTAACACACACTTAACACACACATACTTAACACGCACTTAACACACACACACACAAACACATTAACACACACACACATACTTAACACGCACTTACACACACTTAACACGCACTTAACACACACATACTTAACACGCACTTAAAACACACACACACTTAACACACACACACACTTAACACGCACTTAACAACTTAACACGCACTTAACACACACACACTAAACACACACACATACTTAACACGCACTTAACACACACACGCACCACACACACACTTAACACGCACTTAACAAACACACTAAACACACACACACACTTAACACGCACTTAACACAAACACACACACATAACACAACTTAACACGCACTTAACACACACACACTAAACACGCCACACACTTAACACACACACACAAAACACACACACACACTTAACACGCACTTAACACACACACACATACTTAACACGCACTTAACACACACAACACACACACTTAACACACACACACTTAACACACACACACACAACACACTAAACACACACACACACTTAACACGCACTTAACACACACACACACTTAACACGCACTTAACACACACTTAACACGCACTTAACACACACACACTTAACACACACACATACTTAACACACACTCACACACACACTTAACACGCACTTAACACACACACACACACCAACACACACACACACACACACACACAACACGCACTTAACACACACACACTTAACACGCACTTAACACACACACACTTAACACGCACTTAACACACACACACACACACACACTTAACACGCACTTAACACACACACACACACACAAACACACACACACACACACACTTAACACACACTTAACACGCACTTAACACACACTAACACGCACTTAACACACACACACACACACTTAACACGCACTTAACACACACACACATACTTAACACGCACTTAACACACACACTTAACACACACACACTAAACACTTAACACACACTTAACACACACACACTAAACACTTAACACACACTTAACACACACACACTAAACACTTAACACACACTTAACACACACACACATACTTAACACGCACTTAACACACACTTTACACGCACTTAACACACACACACACTTACCACGCACTTAACACACACACACTAAACACTTAACACGCACTTAACACACACTTAACACACACTTAACACACACACACTTAACACACACACACACACACACTTAACACACACACACACACTTAACACACACATGCACTTAATACACACATGCACTTAATACACACACTTAACACACACACACGCACTTAACACACACACACACACTTAGCACGCACTTAACACACACACTTAACACACACACACTTACACACACACACACTACACACACACTTAACACACACACACTTAACACACACACACACACACACTTAACACACACACACACTTAACACACACACACACACACTTAACACACACACACACACTTAACACACACACACACACTTAACACACACACACACTTAACACACACACACACACTTAACACACACACACTTAACACACACACACACACTTAACACACACACACACTTAACACACACACACACACTTAACACACACTTAACACACACAGACACTTAACACACACACACACACACTTAACACACACACACTTAACACACGCACTTAACACACACACACACTTAACACACACACACACACACACACTTAACACACACATGCACTTAATACACACACACACACACACTTAACACGCACTTAACACACACACACACATACTTAACACGCACTTAACACACACACACACATACTTAACACGCACTTAACACACACACACACTTAACACACACCCACACACACTTAACACACACACTTAACACACACACACACTTAACACACACACACACACTTAACACACACTTAACACACACAGACACTTAACACACACACACACACACTTAACACACACACACGCACTTAACACACACACAACACACACACACTTAACACACACACACACACACACACTTAACACACACATGCACTTAATACACACATGCACTTAATACACACACTTAACACACACACACGCACTTAACACACACACACACACACACTTAACACACACAACACACACTTAACACACACACACTTAACACACACACGCACTTAACACACACACACCCAACACACACTTAACACACACACTTAACACACACACACACACACACTTAACACACACACACACTTAACACACACACACACACACACACTTAACACACACATGCACTTAATACACACATGCACTTAATACACACACTTAACACACACACTTAACACACACTTAACAAGCACTTAACACACACACACACTTAACACACACACACGCATAACACACACTTAACACACTCCCAACACACACTTAACACACACACATACTTAACACACACTTAACACACACACATAACACACACTTAACACACACATTTAACACATACTTAACACACACACACTTAACACACACACGCACTTAACACACACACACACACTTAACACACACAGACACTTAACACACACACACACACACTTAACACACACACACTTAACACACGCACTTAACACACACACACACTTAACACACACACACACACACACACTTAACACACACACACTTAACACACACACACACACTTAACACACACACACACTTAACACACACACACACGCACTTAACACGCACTTAACACACACACGCACTTAACACGCACTTAACACACACACTTAACACGCACTTAACACACACACACTAAACACTTAACACGCACTTAACACGCACTTAACACACACTTAACACACACACTAAACACTTAACACACACACACACACACACACACTTAACACACACACACTTAACACACACACACACACTTAACACACACACACACTTAACACACACACACACACTTAACACACACACACACGCACTTAACACATTCACCACACACACACACACTTAACACACACACACTTAACACACGCACTTAACACACACACACACTTAACACACACACACACACACACACTTAACACACACACACTTAACACACACACACACACTTAACACACACACACACTTAACACACACACACACACTTAACACACACACACACGCACTTAACACATTCACACATGCGCACACACCACACACTTAACACACACACACACACACACTTAACACACACACACACTTAACACACACACACACACACACACTTAACACACACACACTTAACACACACACACACACTTAACACACACACACACTTAACACACACACACACACTTAACACACACACACACGCACTTAACACATTCACACATGCGCACACACACTTAACACGCACACACACACACACACACTTAACACACACTTAACAAGCACTTAACACACACACACACTTAACACACACACACGCATAACACACACTTAACACACTCCCAACACACACTTAACACACACACATACTTAACACACACTTAACACACACACATAACACACACTTAACACACACATTTAACACATACTTAACACACACACACTTAACACACACACGCACTTAACACACACACACACTTAACACACCCAACACACACTTAACACACACACTTAACACACACACACTTAACACACACACACTTAACACACACACTTAACACACACACACACACTTAACACACACACACACACGCACTTAACACACACACACGCACTTAACACACACACACACACTTAACACACACACACACTTAACACACACACACACGCACTTAACACGCACTTAACACACACACGCACTTAACACGCACTTAACACACACACTTAACACGCACTTAACACACACTTAACACACACTTAACACACACACACTTAACACACACACACACACACACTTAACACACACACACACACACACTTCACACACACACACACACTTAACACACACACACTTAACACACACACACACACACTTAACACGCACTTAACACACACACACATACTTAACACACACACACGCACTTAACACACACACACACACTTAACACACACTTAACACACACACATAACACACACGCACTTAACACACACACACATACTTAACACGCACTTAACACACACACACATACTTAACACACACACATACTTAACACACACTAAACACACACACACTTAACACACACACATACTTAACACACACTTAACACACACACATACTTAACACACACTTAACACACACACACACTTAACACACACACACACTTAACACGCACTTAACACACACACATACTTAACACACACTAAACACACGCACTTAACACACACACACACTTAACACACACACACACACACACACTTAACACACACATGCACTTAATACACACATGCACTTAATACACACACTTAACACACACACACGCACTTAACACACACACATACTTAACACGCACTTAACACACACACACTTAACACGCACTTAACACACACACACTTAACACGCACTTAACACACACACACTTAACACACACTTAACACACACACACTAAACACACACACATACTTAACACGCACTTAACACACACACGCACATAACACACACACACACACTTAACACGCACTTAACACACACACACACACTTAACACGCACTTAACACACACACACGCACTTAACACACACACACACGCACTTAACACACACACACACACACACACTTAACACGCACTTAACACACACACACTTAACACGCACTTAACACACACACACTTAACACGCACTTAACACACACACACACTTAACACGCACTTACCACACACACACACACACACACACACTTAACACGCACTTAACACACACACACATACTTAACACGCACTTAACACACACTTAACACGCACTCACACTTAACACACACACACTTAACACACACACACACACACTTAACACGCACTTAACACACACACACACTTAACACACACACACACACACACTTAACACACACACTTAACACACACACTTAACACACACACACACTTAACACACACACACACACTTAGCACGCACTTAACACACACACTTAACACACACACACTAAACACACACACACACACACTTAACACGCACTTAACACACACACACCCAACACACACTTAACACACACACTTAACACACACACACACACTTAACACACACACTTAACACACACACTTAACACACACACACATACTTAACACGCACTTAACACACACTTAACACGCACTTAACACACACATACTTAACACGCACTTAACACACACACACTAAACACTTAACACACACTTAACACACACACACTAAACACTTAACACGCACTTAACACACACACTAAACACTTAACACACACACTAAACACACACACACACAGACACATACTTAACACGCACTTAACACACACACACTAAACACACACACACACTTAACACACACACACACTTAACAACACACACACACTACACACTTAACACACACTTAACACACACACACTAAACACTTAACACACACTTAACACACACACACTAAACACTTAACACGCACTTAACACACACACACATACTTAACACGCACTTAACACACACTTTACACGCACTTAACACACACACATACTTAACACGCACTTAACACACACACACTTAACACACACACATACTTAACACGCACTTAACACACACTTTACACGCACTTAACACACACACATACTTAACACGCACTTAACACACACACACATACTTAACACGCACTTAACACACACACTAAACACACACACACACTTAACACGCACTTAACACACACACACATACTTAACACGCACTTAACACGCACATAACACACACTTAACACACACACACTAAACACTTAACACACACTTAACACACACACTAAACACACACACACACACACTTAACACGCACTTAACACACACACACATACTTAACACGCACTTAACACACACACTAAACACACACACACACGCACTTAACACACACACACTTAACACGCACTCCACACACACACACACTTAACACGCACTTAACACACATACTTAACACGCACTTAACACACACACACTTAACACACACACATACTTAACACGCACTTAACACACACACACACACTTAACACGCACTTAACACACACACACTAAACACTTAACACGCACTTAACACACACACACTAAACACTTAACACGCACTTAACACGCACTTAACACACACTTAACACACACACACTTAACACGCACTTAACACACACACACACTTAACACGCACTTAACACACACACAACACACACACACTAAACACTTAACACGCACTTAACACACACACACTAAACACTTAACACACACTTAACACACACACACTAAACACTTAACACGCACTTAACACACACACACTAAACACTTAACACACACTTAACACACACACACTAAACACTTAACACACACTTAACACACACACACTAAACACTTAACACACACACACACACACACTAAACACTTAACACGCACTTAACACACACACACTTAACACGCACTTAACACACACACACTTAACACACACACACACACACGCACTTAACACACACACACTTAACACGCACTTAACACACACACACACTTAACACGCACTTAACACACACTTAACACGCACTTAACACACACATACTTAACACGCACTTAACACACACACACACATACTTAACACGCACTTAACACACACACACTAAACACTTAACACGCACTTAACACACACACACTAAACACTTAACACACACTTAACACACACACACTTAACACGCACTTAACACACACACACTAAACACACACACATACTTAACACGCACTTAACACACACACACACTTAACACACACACACACTTAACACGCACTTAACACACACACACACATACTTAACACACACACACACACACACACCTCACACGCACTTAACACACACACACTAAACACTTAACACGCACTTAACACACACACACTAAACACTTAACACGCACTTAACACACACACACTAAACACTTAACACGCACTTAACACGCACTTAACACACACTTAACACACACACACTAAACACTTAACACACACTTAACACACACACTCAACACACACTCAACACACACACACTAAACACTTAACACTCACTTAACACACACACACTAAACACTTAACACGCACTTAACACACACACACTAAACACGCACTTAACACACACACACACTTAACACACACACACACTTAACACGCACTTAACACACACACGCACATAACACACACACACTTAACACGCACTTAACACACACACACTTAACACGCACTTAACACACACACACACTTAACACGCACTTAACCACACACTTAACACGCACTTAACACACACACACTAAACACTTAACACGCACTTAACACGCACTTAACACACACTTAACACACACACACACACACTTAACACGCACTTAACACACACACACACTTAACACACACAAACACACACACACTAAACACACACACACACTTAACACGCACTTAACACACACTTAACACACACACACTAAACACTTAACACACACTTAACACACACACTAAACACACACACACACACACATACTTAACACGCACTTAACACACCAAACACACACACACTAAACACACACACACACTTAACACGCACACACACTTAACACACACACACTAAACACACACACACACACACTTAACACGCACTTAACACACACACACTAAACACTTAACACACACTTAACACACACACACTAAACACTTAACACGCACTTACCACACACACACTTAACACGCACTTAACACACACACACTAAACACACACACACACTTAACACGCACTTAACACACACACACACTTAACACACACAAACACACACACACTAAACACACACACACACTTAACACGCTTAACACGCACTTAACACACACACTAAACACTTAACACACACACTCAACACACACTCACCACACACACACTTAACACACAAAACACACACACACTAAACACACACACACACTTAACACGCACACACACTTAACACACACACACTAAACACACACACACACACACTTAACACACACACACACACACACCCTTACACGCACTTAACACACACACACATACTTAACACGCACTTAACACACACACACTAAACACTTAACACGCACTTAACACACACACACTAAACACTTAACACGCACTTAACACACACACACTAAACACTTAACACGCACTTAACACACACACATACTTAACACACACTAAACACACACACTTAACACACACACACACTTAACACGCACTTAACACACACACACATACTTAACACACACTAAACACACACACACACTTAACACGCACACACACTTAACACGCACTTAGCACACACACACACTTAACACACACACATACTTAACACGCACTTAACACACACACACTTAACACGCACTTAACACACACACACACATACTTAACACGCACTTAACACACACTTAACACGCACTTAACACACACACACATACTTAACACGCACTTAACACACACACACATACTTAACACGCACTTAACACACACACACATACTTAACACACACTTAACACACACACTTAACACGCACTTAACACACACACATCCTTAACACGCACTTAACACACACTTAACACACACATACTTAACACGCACTTAACACACACACACACTTAACACACACACACACTTAACACGCACTTAACACACACACACACATACTTAACACGCACTTAACACACACACACACATACTTAACACGCACTTAACACACACACACACTTAACACGCACTTAACACACACACACATACTTAACACACACTAAACACACACATACACTTAACACACACACACACTTAACACGCACTTAACAAGCACTTAACACGCACTTAACACACACACACATACTTAACACGCACTTAACACACACACACACATACTTAACACGCACTTAACACACACACACTAAACACACACACACACACACTTAACACACACACACACACACACATACTTAACACGCACTTAACACACACACACTAAACACACACACACATACTAAACACACACACACTTAACACACACTTAACACACACACACACATACTTAACACACACTTAACACACACACGCTTAACACACACACACACTTAACACGCACTTAACACACACACACACTTAACACACACACATACTTAAGACACACTTAACACACACACACATACTTAACACGCACTTAACACACACACACTTAACACACACACGCACTTAACACACACACACCCAACACACACTTAACACACACACGCACTTAACACACACACACCCAACACACACTTAACACACACACTTAACACACACACACACACTTAACACACACACACTTAACACACGCACTTAACACACACACACACTTAACACACACACACACACACACACTTAACACACACATGCACTTAATACACACATGCACTTAATACACACACTTAACACACACACACACTTAACACACACACATACTTAAGACACACTTAACACACACACACATACTTAACACGCACTTAACACACACACACACACTTAACACGCACTTAACACACACACACTTAACACACACTTAACAAGCACTTAACACACACACACACTTAACACACACACACACATAACACACACTTAACACACACATTTAACACATACTTAACACACACACACTTAACACACACACGCACTTAACACACACACACCCAACACACACTTAACACACACACGCACATACTTAACACGCACTTAACACACACACACACGCACTTAACACACACACGCACTTAACACACACACACACTTAACACACCCAACACACACTTAACACACACACTTAACACACACACACACACACCTTAACACACACACTTAACACGCACTTAACACACACACACTTAACACACACTTAACACGCACTTAACACACACACACCCAACACACACTTAACACACACACTTAACACACACACACACACTTAACACACACACTAACACACACACTTAACACACACACACACTTAACACACACACTTAACACACACTTAACCCACACACACACTTAACACACACACACACTTAACACGCACTTAACACACACACACACATACTTAACACGCACTTAACACACACACACACACTTAACACACACTCACACACACGCACTTAACACACACACACAACACACACTTAACACACACACACACTTAACACACACACATACTTAAGACACACTTAACACACACACACATACTTAACACGCACTTAACACACACACACTTAACACGCACTTAACACACACACACACACTTAACACACACACACACACACACTTAACACACACACACACACATAACACACACACACACACTTAACACACACACACACTTAACACACACACACACACTTAACACACACACACACGCACTTAACACATTCACACATGCGCACACACACTTAACACGCACACACACACACACACACACACACACACACACTTAGCAGAATCAAATGAGAACCTGAATGAAAACATGTTCTATGTCAGTCTGTTCATCCAGATGATCCGTTCTCCTGTGCTCTGTTAGTTTGGTCTGACCTGCTGCACTAATCCTCCACAGGTGTGTCTCGTTCCCCTGGTTAGCTCCTTTTCCTCGTCTGTCGCTCTTCGTCTGACCCTCTGCTCGTATTGCTGTCCTCCTGCGCCTCCCTCCCTCATGTTCCTGTTCTGGGTGGCTTCAATGAAGCCTTTCAGCTCACCTGCTGCCTCTTGCCTCTGCACCTGGGTCCTGCAGGTGGTAGTAGCTCCCCCCAGAGGAGCGATCTCTTCACTCTGCTAGCAGACCCTCAGAGGAGGAGCTTTAGAGGTCCGTGGTCGTTCTGAGGGCGTCGCCAGCCTCCTCTGAAGCAGGTGGAGGTCTGAACACCAGAGGTGTGCAGAATAATCATGGCCTGTGACCTTCTGCACATCACAGTGTAAAATAACATTCCTCTCACCCACCTGCCCCCCACCTTACCATCATGACCCTTTACAACCAGCCCCCTCCCCAACAAGGAGGTAGAATAGAAAAGCTCTTTATCGTCCCTCAGTGGGGACAGTGGGGTGCAGCAGCAGCAAAGTTACAGGCCAGTCGAGACACGAGGAGGGGAAGAGAACCTCCCTTCTGCTAAAGACGAGTCCGCAGCTGATTGTACCGTCAGCACAGCCGCCAGGAGGGGGATGAGGTCATCGGTCCGAGATGAGCGTTGAAGTGTAGGGGCGTGTCTGTGCGTCAGTAGGATGTGTAAAACAAACATAGTTCCACATGACATTTCTTTTTCAAAATTTTGCGAAAAACCATTAAAGAGCCAGTTTTTAAAACGGCTCTTTGAGGTGAACGGCTCCTTTCAAGGAGCCGTACATCCATCACTAGTGTGTGATGCATGCAGGCCAGACCTCTGGTATCAGCAGATATCCAAAGTCAGGTATTGGACCTGGATCAGAAGTGAAAACTGTGGATCGGAGCGTCCCTACTATTCACTAGAGGTTTTGATAGAAGAGCGTCACAATAATCCAAGTGACACGAAAGCAGGAATTAAAATTCCATTTCAGAAACGGAGTTTGTCAGTGTTCCTCACATGATCAAAACAGGAAGATGTGTGTGTGTTTTTCACTGTTTTTATTTACAGCCCTACAGTTTTTACCTGGCGACAGCAGAAACAGCGAGCCAATCACAAAGCTCGGAGCCTGCGCCTGTCTCGGCAACGAATCCTCCCCCTCCCTTCATGTTCTGCCAATGGGCTTTCTGCTGCACTGCCTCCTGACCAATCAGCAGCATTTCTCAGCACCAGTGTTGAGGTGCAGATATGTAGAACGTTTTACTATCAATCTTGTTTGTTGTCAGTTGTCAGTCTATGTTTGAGTGACCAGTTTTGAAGAGTTAATATTTCTAATGTTTACCTTTCTGTTGGTTTGGATTTCTCAGCTTGGTAAACGAGTCTCACAGATCCGAATACGGAGAGCGTCCCCAAAAGAGATGCTGCTAACGCCGATGGGACTGCCCAAGGTTAAAAGGTCAGAGGAAATAAACCCGAGTGTCTCAACAGATACTCTGGTTTTAATTAGTTCTACCTGTCAGGTGTATAAAGACTACAGGTCTCTGAGAGTTGCTCGGGGTTTACCAACAGTAGAGGGCGGGGTTTATCAGTGGTAGAGGGAGGGGTTTACCAGCGGTAGAGGGCAGGGTTTACCAGCGGTAGAGAGCGGAGTTACCAGCAATAGAGGGCGGGGTTTATCAGCGGTAGAGGGAGGGGTTTATCAGCGGTAGAGGGTGGGGTTTATCAGCGGTAGAGGGCGGGGTTTATCAGCGGTAGAGGGCGGGGTTACCAGCGGTAGAGGGAGGGGTTTATCAGCGGTAGAGGGCGGAGTTACCAGCGGTAGAGGGCGGGGTTTATCAGCGGTAGAGGGCGGCGTTACCAGCAATAGAGGGAGGGGTTTACCATCGGTAGAGGGCGGAGTTACCAGCGGTAGAGGGCGGAGTTACCAGCGGTAGAGGGCGGAGTTACCAGCAATAGAGGGCAGGGTTTATCCGCGGTAGAGGGAGGGGTTTATCAGCTGTAGAGGGAGGGGTTTACCAGCTGTAGAGGGCGGAGTTTATCAGCGGTAGAGGGAGGGGTTTACCAGCGGTAGAGGGCGGAGTTTATCAGCGGTAGAGGGCGGGGTTTATCAGCGGTAGAGGGCGGGGTTTATCAGCGGTAGAGGGCAGGGTTTACCAGCGGTAGAGAGCGGAGTTACCAGCAATAGAGGGCGGGGTTTACCAGCGGTAGAGGGCGGAGTTACCAGCGGTAGAGGGCGGAGTTACCAGCGGTAGAGGGCGGAGTTACCAGCAATAGAGGGCGGGGTTTATCAGCGGTAGAGGGCGGGGTTTATCAGCGGTAGAGGGCGAGGTTTATCAGCGGTAGAGGGCGGGGTTTATCAGCGGTAGAGGGCGGGGTTTATCAGCGGTAGAGGGCGAGGTTTATCAGCGGTAGAGGGACCAGCATTGATGGCAGAATCCTTTGAAGATTCCAGTCTGAGATGTGTCTTGTCCTGTTGCTGTTCAGGCTAAAGAAGAAGGAGTTCAGTCTGGAAGAGATTTACACCAACAAGAACTACGAGTCCCCTCATATCAACAGGTGAACTGTGGCTTCTGCTTTGCCTTCCTGGAACAGAGCCAAAACCTAAACCCAAAACTTTGAACCAGTCCTTCATGTAGTCTTGTAGGTTGTCCTTCAACTGACCTTTCCAGTCAACTTAAAGCCTGAAATACACTGGAGACATCAACGCTGGGTGCGCCCGCGGTTCTGGCATACACAGGACCCATTCCCAGCGTGCCATAGAACGCTGCTTGCAAAATTATAGTAAAATTGCGTGTTTTTGATGTCTGACTATTTTTGATAGTCACAACATCAGGCTGGAGTTGAGAACAGGAAGCTGGAAGTGGATCTTTTGTTTGTACGTGATCAGAGCTGTCGTCGTGTGTTGTATGACTCTTTAATTCCTTCAAAATGGGTCAGTCAGCTGTTTATTATAATAGTTAAAAGCTATCAATACTGCAAACAAGTGACAACACATTTATGAGTACCAGGAGCCGTTCTACGTCATAATATCTGTGTCATAAAGTACTCCACAATGTTGTGACACGCATCTCAGCTGCGCTGCGCGCAAAATTTAGCACCGTGGCGTGGTCTTGCGTTTCTGGGACGCGCTGTGGCGATCTCCGTGTGAGTGATCTTACGGACTACAATGGTTTTTAATCAAAATAACGGCGCGGGCCTCTGGTGTATTTCAGCCTTGAGTGGCTACGACTGAACTGTCAGCCCTTCTTGTGTGAAGACATTTCTGGGTAAAGACAAGTTTCTACCAGCGCCTATCCACTGAACAAAGCTAACCTGTCCGAGTTACCTTATCCACATCGCCCTGCTACCGGTTTCAAAAGTGAGTGATATTCAATTTCTTGGGGTAACCATAGGAAAAAAAGTGAAATAGGAAACCACATGATGTTAGCTAAACTAGATTTCAGTGAGCATTAGTGTCAGTGATGACATTTAAGATCACAATTAAACTGATTGGATCAACAGATTTCCCAGCAGGCTTTGCTATTTAGTAAATGTTGAAAATAACATAAAATGAATTCATTTTAATACATGTTACCCACAGTTAAAGTAACATTATCATAACTGAAATAAAAAAATGCATATATTGAAGAACAGTAAAGGGTTACATTTCCATATTGTGAGCAGGTTGAGGGAGGCTGGTGGCACCATGACTGAAAGAGAATGAGCTGGAGATGTAATTATTGGGCATTTGTGTTTGAAATGTGTATGACCACAAGCTTCACCAAATAGCTTTGTCCACACTAGTGATGGGATTTATGGTTCTTTGAAGGGAGCCACTTGTTGGGGAGCCGTTCACCTCTAAGAGCTGCTCAAAGTAACTGGCTCTTTTATGGGGTTTGCGATATTTTGATAGAAAAATGTCATGTGTAACTATGTTTGGGGACAGTCTTTGTGGCGACACCTACGTGTGCATCGCTAATTAGCCTCCCCAATAGAACTGATGGGTTCATGTTGCTCTGCTCATGTATGTTGTTTTAAATAAAGAGCTGTTCTGTTTCAGCCAGCAGCTTAGTGTCCTTAAATGTTGCCTCCTGTCATCAAACGTCAGAGTTACTACAAAAAATGAACAGTTCTTCACAAGAACTCTGTTCTCCTCGGTCGCATTAAAGAGCCAATCAAAAGATTGGACTCATTCATGAACATCACATCACTAGTCCACACTGAGATTTCAGAGCGACACTGCACACTCGCAGGGTCAAGGTGGGGGTCACCAGTTTGTGGCCCCTGATCTAAATCATTAGCAGTTTTATATAAAGTTAAAGAGCTTTTAAATAAAAAGGTGTTCTATCTTTGTATTGTTCCTTAATTCTGCCTTTTTTCACGTATTGTGTTGAAATGAGGAGAAACGTCTACAAAACCCACTGAAAGCCTTTGTTTATGATCCAAAAGAGAGAAAATTGAATTGTGAATAATGCAGGTTGTAGTGAGAATACAAATCAAGATTTTGTTAATTTAAAATGGTTAGAATTGAGAGAATCGGTTGAACTTAGAACTGCACCATTTATTTATGAAGTCAAGAATAATTTGTTGCCAAAACATCTTGAGGGTCTGAGAGCGGTTAATGTTTAGGAAACCTAGTCCTGGAATCAATTAGAGCAGGAGCTAAAAGACTCTACAACTATATTAAAGCCGTACTCAGTAGCCAGGTAAACAAGCTAGGTCTCCTAGCTAGTTTACAGAAACACGACTCGGAGCACTCACCCCTCCCGTCGGGTATAATCGGTACGCCAGCCTCCCGCGGACATGGGACCCCGTTTTGCGACGATAACAAAGCAGTGTCTAACTCCAGCTGTAGAACCGTTCCCCCAGCTTTTCCTCTTTTCACCTCCAAACGTTTTTAGTTTTCTGCTAGCTGAAAAGCTGTTTTTTGGGGGGAACTGCGGGACAACTACTTTATTGATTTCTTTTGTTTTTTTTTTTTAAATCTCCACAATATATTTATGGCTATACTATGTTGGAACGTTGTTAAGAGGCTTTAAAAAAAACGTTAAAAGCTACAATGTTTACCTGGATACTGAGTATGGCTTTAAAGTTTAAATCAAATGTCATTATCAAACATTATGAATCATGTGAATGAAATCAATTGCAGAAAAAGAGCTAAAGACTTTTTGTTAGACAAACTCTATTGTGGATCTCATTTCATTCTCTTCAAAGCTGAAACTTGGGGCCGGACCGACTGCGATCTGAGCTGCGCTTCCTGTTGCTCCGACCCCCGTCACCCCTGCTCTAAACCTCAAACCTAAACTTGTGTTTATGGGCTGCATGGTGGCACAGCTGGTAGCACTGCTGCCTTGGTCACGGGTTTGATTCCAGGCTGGAGCCTCTCTGTGGAGTTAGCATGTTCTCTCCATGTATGCATGGCTTTCTTCAGGTCTAAAGAGTCTGCTAAGCACATGAACCTAAAACCAGTAGATCTGACAATCTTCACCTGCAGAGAAACATGACAGAGAAACTGTGATTTTCTTCTCCCAGCATGCCTTGCTTCTTTCCTGCAGGAGCCTGGAGACGATCTTTGAGGTGCCTCGAGAGAAAGATGGAACGCTGCTCCTTATTGGCCAGCAGAAGAGGCGTAGGCTTCTCCTCTTCCCTGACTTTACTCAGCCCAGGAAAAGAAAGAGGCCACAAGGTATGCTGGGAAATGTAGTTTGTCGTTTGTTGTAGTTTTTCACTGGCTTTTGACGAGCGATGTTTGTTCAGGTTACAGATGATAGAAACAGGATATGTTTGTCTGTGTAAGGGGCAGGACTTCCTGTTGCCATGGCGCCCAGGAAACGAGCCACAGCCCGACGACAGCTACACAGCAGCAGCCTTGGTGGTGGCGACGACCCCGACGTGATGCTGGTGGAGCGACTCAGCTCGCTGGAAGACTTTCTGACACAGCAGGGCCTTGATGTGTGATGTGATGTCACTTCTGTCAGGCATCAATTCACAAAGCTGCTAAAGCTTCGTTACCATGGTGACTCAGAGCTCTGAAGATGAGGCAGGTTTTCTTTTTTAACAAAAACTGAAAATTGATCAGGATCAGGCAAAGTTGTAACTCTCATGAGGCCACGCCTCTCTCAGGAGGCGTGGCGTTCTGTCAGAACATACCTGGAACAGTCCCTGTAGTACTGTGTAGTACTGTGTAGTACAGAAGCAAGTACCTGATGAGATTTTTGAACTAATTTATTTTTCTGATGAAATGTGTATTTTTGAAACAAATAAAGTTTGTTTCTGCTCAAAATCTTTTTTCCAACAAACATTTTCCCATACCGATCAGCTTAACGTGGTTAATGATGATTGAAATTGATGTTGGACGCTCTGATGGCTTAATGGTGGTGGCAGTGGTCCAGGAGGGTCCAGATCTGGTCTGGACTTGGGTTTGTCTTGTCACTAGAGACGGGTCTGGTTCCAGA
Organism: Callopanchax toddi; assembly: GCA_006937965.1. Lineage (NCBI taxonomy): Eukaryota > Metazoa > Chordata > Actinopteri > Cyprinodontiformes > Nothobranchiidae > Callopanchax > Callopanchax toddi. The sequence continues at coordinate 3,377 of SSNR01000505.1, read as the reverse complement.
CGTTTCCCAACTGCTGCAGCTGTAGGAAAACGTGAAGAGTGAAGTGACGTCAAAGGAAACCATGGTGGACATCTCCAACTTCAACAAAATCCACAGAGTTCTGGATGTGATGGTGGGACTTTCTAACCAAAGGGTCCAGGATTAGGGTTCAACGCTACAGCAACACCTGACCCTAACCCTAAGACCTGACCCTAACCCTAAGACCTGACCCTATCACCTGACCCTAAGACCTGACCCTAACCCTAAGACCTGACCCTATCACCTGACCCTAAGACCTGACCCTATCACCTGACCCTAAGACCTGACCCTAACCCTAAGACCTGACCCTAAGACCTGACCCTAACCCTAAGACCTGACCCTATCACCTGACCCTAAGACCTGACCCTAACCCTAAGACCTGACCCTAAGACCTGACCCTAACCCTAAATCTGACCCTAGGACCTGACCCTAAGACCTGACTGACCTGACCCTATCACCTAACCCTGACACCTGACCCTATCACCTGACCCTAACATCTGACCCTGACACCTGACCCTATCACCTGACCCTAACATCTGACCCTATCTCCTGACCTTATCACCTGACCCTGACACCTGACCCTATCACCTGACCCTAACATCTGACCCTATCTCCTGACCTTATCACCTGACCCTGACACCTGACCCTATCACCTGACACCTGACCCTATCACCTGACCCTGACACCTGACCCTATCACCTGACACCTGACCCTATCACCTGACCCTAACATCTGACCCTGACACCTGACCCTATCACCTAAGACCTGACCCTAACCCTAAGACCTGACCCTAACCCTAAGACCTGACCCTATCACCTGACCCTAAGACCTGACCCTATCACCTAACCCTAAGACCTGACCCTATCACCTGACCCTAAGACCTGACCCTAACCCTAAGACCTGACCCTAAGACCTGACCCTAACCCTAAGACCTGACCCTAACCCTAAGACCTGACCCTATCACCTGACCCTAAGACCTGACCCTAAGACCTGACTGACCTGACCCTATCACCTAACCCTGACACCTGACCCTATCACCTGACCCTAACATCTGACCTTATCACCTGACTGACCAAATCAAACCAACAACTTTCATTTTTACAGTTTCTTGAAGTTATTTCATGTCAAATATAGTAAAAACTCTTTCTACTTATACACTGAAAGGTTAGGGTTAGGTCTTTTTTACTTTTACTAAAGTAAAAGAGTTCATTCAGTACTTTACTTTTAACAGACATGGATATGTGTACTTGTACTTGGTGAGTACTTTTCCTTGTATTTCTGTTAACGGACTCCTGTTACTCTGTAATGTATGATTGATACAAATAAAGTTTATTTAAAATAACAACCTGGAGGCTGACGCACGACGTCGTACGTCACTTCCGCAGTCATCATGGCGGTGTTGCTGCGGTTGTGCGGAGTGATTCGGGTCGGCAGCAGGTAGGTCGTCACCTGTAGTCGGTCCCTTTGATCCTGGCTCGTTAAACGAACAATAAGAGTTCCTAAAGTCTGGTGGTTCGGTCCAGACCAGACCGGTTTAGTATCAGCGGCAGAGTCCGGCGGTCCGGTTCCAGGAGGCGTCGCTTAAATCAGGAAATAAGTAATACTCAGTAGTCATAGTACAGTTTATAATACTCAATATTTACAGTACTATTTATAATACTCAATATTCACAGTACTATTTATAATACTCAATATTCATAGTACTATTTATAATACTCAATATTCATAGTACAGTTTATAATACTCAATATTTACAGTACTATTTATAATAATCACAGTACTATTTATAATACTCAATAATCACAGTACTATTTATAATACTCAATAACCACAGTACTATTTATAATACTAATATTCACAGTACTATTTATAATACTCAATCACAGTACTATTTATAATACTCAATAATCACAGTACTATTTATAATACTCAATAACCACAGTACTATTTATAATACTAATATTCACAGTACTATTTATAATACTCAATCACAGTACTATTTATAATACTCAATAATCACAGTACTATTTATAATACAAATATTCACAGTACTATTTATAATACTCAATATTCATAGTACAGTTTATAATACTCAATATTTACAGTACTATTTATAATAATCACAGTACTATTTATAATACTCAATAATCACAGTACTATTTATAATACTCAATAACCACAGTACTATTTATAATACTAATATTCACAGTACTATTTATAATACTCAATCACAGTACTATTTATAATACTCAATAATCACAATACTATTTATAATACTAATATTCACAGTACTATTTATAATACTCAATCACAGTACTATTTATAATACTCAATATTCACAGTACTCTTTATAATACTCAATAATCACAGTACTATTTATAATAATCACAGTACTATTTATAATACTCAATAATCACAGTACTATTTATAATACTAATATTCACAGTACTATTTATAATACTCAATCACAGTACTATTTATAATACTCAATAATCACAGTACTATTTATAATACTCAATAATCACAGTACTATTTATAATACTCAATCACAGTACTATTTATAATACTCAATAATCACAGTACTATTTATAATACTCAATAATCACAGTACTATTTATAATACTAATATTCACAGTACTATTTATAATACTCAATATTCATAGTACAGTTTATAATACTCAATATTTACAGTACTATTTATAATAATCACAGTACTATTTATAATACTCAATCACAGTACTATTTATAATACTCAATAATCACAGTACTATTTATAATACTAATATTCACAGTACTATTTATAATACTCAATCACAGTACTATTTATAATACTCAATAATCACAGTACTATTTATAATACTCAATAATCACAGTACTATTTATAATAATCACAGTACTATTTATAATACTCAATAATCACAGTACTATTTATAATACTAATATTCACAGTACTATTTATAATACTCAATCACAGTACTATTTATAATACTCAATAATCACAGTACTATTTATAATACAAATATTCACAGTACTATTTATAATACTCAATATTCATAGTACAGTTTATAATACTCAATATTTACAGTACTATTTATAATAATCACAGTACTATTTATAATACAATATTCACAGTACTATTTATAATACTCAATCACAGTACTATTTATAATACTCAACATTCACAGTACTATTTATAATACTCAATAATCACAGTACTATTTATAATAATCACAGTACTATTTATAATACTCAATAATCACAGTACTATTTATAATACTCAATAATCATAGTACTATTTATAATACTCAATAATCACAGTACTATTTATAATACTCAATAATCACAGTACTATTTATAAT
>SSNR01000504.1:360740-372373 GCA_006937965.1 Callopanchax toddi | reverse complement strand
TTTTTTTTTTTTTTAAGAAAAGTCAGCATCTGCCCTGAAAACCAGAATCAGTGCACCTGTAGTTAGAAAATCAGACGCTTTCTTTTTTAACAAGTCTTGAGTGGAACCAGAAATGTTCAGAATATTGTTCAATAGAATTGTTTTGATTAAATAAAATGAAGAAATGAAATCATGGTGAGGCCCTGCGATGGACTGGCGACCCGTCCAGGGTGTGCCCCACCTCTCGCCCCTTGACCGCTGGAGATAGGCACCAGCTCCCCCCGCGACCCTCTGTGGAGGAATAAGCGGCTACAGAAAATGGATGGATGGATGGATGGAAATCACGGTGAAGCGATGAGACGTTTCAGCTGCAGCTGTCCAGAACATCCTGATCCATCCAGTTCTTCTTCATCCTGTTCTGGATCAGTTCTGGTTGTTCTTTGGTCTTTGGCTGGTTTTTCTGTTGGTTTCAGTCGGCAGTAGAACCTCAAACTTGTCCTTTTGTTGAATAAAAACTGTGGTGTTTGATAAGATTCCAGCCTGCAGCGTTGATCTTAACAGACGAATTACAGATAAAATTAGTTTCTACCTTCAGTGAGGCTGCAGGACATCTGAGAGGTGTCCGTCCTGCTCCTCGGTAAAGATCACAACTCAAATTCGAACCTCCTAAAGAATTTGGCACCTTCTGCAAAATGTGCTTCAGCCTGAGCTCAGGTCTCCTGGGAGATTTATTCAGTTAAAGCAGCAGCCTTCATTAGATCAGTCAGAGAGAAACAAACACCCTCCTCCAGAAATGAGATGGTTAAACAGAAACCAGGAGCTGTTTCACCTGTAGAGGATTTATCTGATGATATCAGCAACATGATGACTGTTTACCATCATCACAACATTAGATTTTCTGAATTTAAAACATCCCAGAACTGAAATTTAGGATCAAGTAAGGACCGTAAGGGTTTACTTAGGTTTTAATTCAAATGCTGCTGAACCAAGAAATGGAATCAGAAAACAACTGACCTGAGATGGAAGAAAACAGACTCATGTAACCATAAGAGTTCTAAACAATAAGAGTCCAAAACAATAGGGGTTCAAAATAATAAGAGTTATAGGAGTTCCTAACAATAAGACTTAAAAAATAAGAGTCCAAAACTAAAATATCTACTCCAGAACCAAAACCAGAACCCTGATCTGAGTCCAGATCCAGAACCTTGTGATGCTTTAACCAGTGGTTCCCAAACATTTTGGCTGCTGACCCACAAAATAACAGTGGCGGACCCTCTTGACCATAATCGTCACTGGCAAATTGATAACACTGATATTAAACTAATTAAACAAGGACATAATGACAACACAAACATCTACAACTAGTACATGTTTATTCAGCTGTTAGGGCAAATAATCAGCAAAGATTTTAAATTCACTCTCAGTTCTGGAGAAGAAGACATCCCAGGACCTCCATTTGTTGTTTCAGGACCCACAGTGGGGTCACGACCCTAATAGGAACCACTGCTTTAAACTCAAATCAAACTTTCAGAGGTGTGAAGATGAACAGCATCAGCTGATCAAAGGAATCAGTCTGGTAAAGGTCAGTTTGCTCATTTAGAATCAAAGATGGTGGATCTGGATTCAGATCCAGGAGAACTCAGGGTTCGGTTCTGAACAGACTCATCCTTTGAGCCTTTTTCTGTCTGAAACCTTCAGAGGTCAGAGGTCAGGGTAAAATCCTCTGAAGGTTCTGAAAGGACCTTCTAAAAAGGTCACAGAGAATTCTGGTCTGGATCAGGATTTTGGGTCTGGATCAGGAATTCTGGACTGGGTCCGGAGTTTTGGTCTGGACCTGAATCGGTTCCGTCCTGCAGCATCAGAACCGGTCCTACCTCAGAACTGGAGCTGGTTTTGTTCCTGGTGGGGAGTCCGCAGACCGCCGCGGTCAGAACCAGCAGCGCCAGATGATTCATGTTGATCCTTCAGCTCACTGGTCCATCCGGGACACGAGGATACACTGCGTGTGCGTGTCCGTGTGCGCGATCTCCGTGCGTCTCCGCCGCGCTCGGTGCTCCTCGATCCTGGTTTTCTCATCTCATGCAGACACCAGAGACCGAGACCCGGATCCGTTTCTGTTCCCAGAGACGAGACTCTGGTCCGGTTGGGTCGCACCTGGAGGTCTGGATGGATCCTTCCCTCAGGACGCGCCGACTCCTCTGATCTCAGCCCAGCGCGTGGAGCTGCTTTTAAACCAGGACCGTCCCTCTGACGTCATACCTGAGGCGGGGACGTCGTAGGAAACTGTTGTGGTTTACAGTAATAATGAAGATGTTCCTTCATCAGTTAGTAATAATGAAAGGAGTTACCATCCAAAAGTCTGTCTAATTTAAAAAATACACCCTATGAGCGCTGACTGACTCATCAATGAATGTATGAATATATAGTTTTATTTATCTGAACATAATGTCAGCTAAAAATAACAATGACAAAAAAAAAAAATCATGTATATATATGTACACACACACACACTAGGTACACATATACATATACATATATATATATATATATATATATATATATATATATATATATATATATATATATATATATATATATATATATATAGTGTGTGTGTGTGTGTGTGTGTGTGTGTGTGTGTGTGTGTGTGTGTGTGTGTGTGTGTGTGTGTGTGTGTGTGTGTGTGTGTACATATCTATCTATCTAATCACATTTTTATTGTTTTGAGGAGTTAAATGTGGTCAAATGTTAATAATATTTATGTTACTTCTGTTTTATTTATCTTTATAATCAGTGCCTCATACACACACTCCCCTTATGTAGATATTACTGTGTTTGTTCAAGAATCACAAATACAGTTTTTCTCAGTAGTTTTGGTGCATTTCTCACCACAGAATTAAAGTTTGCACCACTGCTAAGACGTTTCTCAAAACAATCAGTGCAAACTGCAAAACATGGTAGATAACCTGCAAAAGCAAGTCACCTTTTCAAAATGGGTAGTTCTTGCTTCAAAAGCAAGTTTCTTAATCAAAATAGATTATTTATTCTTCAAAATCAAGTCTTTATGTCAATGAAAGTGTCAGTGTTGTCAAAATGACAAGTTCTGACAGCAGCATCGTATAAACAACAGTCACATGGTTTAGTCATGTTTTCATTGAGACAGATTACTCTAGAAGTGCTGCCCAGTGTAAAGTCCAGACAGTGTTACACACCATGTATGACATTTAGAAAACTAGAAATAAAAGACAAATCAAGACACTGAATACACTTTACTTTATACTGTAAAACTTTTCACAGTATTGTGCAAAAAACATTTACAAAGAATAAACTCCCTTTGTCCCAGTGTCCCAGACTGTAGTAGTTTAGAAACTGAAGATCCTGTAAACCAGACGGTGCTGCAGATCAGTCATGGACATCTAGACGCTCCGTCTGTCTGGACACATATGTCCATCTACATCACAGTGAATGTCAGCTCTGTCAATGCACCGAGGAAAGTTTCTTCTTGAGTGCTGAATCCACCCTCTGCAGGACTCTGCTGTGATGTCATCACAAGCTGCATCCATGGCTGCTCTCAGGGTCATTTGGGTCTGAGGACGCCGGTCATTTACCTTCCACCTCCAGGAAGAGAAAAACTCCTCAATCGGATTCAGGAATGGAGAGTAGGGAGGAAGATACTCCACCAGCATCCTGCCATGTGCTGCAGACCACTGGCTGACCACAGCAGACTGGTCTCACTGGTAGCAATAAATGTTCACACAGCCTCTAACTCAGTGGACGATCAGGTTCACCTGAGAAAAGTTATTTATGGACATTTTCATGGAAACATTACAAAGATTTAGAAACTGGATGTACAAAATGTTTGACAACATGATCAACACAATTGTGCGCAAAGACAGAATTAATGAAATGAAGATTATTAGTTGTATGAACAATGACTATTCAGCCGCTACAAGTAGAGTTCATATTGACAGACATGATAAAAGCAAATGAAAAAGTGATCATTTTGCAGATATTTGTACTAACTCAATCGCTTCATGTCCAAAAACAGTGACCATTGAATGAAATGAACAGGAAACTGACACTAGGTTGAGCCCAAATGACTACATGTTGTGATGGTTGAACTAACTGTAGTGCAAACTTTAATTCTGTTGTGAGAAATGAGCCAAAGCTACTGAGAAAAATTGTAAGTCAAAAAGCTCTTTTCCTCAGCAAGATATATACAAAAAACTAAATCCATTTCACTTCGGAGCTGCTTTTAATCCAGCCTAAAGGTCCTGAACCAGGTCTGATTGTTTACTTCGTTTCCAGACATGCATTATTGTAATATTTCAGTTATAGAACTGAATTCACCCAATAATAATCATTTGTAAACTCTGTGTTTTGTTAGACTTTTTTTGCGGGGGAGGGGAGTCTGTCAGACCTCTGCAGACCTCCGGTTCTGACCTTTAAGGTGTTTTACTTTGAAAGCTTCAGCCATGACGGGTTTGTATCTGTCTTCATTTGTGAAATCACCAACATCCTGGAGAGCGAAGCCTTGAAGCTTCGGATCAAGATGAAGGATCCCCAGAGTGGGGCGGGGGGGTGAGGTCAGGGGGTGAAAGAGTTTCCAGATGTAAGGCCTGTTTCTGGTTCAAATAAAAGTTCCTCCTCACTTCTTTTTTGTTGTTGTTTTTTATTTTGTGAGAACATGTGTTTCTGTGATTTTGGAGACAAACCGTACCCAAATGGTTCAGGTTTTAACTTTGACCAGTTTATAGTTTTCAGTCATGTGACTGATGGATAATGGATTTGGACCATCTATAACCCGTTTCAGTGACACATCTGAACCATTTCAGACTCATGAAGGAACTCAGTTCAGAAGTTTTTCTTTACAAAACTGACTTTGATCACAAAAAAGAGAAGAAGTGAAATACTTAACATTTAATTTTGATGTGTTTAAATCAGCTCTGTGTAATGTAACCCTAACTCTAACCCTAACCAGGGGCTCATCTGGACAGCTGAGTCTCACATGAGAAATCCAACAACAGTTATACAGAAAATAGAAAATAGGGTTTGCAAAAATCAATCATTCACTTCTTTATGGAAGTCAAGAACAACTACATATCTGTCAATCGTTTTTATGATGCATTTAGGTTTGGGTCAGTTGACAGCTCCACTCCTCTGGAGTGTCCAAAGCATACGGCCGCAGGTCAGATGATACAACTACAAAGTCGATCATCGACCTTTGACCTAGGCTGCCCGGTATACTGATAAGTGTTCAAACATGGTGTTTGTTATGCCGAACTGTGACTTGCGCAGAAGCTCAAAACAAAACACGACTGAAGCTCAGATTGGGCCATTCCTACCAATCACGCCCCTCCAGGTCACACTGTAATTGCCCAAGTGAGCATTGAAGTCCCCCAGTAAGACTAGGGTCCCCAGTCAGAGCACCTTCTAGCACTTGTCCCAGGGAATCCAAACAGGGTGTACTGGGTACTCTGGACTACTATTTGGTGCATAAGCACAAACAACAGTCAGGACCCAAAGGCACGAGGAAGCTTTCATCCCCCGGGGGAAAACCCCAACATACAGGCTGAAAGTCTTGAGGCTAACAAAAGTCACCCCAGCTCTCTGCCTCTCACCTGGAGCAACTCCAGCAAAGAGGAGAGTCCAACCCCTCTGAAGGACTTGGGTTCCAGAACCAGAGCTGTGTGTCAAGGTGACTCTGACTATATCTAGCTGGTACTGCTCAACTTCTTCCACAAACTCCAGCTCTTTCTCCACCAGAGAGGTGACGTTCCATGTCCCAATAGCCAGTTTTTGCATCCGGGGGTCAGACCGCCAAATCCCGCCTTGTTCTGGTACCCAATTCACATTGCACAGGATCCTTCTTCCTCCTCCTGCAGGTGGTGGGTCCACAGGTGAACGAGTCCATGTAATCGGTTCAAGCTGGACCCGGCAGGGAACCATCAGCGAAAACCCATCCACCAATCACTCACTCACAGGCCCCTTCTGCAGGCCTGACCCCAGTAGCTCTCTGGGCCTGGTACTCTGGTGTTTTCTTCCTGAAAGATCTTCTGAACCGCTTTGTCAAACCCTAGGACCAATTTACCATGGGAGACCCTACCAGGGTGCCACAGACAACAGAGTCAAACTCCTCCACCATGGTAAGGTGGAGGTTCAAGGTGGAGGTCATACCATGATAAAAATGTCCTCCCTCAGCTTCTATAAGAAACTGTTTTTGATTTCATTGAATTTAAAACTCAAAGATGTGAAACTGTTGAAGTCAATAAAAATTGGTGAATAAATGTTGTCCTTGTGTGTGTGTGTGCGTGTGTGCATGCGTGCGTGCGTGCACATTTAGGCGACCTCAGCAGTCAATCCTTGTGGCCTCCAGGTAATTGCTCCCATATTTGCCAGATTTGTGGTTTCAGTTAGCGGGTGTACCTGGTGTGTGTGTGTGTGTGTGTGTGTGTGTGTGTGTGTGTGTGTGTGTGTGTGTGTGTGTGTGTGTGTGTGTGTGTGTGTGTGTGTGTGTGTGTGTGTGTGTGTGTGTGTGTGTGTTAGCATCTGTAGAAGCCATCACTCTTTTTTAATGAGTGGTGAAAACGGGGAGACTAAAAACAGGAAGAAAAAGTCTTGCTTGACGTTTTCTTCCTGGAAAGGCGAGTGAGAGCAGGATGGTGATTCATGGTCAGACCTGCATCGTGTGGCATGATGAAGCACATGTGTGTCTACTGTAAGTGTGTGGTGGGGGGGTGGGGGTTAATGTAAGAATCTGTTCATCGCGGACGATTAATCCCATCCTGTAGAACCTCCAGACAGATGATTTGGTTCCAGCTTGCATGCACAATAAACTTGTGTTTATCAGTTTTCATGAATCAGATCAACTTGTTTTTCCATCATCTGCATTTTCCAGTGCTTTAAATGACATTACAGCTGCTTCACAAGTAACTAAAACTCATCTCTGATTTATTATATTGAATTATATTTTATTACAATAGAAGAGAATCTTTATTTTGGACTCTGTGATGCGTTCGGGTGTGAAATTATCTGTGGGAGGTTTCTAGGGAGAGTTGAAGCTACATTTAAGGTTCTGAGACTTCCAAAAAGGGAGGATGAACTTTGACCTGTGAACATCCACCCACATTATGAACTCACACAGACTCATTCGGGTCAGAGGTTCTTCATCAGAAAACAAAACCATCTTTAAACTTGTTTAGAAATCAGCTGGTGGGATCAGGCCAATGGAATAAAAACAAACAGTTATGTCAGTATTATCATTACAAACATAATGATTTTAAAACTTTATTATTACAATACAAAACAGATTTTATTCAACATATTTAATTTTTTTCTCAGTTTGTGCTGCCCCCTGCTGGTATTTTGTGGGTGCAACATCCCAATGAGAATTATCAAAAAAGTTCAAGGTTTATATAAAAAACAAATAATCTCATTTGAAAAAGTTAATGTGGTAATAATATATATATTTTTAATGTAAATGAAGACCTGTGTCAAGATTTTAAACGTTTTAACGGAAAGAGAAAGAGGAAAAACTTATCATGTAACTGAAACACATTTGATGTTTCTGCAGCTTTTGACTCAGTCAATCACAAGGTCCTCTCACACTTTGAGCTGTGCGAGCATTAATGACTCCATCAGTCACTCCTCCTCAGCGGCTGTTAGTCTGGGAACGCCTGGGTGTTCCAGCTGAGGAGCTGGTGGACCAGGCTGGGGAGAGGATGGTCTGGGATGCCCAGCTTGGGATGCTGCCCCCGCGACCCGGACCCGGATAAGCGGAGGAAGTGAGGTGAGCATGTGGTAGATTTGTAGATTTTGTCCAGACATTGTTATGTGAGGGATGAAAAAATAAAATAGTGACAAACCCTCATTAGTCTTTATGTGATAGAGGGAGAATGTACACAAATAGACCTACTATAAACTGACCAAGCACTGCACAACACTGATGCTGCAGACTGAAGATTTCAAGTATTTATTTCAATACTTCACGTATTTCTGACCATAATCAGTCACAATAATCAACCAATAATGAAAGCAATTAAACAAATAAAATCTGTAGACAAATACAAATTACTGCATGACGTCCAAACACTTTGAATTTGAAGAAAATCTACTGTAAAATCAACAAGAATACTGTAACTATTCATCATCTGTCCGTCTGGCTGATCAGGACAGATTTCATCTTAAACTTTTATCTTATGCTTTTATAACACACCTGAATGCTGAGTTGTCAAATTTGCATGAGTGTTTCCACGCCTGGTGGATGTGTTTATCCAGTTTGTTCATTAGTGTAGTCATTGGCGATCCGGGGCTTTGTAATGACATGGAAGTAACCTCACAATCCTTATCTGTGTCTAAGTTTTGAAAATGTGTGTTGAGGTTACAAATCATTGTGTGTAATGTTTTGCAAAAACGGTGAAGCAGACATTGTGTGTAATGTGTAAATTTGTAGTGTTTTGCTCATTGGAGTAGACTTTTACAAATTGTAAGGAAGTTTTTTTATTGTGTAAACAATCGTAAAAATCTATAATCTTGTGTGTTTTACTAAGGCTGCTCAATAACCTCAATGAAAAAAAATAGTGCAACTCTAAAAATTGTCCTATTTTATAAATGATCACAAAGTAAGTCAATTTTAAGTATTTCCATTTGTTCCATGTCTACACTTATAACTACATTTTGATCTTGCTTCCTTAAAAATGAAAAAAAGCCTTAATAGTTTTTCTGACACGTTTTCTTTCTATACATTGTTTGGATTTTTTTTTCCAATATTGTCTATCATCATAGGCATTGTCTCATCTAACTAAATGAACACAAATTGTCCCACTAAGCATCCATAAAAATAGATGCCTTTGTGTTTATAAATGTAGATATTTGTATAAGTTCAAGAATATTTGTTTTGTATAAATGCATAAAATTAGACCAGAGGAGAACTGCAATGAATAATTCATAAAAAGAAGACACTGACTGGCATGTTTCAACTTTTATTTTGGATCTTTCCTTAAAAATGTGTCCAGGTCATATCTCACAGCTTCCCACTCCAAAAAACTTTTCTGAAAGCTGTCTGGTGAGATCCTCCCCATCTGTTTTAAAAACAAAGATAACAAAAAAATATGTCATTAGTGGAATTTGAATCCCCAATCAAACAGAAGAAACATACTGCAGGAAATATAAACCAAAGTCCTCACACGGCCAAAGCGGACAGTCCGTTGATCCAACATTTTTAAAAATGCTTGGCAGGAAAGTCCTGGTGCTGCCATCTTCATTTCTTCAAATGAGAAGAAGACATCTGCTGCGTAAACAGTTGAAAAATGAAGAGTGGCGGGCCAGAAATCATGTAGATTTAAAGAGCATATTTTAAGTTAGACACTCCCTTAAACAAATGTTTAGAGAAATATAATAGAAACTTTTTCTGAATAAAAATTTACACAAATTCAGCTTATTTAGGCTCTTGGATTCGTTTTTGTGAGAATTGTCAATTTTTTCACCAAACCGGAAGTGACGACAGTTCAGGGCGACCGTTCGTTCTCTATATAGAAAACTGATCCACTGATCACTGCTTGTGACGAGCAAAACAAACCCCCAGAGTGCCGTTATTTTATTACTTTATTACTATAGTGAGAAGTTATTTTATTAAGATTAAAAAGAAAAAGATAAAGTTTGACACTGTACCCTGTCGGTCCAGCTGTAGACCGTGACCCACCTCCTCACTCGGGTCTGGATAAAATGCCAGCGTTTAGCACCAGGTTTTTGATCATCAGAGCTCCAAACATTGAGCTGCGTTCAGGTGGATTGTTAAGAAATGAAAGAGTTTATAAAAAGTTTCACAGGATGCAGCTAAACGGTTCGAGGCTGACCGAAACAGTGTCGGGTCAGGCTGGAAACCCCGCCGTGAAGACCCTCTTGGTAGCCCCGCTGGGAACGGGAATCCCCTCTGGAGAGCATCGCGGCATGGATTTACTGTACCCCGCCAGCCAGGTGAGGGTCAGACACCTGAAGGAAATGCTCTCATGAAATCGCTGATCGGTACCGGACTACGACCCACCACGAACCGTACCAAACCTGGCATGGAAACGAGACTCAAGTCTCCCCGTTAGCTCCTGTTAGCTGCTGTCTGCTAACAGCGGTTCCGGTGAATGGATCGAAGTAACGGCGCCTGTTTAGAGTCACACTGAATGTTTTTGTCAGTATGGGACTCCATCACATCCAGTCCTGGACTAGACCAGGACCACCGGGGTTTTTCGTCTCCAAACAGAAGTCACCGTACCGGTAAGGAAGCCGTCCCGTTGTTGACTCAGTGTCCTGACAGACTGGCGATTGGCATTCATAAACATAATAATTTAGCATTTTTTATTAAAATGAATTCACACCGACTGGATTAAAGAGCGCTCTAACCTAAAACTAACAACTCATCGCCGACAGCGAGCAGGAAGCTGGCAGACTAGAGCGGTGCCAGTCTGAGATGTTAAAGTAGTTTAGCTTTAAAGAATCTAACACAATGATTAAAACAAGCATCTGTTACACAAACTCCACACAACAAAGGGCTCAAATGATCATATTTATGGGATTATTGATCGTACAGAGTGTTAAATTACCCTACAAATACTTTATTTATCTACATCTGACAACACTGTAAGCAGCGCCACCTAGCTAGGAGCTCCCTTAGCTGACGTCACAGGTCCACATATGAAAAAAAGCGTTTTTAGAAGCTTTGCAAAAAGGGGCACTTTGGACTAGAAAAATTGTTTAAAAAAATGTATTGTAAAACAAAATACCCTCAATAAACATTTCAAATAGTATTTTTGGACAGAGTTTTATCAGAATAATAAAAAAAAAGAACTTAAAATATGCTCTTTAAGTCATGTACTCCAGCAGTCCATGTAGCTTCACATGCCTCACACCTCAGCTCAGGCATGCTCAGATCATAACGTCCTAAAAAATAAGATAAAATTAGGAGTACTGTGTAAAAGTTTATGATTTTAGACTTGGGTCTAAATTATGCCACACACAGTACTCTGTAGTCTACAACAAACCTTGTAAGTAGGCAGGTGAAGTTATTTTTGGCTTTATTTTGTTTTTTAGTCAGAACAAAATCAAGTTCTTCTTACCATTAATGGTGATCACAACAACAGCCTTTCCTGGTTTAATCCTCAAAGATTCTGATGGACGCACAGATTCTGACAGGTACCTCCACAGGTACAAGTCGTGCTAAAGAAGTTAACACATGGTAAACATATAAATGTACATAAATTGTATCAACTAGTAAATACAACACTGTAATGTGACTAAGAATAAGATGTAGAACCAGATGAGTATATGGCAAGCCGTTTTAACATTTACTCAACAATTGGACTTCCTGATAGTCTGTGAGCATATTTTATGTTAAAATGGCCACCCAATGAACAGACATCACTGAAAATCTTTTTGGATAGCTTAAAATACATTCTTGCTAGTAATAAATGTAATTACTGATATCTCAACGTGTTTTTAACTAGTTCAATTATAAATTAAGGATATCCTAAATACAATTGTTACTAGTATAAATGTATGTTTGGATATCCAAAATACAATTACAAACAGGAAGAAAATAGTTTTAATTTTACCTGTCTGAATTAAGAGTTTTTACTAGTAACAGCTGAATTAGAGCTGTCTGAAAT
>SSNR01000504.1:346952-358572 GCA_006937965.1 Callopanchax toddi | reverse complement strand
AACAGACATCACTGAAAATCTTTTTGGATAGCTTAAAATACATTCTTGCTAGTAATAAATGTAATTACTGATATCTCAACGTGTTTTTAACTAGTTCAATTATAAATTAAGGATATCCTAAATACAATTGTTACTAGTATAAATGTATGTTTGGATATCCAAAATACAATTACAAACAGGAAGAAAATAGTTTTAATTTTACCTGTCTGAATTAAGAGTTTTTACTAGTAACAGCTGAATTAGAGCTGTCTGAAATGAGAGTTTCTCCTAGTCCGATAGGGTTGGGCGATCAGACGAATGTATCGACCATCGGCGATGGGCTCAGCCAATCGTCTCCCGTTTTTTAAGAACGATTTATTCGTCCCACTATAAATTAATTTCTTAATTATTAACAACGTTTGGTTGAAGTCAAAGGACGCAGCCCACGTAAAAATAATAAATAATGCTCTTTTTAAACGTTACACGCAAAATCCTCCCAGCTGCGAGCAGCCGCTTCCTGCTTCCTTTTTCCTCCTCCTCCCCCTGAGAGCTGGCGGAGCAGTGGTGTTTACTCAGTCCGTAGCAGACAGACAGAACGGCAGCAACAGCTTGTGTTAAGAAAATATATGTATCTAAATAATATCTATGATGTGGTGGGGAGGAAACGATCAGAGACTGGCTTTTTTCCAGTTAAACCGTGTTTATGCGTCGGCTACTGGTGCTAGGAATATTTAGCAAGTCATAACACCGATCTGGTGTTCAACTGTCTTCAGCTAAGTATGATAAACGACAAAAACAAAATGAAACTAAAACTGAAATACGAATAAAAAAAACCCTTCAGTAAACGTCGCTTCCATAAAATAAATCTCCGCTGCAGTTTGAAGTCTTTTTGAGTGATTTTGGTGACGGAGCAGCAGCAGCTAGCTGCTAACTCTGTGTTAGCTTGGTTAGCACTCAGCAGAAGGGTAAACACTCGATGTTAGAGTTCCTCTTTGCTGCCACTGTACGTCTGTTTAAAGCCAAAGTAGCCCCAAACAGGCGACACTGTGTTTTTTACAACTATTTCCTCAATTTTGGGACTTCTGAGTTCATCCATCCACTTCTGAGTCCATCTTTGTCTCTTTTTCTCCACCTCACTGTGGGTTCAGTTATCTTCAAAGGTACTTGAACTTCATCTTGCTTGAGCTCACCAAGCAAGTCATCAAGTTGTTGAAGCTCATCAATTATTTTCTGCGATAGACGAAACAAACAAACAGATCCACAAAAGACAAAGAGGCAGAGACACAAAGAGAGGGACAACAGATACAAATACAGTAAGAGAAGCAGTAAGAAGAAAAGACAAGACAGATGTGGCTCTTAAAAGTGCCTTTGGGTTTTTCAGAAAAGCTCAAATGAATCTGAAGAATAAAATGATCAACGAAGAACCTGCTGAGAAAAAAAAAGGGTTCAGAATTGAGAAGCAACTAAAAAATGTATACATTTGATGTATACATCAAATTTCTCTTCATCTGTTCTGCCAGAGGCTGCATGGTGGCGCAGTTGGTTAGCACTGTTGCCTCGCAGCAAGGAGGTCGTGGGTTCGCGTCCCGGCTCTGCGGCCTCTCTGCGTGGAGTTTGCATGTTCTCCCCGTGCATGCGTGGGTTTCCTCCGGGTACTCCGGTTTCCTCCCACAGTCCAAAGACATGACTGTCAGGCTAATTGGGCTGGTGAATTGTCCTTAGGTGTGAGTGGGTGTGTGGTTGTTTGTCTCGTTCGTCTCTGTGTGGCCCTGCGATGGACTGGCGACCCGTCCAGGGTGTCCCCCGCCTCTCGCCCCTTGACCGCTGGAGATAGGCACCAGCTGCCCCGCGACCCTCTGTGGAGGAATAAGCGGCTACAGAAAATGGATGGATGGATGTTCTGCCAGAAGAATGAACACTATCGACATGTGCACTGTTAAAAAAAGTAAGTCAGTTCAACTTAGAAACGAAAGTTCACCGGCTGCCTTAAAATTTTGATTCAATTCAACTTAACCAAACACTTTCTTTCAACTCTAAATGTCAAGTTGTACAAATATCATAAATTATAACCATACATTGTTTTAACTTAAAATTGTTAGTTGAAACAACAAATCCTGTTAGCTTAGCCATTTAAAAAAAATTTTAAAAATCAGTTTATCTTGTTCAACATCCACCCGTCCATTTTCTGTAACCTCTTCATCCTCCACAGAGGGTTGTGGGGGAGCTGGTGCCTATCTCCAGGGGTCAGGGGGTGAGAGGTGGGGGACACCCTGGATGGGTCACCAGTTCATTGCAGGGCCACACAGAGATGAACAATCACCAACACACCCACTCACACAAGGACAAATTACTAAATCAATTAGCCAGACAGTCATGTTTTTGGTCTATGGGAGGAAACCGGAGTATCTGGAGAGAACACACGAGAACACATTCAAACTCCACGCAGAGAGGCTGCAGTGCCGGGACGCGAACCCACAACCTCCTTGATGCGAGGCAACAGTGCTAACCAACTGCGCCACCATGCAGTCCCTTGTTGAACATACATACAATATATATAATATATATATATTATATTTATATATATATATATATAAATATTTTACTTATATGGTATCACCAATAATCCTACTCCTCCAAACCTGCCAAATTTCACAGATTTAAAAAAAAAATCTATAACTTGCAAATTTAAGTTGACTGAATGAGAAAAATGTAACAATTTGTCAGAATAACTCATAAATTTAAGTTTTTCTGATCAAAACACAAAAAAGCAAGTTTAACAAGCAAAACTTAACTAGGCAAGTTGAGTGAAATTATAAAGATAGATTGAAACAACTTTTTGAGGCTATGATTTTTTACAGTGTGGAAAGGACTTGGGCTGTTGTTCTGATGCAAGTTTGATTTGCCTTTAATGCTACACATTGCACAGGACATTAAAAACTACATCTGCATCTGCGTGATGAGATTATGTCCAGTCTTTCAGCTAGCAAACTGATCAGTGTTCCCAGACTTAGTACACGCTTAAAAATCCACCCAGAATGAATGAATGACAGGGTTTCCCCCAGAAAACTTGCTAAGCTCGGTGGTAGAGAAGCCCACCGGCCGTCCACCGTGTATTCAAAAAATAAATGTATATATTAATTGTAATGTATATATAACAATTAATTAATAAAGCCAATAAAAAAGGTGCCTCTTAAAAATAAAACAAGAGATGTGAATCATTAACATGAGCCCTTTTCTCAGGTCCTCCTTTAATTAATAGTACTTTCTGCCTGTAATTTTACTAAAACACTTGTTAGCACACACACACACACACACACACACACACACACACACCCGCCAGCCTACAAATTACTGAACGTGAGCATTCACAGCTCATTGAGCTCACATCACACATGTCACTCCTCTGTTGATGCAGCTGCACTGGCTTCCAGTAAATTCTAGAATCCACTACAAGATCCTTGTCCTGACGTGGAGAGCCCTGAATGGTCAGACTCCGGCTTACGTTACATCTTATTTAAAACCTTACACTCCATCCAGGTCCCTCAGGTCCTCTGACCTATGTCTACTCTCAGTCCCCAAAACCAGACTGAGAACTAAAGGAGACAGGGCCTTTTCATCTGTGGCTCCAAGGCTCTGGAACTCTCTTCCTCTCTCACTGAAGTCTGTGGACTCAGTGGACTCATTTAAGAAAAAGTTAAAAACTCATCTGTTCAATTCTGCCTTTGTTTAACTTGTTGTACTTGTGTCATGTTTTCTCATCTTTTACTGATTTTTTTCACATCTGTAATTTTGCACAACTGTTTTCTCTTGTTAAGCGCTTTGTGATTTGTATCTCGAAAGGCGCTATATACCGTAAATACATTTTTACTTACTGTACTTACTTACTCATTGGATATGTGCAATATTGACTGCATGCTTGTTTTTCTCTAATCCTTACCTTTTCATTTTTTATATATAATATTTTTTAGTAGATCATATGATCCGGCGTTTTCTTTCTTTGTGTTTTCTTATTGACATAAGAATGTTTTTTTTTTTTGCTGTATATAGAACCAGTCCGTTTACCAGGCGACAAATCTCGTTGTGTGGGGACCACAAGATAGTTAGACTCTCACCCACATTCCTATCTTTGTTTGTATGTAAATACGGTTGTTGTCTGCTCTGAGGAAACAACCCACTATTTGTATGTAAATGTTTTGACGCAAGGCTGCATGGTGGCGCAGTTGGTTAGCACTGTTGCCTCGCAGCAAGGAGGTCGTGGGTTCATGTCCCGGCTCTGCGGCCTCTCTGCGTGGAGTTTGCATGTTCTCCCCGTGCGTGCGTGGGTTTCCTCCGGGTACTCCGGTTTCCTCCCACAGTCCAAAGACATGACTGTCAGGCTAATTGGGCTGGTAAATTGTCCTTAGGTGTGAGTGGGTGTGTGGTTGTTTGTCTCGTTCGTCTCTGTGTGGCCCTGCGATGGACTGGCGACCCGTCCGGGGTGTCCCCCGCCTCTCGCCCCTTGACCGCTGGAGATAGGCACCAGCTGCCCCGCGACCCTCTGTGGAGGAATAAGCAGCTACAGAAAATGGATGGATGGATGTTTTGACGCCAGGCAGCTGCTGATAGCTGCCTAAACTGGAGAGAAAGCTCAGTTAGTTTGGGACTTGGAGAAGTAAAGATGTGAAAGAAATCTACTCTGTGACGTCCTTCTTCATCCTCCACAGTTGTATGTTTGCTATATGCAATGACAATAAAGCCTATTCTATTCTAAACCTAATCTAATAAGCATTTCCTAGCATGAACTCTGTGCATTGTGTAAATAACTTCAACATAGTGTCTCTAATACTGACTAACAGCGCAGAAATCATCCTGATTCACTTAATGCTGCACATCAGAGGCTCATCCTGCACCACCTTCGCCCACTAGTGAGCTCAGCGCTGATCCTTACAGTTAGCTTTATGCACATTTCATATGCCAATATAGGATAAATACGTATTTATAATTGTCCTAAATCACTCATTGTTCCACACATTTGCTTCCATTAACTCCTAAAACTAACATCAGCAACGTAGTAAGCTTAAACTCGTGTTTATTTGTGTTTTTTGGTACGAAAAAGAGCTACGGAATAGTTTTTACCTACCGGTGGCGCGGTCGCGTACGATGACGTCACCTACGGTGATTGAAAAAAACTTTATTAAAAAATTCGTTTATCTACTCTCAATCCACGGGCCCCCGGGTTTTTCTTCCAAATAGGCTTTATGCACAGAGTACTTAGTAGAACTTCCGGTTTAAAATTACCTCGCGGGACCATTTCCGGTTCCATTTGAAACGTGAAGATTTCCAGAGTTAGAGTGCATTTCCAGCTAAAGATATTGTTTATAATCAAAATGAGTAATAGTATAGTATAGTACAGTATAATATATATATTATAGCACTAAGAAATGAAGCCATCATATAAGTATCAGCGGACGGGAAGCCTCGACAGCTGAACACTGCTGTGTTCCGTTGTGTACCGCATCAGCTGAATAGAATTCATCAGTCCGTTTCCACACATTTCCACTGAATAAATAACTACAAAAAGGAAGGATTGTGAACTTAAGAAGAGAAAACGTGATCATTTCTAACCACACCGTGTCTGCAGTCCACACTTTGCAGCACAAAGAGCCGAGTGGAGGAGGCTAAAGGAGGAGGCTAACGGAGGAGGCGCGGCGCCGTTCGTGTGTAATTTCACTGGAACAACTATTCTTTTGGTGAATGAAGACTTGGTGTTTGATAACGTACAGCTAGACCAGAGAAAGTTGAAAGTTGGGAAGCAGTTGGAGCCCACGATCACGGCTATATAGATTTGTCTCACTGTTTTTTGATGATGGAAGCTACGAGCTAACGCTGTTAGCTTACCTTCAATTTCATGAATAAAGCTGGTTATAAACAGCTTAAAGTCCTTCACCCGCTTGCTCACAAACGTCTCTGTGTGTTTTTCAAAAATCCGGTGGACATCGTTTACCGTGATGCGCGGCAGGTCTTGAAGAAAACGGGTAAAAAAATCCATTTTGTCCAGTTTGTGTGGGAACAGCGTTGAACCGGAAGGGAGCGGCAGCCTCTATCGCAACCAGGAAGTGACCGTGCATAAACCCCATTAAAATGGATATTTTTATGTTGAAAAAAACCTAACAGGATTAACCCTAACTAAAGAGGATACTAAAATGTACTGCATTTATTCAGAGAAGCGGGACAGATTATATTAAAGCTGAAGTCTAATGAACAAAAAAGGTTTAAAAAAACACAAATATCAGCTGTAAAAGGATCGTAGTACATTTTTTAAAACGTTCTAAAATACGAAACAGGCTCCTCCTCCTTGTTCTCAAGTCGTTAGATACAGACGTTCAGGGAGCATGATTCAATGAGAGAACCCTGAACGTCATTGTTGGACGGGAGGGGGGTACCCCACGCGTTGAGATTTTTTTCACTCAAAACTTTATTTAGTATAAAGTAGCTTACAGAATTGAGAAGAAAAAAACATACTGTTAATACATGAGTGAACATTTGAAGTTGTAAACACATGAACATACATGAATTAAAAAGGAATAATAGAAAAGGTCTCGCCCCTTGACCGCTGGAGATAGGCACCAGCTCCCCGGTGACCCTCTGTGGAGGACTAAGCGGCTACAGAAGACGGATGGATGGATGGATGGATGGATGGATAATAGAAAAGGAAAAAAATAGAATTAAAAGAATGGAAAGAAGGAAAGAAATAAATTAAATTAAAAATAAATAGCCCTGCTGAAAAAACCAGCATAGCTGGTTTTCAGCATATGTTGTGTTTTGGTGCTGGTATGCTGGTCCATAGTGATCCATTAGTTCAGCCAGCATAGACCAGCATTGAATCATGCTGGTCTACCATCACCAGGAGATATGGGGATATTATATTTTCCACGAAATTCTTCATATGTAAGTAAGAGACCCTCCTCATTAAATAACTGATCTATCCAATTGATGTTGTTTTGAAACCAATATTCCATAAAAATGGATTTGTGTTTGTGAAGATTATCTTCTTTATTATTCCAAATAACATTTATTATGTGGTGAAAAATTGTGTTTGTAGATGAGGGACCATGAACAAAAGGCCTGTTGATAAAACCCGTCATTTACCCGTAGCTGTTTTCTTACCATGTTTTTCCCTAATACAAGCGCTGACTGCTGCAAAAACTTTCATCAAGGCTGGATTAATATGGTTTGCCCATCACAAGCAGCATTAATACAACTGTCAACTCACATGCACTTTTAAAATTTAGCTACAGTATATAGCAGCTTCAGCATACATATTTTTCATAATAAGTTTGAAGTTAAAATATGGCAGTGGCGGATCTAGAAAAAAATTAGAGGGGGGGGCAGGCAGGGGCCAGCTGCTTTTTTAAAGGGGTACATTCTAAAACACTAAGCACTTAAGCCTAGTTTATACTTCTCCGTCTGCGTCGGTACGGAGACACGCAACGCCATTATACATCGACGCAAGAGCTCTCCGACATCCACGCAAGGACGGACGGAGTCGAGCTCACTTTTCTAGGTATCCGTCGAACGAGACGGAGAGCGCACGTCTCTGATTGGTCGGCTCAACACCTCGTGATCATTTCCGGCTTGACGCTGGTATCAACAGAGTAGTAATAGTAAAATCTCGGCGAAGCAGATATGGATCAGCTCGAGAAACGTCTGGCAGACGAAGTATGAACATTACTATAATCCATCAGTGTCCCTAAAGGGTTAAACAAGAGCTACATATTCGCTCGTCGTCTGCCTCGTCCTCACTGAACAGACGGACATTCCAACAGACTCCTGTTGTAGTCTCCTCACTCCTGTTTAATTCTTTTTAACAACATTGTTTGTTCCTCGAGATCAATCTGTTCAAACTCAATCAAAATTCGCTCTCTGTCAGCCATTACTGAGCTGAAATAAACAAACTTTGGCCAACCGAGGCATTAGTGCAGAAAAGTTATGCGCCCTCTGCTGTCCTGGTGGAGAATTGCTTCACAACACTGACGGAGAAGTAAAAATCAAAAAAGTCTCCGTCAATACGTGTGCGTGTGAGCGCACACGTATTGACGGAGAAGTATAAACTAGGTTTTAACATGGGGCCACATGGGGGCCAAGCTTGTTGTCAGGGGGGCACTGCCCCCCCCCTAGATCCGCCCCTGAGTGGCAGTTTTATAAATATTTTATTCTCGTCCTGAGACAGAGAAGAAGAGCTACTTATAGGTTGAGACGTGAGAAACAGTTCTCACCAGACAGTCTCACAAGTGAACACACACACACACACACACACACACACACACACATATATATATATCCTGGTTTCAATACAAATTTTTGTGACTTAGAACTTTATACTTTGTGATTTTTCCCTTTGTCTTGAAAAATTGGACATCCCTGGTTTATGTTCTGAATGTGGCCCTCAGAGGACTTTATTAAAAACATTGGCCCTCTAGCAAATAAAGGTTCCTCACCCCTGCCTTAAAGGCTCACATGGTGCCTTTGTTTTCTGACAAACATTATATCTTTTTTTACTGTAGATTTTTTTCCTTATTTAAAACATTTAGTTAGATATCAGTGCTTATCAGTATCAGCACTCTGTTTCCCTCCTCCTCTCTTAGATCAGATCCATCTGTGATCATCACAACTCTTTTCACAATAGTATTTGGTGATTTGATTCGGGAGGGGGGCCCTAAAGCAACTCTTGCACTGGGGCCCAGCTCAACCTTGCTACGCCACCATGCCCCATGCCCCTGTGTGTCAGTTTATTTGGCCTTTTTGTCCCCCTATTTTCCTCTGTTCCGTCCCCTTTAGTCTTCAGGTTTTGGTTTTTCCCGTGTTACTCCTCCAGTCTCCCTGCACAGTCCTCCTCAGGTGTAATCAGTCATCATTTACAGCACCTGTTCCTTATTCTTCTGATCACCTTCCCCTCCATACAGTATAAGCTCCTATTCTCTCCTTGTCAGATTATCCTGTTCCTATTTTGTCTCAAAGTAAAAGCCTTTTACCTTCAGCCGCCTGTTGCTGCCTCTGTCATCCTGCTCTTGGGTACTGACACTGAGAAATGTGTAAGGCAACTAATTGAGCCAATTTATGTAAAAATCATGAAACTGCTACAAGGTTTTAGCCTGACAGTGAGTGATGATTTATGCCTTATTTACAGAGATGTGCTGATCTCTACGTATTCTTTCCGTACCTGGTTGCTCTGATTAGCTGGTGTCATGTGTCACTACAACAGGCCCACTATGGCCACCTGTTGTTGTATCACTGAGCTGGACTGAGACATTCATGTCTCTGCTGGTAAAATGTTGGTGTCTAAATCGATGAGTTTGGGTGGAGGTTGAAGTTCTGTGGAAAGAACTTGACTTTTATGGAAGAAATATAGTATCATCAGAATTTAACCATTTTTAGACATTGAATTTTTAACACTGAATTTTTATCATGTTCAATTATATGTCTGAATTTTTTCTTACTCCAAATTTCCCTGCAAAAATATTCACCTGCAAAAATTCACCTGCCAAAAATTCAACATCAAATATTCAACTGCAAAAGATTCACCATCAAAAATTCACCTGCAAAAAATTCAACATCAAATATTCAACTGCAAAAATTCACCTGCCAAAAATTCAACATCAAATATTCAACTGCAAAAATTCACCTTCAAAAATTCACCTTCAAAAATTCACCATCAAAAATTCACCTTAAAAAATTCACCATCAAAAATTCGCCATCATAAATTCACCTGCAAGAATTCGCCTGCAAAAGTGATGAACTTGAATGACCCAAGCCAGAGCAATCAGCACTAGATCGAATCGAGCGGCTCTCAGCCAATCAAATTACGCTCGTTTGATCACATGACACCGTTAGCCAGCGGCGTGTCTCCTAAACAGAGATGTTTAAATGTGAAGTGATTAAAATTAAAGGTATGGTCCGCAGCTTGACGTCATGAAGGAGAGGAGATTTTTAAACCTGCTCGGTAACCCCCCCCCCTCCAGAAAGAGCCGATAGCCTCGCCTCACGACATGAATGTGCAGCTAGCCAGCTACAGCTAGTAAACAGCAGAGCTCACCTGCTGTTTGCAATGGGAGTTTTCTGAGGTAAGAATATTGTTTTGAACCCAAACATTGGTTATTTACTGTTTACAAAAGTCATTTGATAAAGAATATATATGAATATATTCCAAAAAGAGGTTGAATAAAGGCAACTGGACTTATTTCTTGTTTACTTGTGTACTTATTTGTTGCTTATTTATTGCTTACTTATAAATAGGTCCAGTTGCCTTTATTCAAACCCTTTTTGGATAACCATGACCTTGATGACTGAGAACCTTCACCAGCATATATGAATATATATTTTAAACAGACCAGTTCCAGTTGACATAACCCATATTATCAATAAACCCACTACCATCAAACTGTTAGCATGTTATTGAGTCACTAGCCTATTTTAGAGTTAGCTTCATGGAATAGTTTACAGACGTTTATTACTAATTTTGCCTATTAGCTTACATTATTGTGTCATTCAGGAAGGGATGAATGTACATCATGGCATAGAAGTGATTCAGGCACAAATCGTGAATAAACTCTACATTCTGTGTTGTCCTCTATAGTCCTGGTTGCTTCCAGAGGTTTTCTGTTTACTATTTTAGGCCTAATTTGGATTACATGTAAACCTGATGTCTTTGTCCAATTCTATTTAAATGCAAGACTATTGTTAAAATATGTGTTTTATTCTAACACTATTTAGATTTACATGAACACTCAATATTGTTGCTGTAATGGATCTCTTTTCACTTTTATCTCAACACATACAGAACCTGAACCCTCAGCAGGCTATTGATGTTCTGACCAGGATGCTGGACCCAGACCCTGGTGTTCTGTGATGTTCTGACCAGGATGCTGGACCCAGACCCTGGTGTTCTGTCCTCTCTGGTCCTCCTGCTACAACATCCCATCAACCTTCATGGTGTGCAAGTTCCCGCTGTAGAGATGTGCCAACAGTCTCCCCAGACAAACCTTTCTACTGTCATACACCTGGAGGAGTTTCTTACAAAACAGGGTTCATCACCTGACCAGGACACTGGTTCACCATGCTTCTTACAATCTGTAGCATGGCAAGCAGGCCACAGGGTTGTAATCCTAATTTGTCTGGAGAAAGAGACAAATCCCTCGACCCCAATGGGAATTACACAGGATTTATTCCCAGATGATTGTAATTAATATCTGTATATAACAAATATTTTACTTGATTGTGTGTTAGTGTTTTTGATGCAAGGAATATAACATTTTAGTTTGATATGTTCAATGTTTTATAATAAATTATCATAAAGCCTAACTCCTCTAAACTCCTCTGTAAACTGGATAAATGTGAAACTCCTCCTGCAGGACAACAGAATCTTCAACTTCTACCTTGTAGCCTCCCCAAATAGGCTATATCCTCTGACCTTTGACCTCTGTTGACCATCACAACAATAATCCATCTTTTTCCCAATAACTTGGAATACAATCACTCTTGGATTATGTTTTAACCTGAATCAAGATCCCTACAGGTGTCCTACTGTCCACTTTCAAGTGTCCATCTCCCAGATGACCTTAACTGGACACTAGCTGGTGTAATAAAACACACTCTTTAAGATGTC
>SSNR01000504.1:324710-345297 GCA_006937965.1 Callopanchax toddi | reverse complement strand
CGTCAAACATTTTCTATACATCTATAAATAATTAGCATAGATTTTTACAAAGTTTGTATTTTTAAAAATCTAGTTAGAAAAGAATTATAAAGTTGTCATAATGAGTGGTTTTACTGGACCCTGGAGCGAACACAAGCACAAGCAGAGATAAGTCAAAGAATGTTTATTAAAATAAGTAGGTGGTACTGGAACCCAGGAGGAACAGGAGATGGGACCAGCAGGTTTCTAGGGAGAGAGAATCAGAGGGTTAGTGGTGAATGAGAATTTAAAATGTTCAGAGGAAGGAGGGAGGCTTACTGGGTCCTCAGGAGAAATGGAGCTGGGGAGAGTACTGGTCAGTCGAGGTGGTCAGACTGGAGGGAGGATCAGAAGATGTCCAGGAGTAGAGGCAGGCAGGAAATGGGCAGGACCAAAGTGGTGGTGACCAGAGTCCAGGAGTTAGCGAGGAGGGTGAACGGCAGCCATGCAGAGTTTTCTAGAGGAAGGACGGCACAAGAGATGAGAACATGTACAGAGAACATGTAGAGAGAAGTATGGGTTAGTAGCAAGCCTGATTTACCACAGAAATAGTGGAACTGTCTGGCCGTCCAGTAGGAGACCCGCCCTTCTTAGGCTCCTCCGTTGATAAAGTACAGCAGGTGGGTTCTGAATGCAGCACCCTGCTGATGAGAAGCCTCCATGAGCTGTCAGGAGCAGAAGTGGACACGACAAAACAGAATGTTTATTTTTTTGTTTAGCTGCACCCAAAACCTACTTCTGCTGCAAAGTTTGACCTGTTAATTTAGAAGTGTATTGATATGTGGAAGAAAAAAATACAGATTTTTTTGTTTACCATCACTACGAGCCTGTTGATGTTGTAGCAGTTGCAGCATAGATTCCAGACTCCAGACAGTAAACCATAATAATGTAGATCCTCAGGCCTCGGCTCATACAGTCGATGAAGCCCTGTTGCTTGTCAAGCGTTGGCTGACTCATGGTTTGAAGATCTGTGATGTATGAGTCGTCTTGTGCCAGCTGAAAAAAGGCAAAAAGAATTTAGTCTGTGACACTAGACACATTTTATAACAATCTGAATATTTACACAGTTTAGAATAATGTTATACTCCTTATAAATGTTAATTTGAAATTACACACAAAAAACCTAATAAAATACTAAATCCTTTTTTTATTTTCTCTGATCAATGTGACACTCACATATAAATACTACTTTCTAGTTACAGATGTGAAAATCCCTCAGTTGGAGCTTGACCTTTCTCCATCATCACCTCCAAATCATCATCCCTATTGAAAATAAAAAACAAATATGATTAAGTTCAATAGATCTTTTTTCATATGAATTCACGATATTAGACATTTTTTTTATTGATCTACATTTTCCAATTTTCATAAAACTTTCACCCAATCCACCACTAACTTTTAACAAACAGGCAAAACTATTTTCTCCTTGGTGGAGGTTTTCAGGCAGCTTCTTACCTTTCAGATGATTCTCGTGAATGCTAAACAGCTAGTACTGGTGTTGGAGCTGTAAACAAGTGGCGTTTCAGTGGTGTTGATGCTCCAAATATGGACTGATTACTGTTAAAAACAAAGTCAAAATTAAAATAAAAAGTAGCATTCATCACAGGCTAAACAAATAAATAAAACAGAGACACTACAACAGCCATCTCTTATTTTACACAACTATGTAATTGTAATATGTTGAAATCAAGGTCTGAAAAACTAATAACAATAAAAACAATTCACTGTAACATGAAGATCATACTTATCACATATTGTTATAGTTTCCTGCTCAGACACACGTTTTTCTAACTGATGAATGAACTCTTCAGCCATCATTGAGTTCAACACAAGCTACTAATCAACCACTTTAACAATTCAACAGTTTACAAGCAGGGAAACTTCAAAAAACGACCTTATTTTGGCACTAGCTAAATACAGCTACATGCTGTGTCTGAGAGAGCTAACTTAGAGCTGATTTGGCCTTTTTTTCCTTGATATTCCTGCTCAGATCCAACTATTTGTAACTGCTAAATCATCTCCACAACCTTGATAGGGTTATACAAGAGCTGCTAATCATTTACTTTAATCTAATATGCAGCTCTCAAACGTGTAAACACAGAAAAACGGAAGTGCTAAAAAATCGCTAACAATTTAGCTGTAGGCTAACAGCTCAAAACAATAGGCTGTTATGGTTAAAACACTAAATGATACAGTAAAACGCCACACTAATCATTAGCCCCAAACACACAAAAGCTAATGTCCCCTTCCTTCAACCAATATGTTTTGTTTATTGACATTAGCTACGTCGAGTGGGCATTCAAGCCACAGCTAAATGAGCTAATGGTAAAATAAACATAATGACCGTATCTGCTCTATTATATCATTTATTTAAATACAATTCTCCAGTAAAATTCTCTAAAATAAAATCTATTAACTAGTATTTACCTGTCCAAAAGAAACTTTGTAAACTCTTCATCGGCAGTCATTTAGGCGCTCCGAGATTCAAAACAACTGCCTCTGGAGACAGGTAGGGCAGGGGAGGCGCGGAAATTGTCTTTGGGTCAAACGTTTTCCTCAGTTTGAGTACATGATAAAATAAAAGGAAAATGAATGGGATTTTAAGTAGGACTAGGCGTTCTGTAATTATCTGTATTTAGGAGAAAAACAATCACATTTAAACATCTCTGTTTAGGAGACACGCCACTGGCTAACGGTGTCATGTGATCAAACGAGCGTAATGTGATTGGCTGAGAGCCGCTCGATTCGATCTAGTGCTGATTGCTCTGGCTTGGGTCATTTAAGTTCATCACTTTTGCAGGCGAATTCTTGCAGGTGAATTTTTGCAGGCGAATTCTTGCAGGTGAATTTTTGCAGGTGAATTTATGATGGCGAATTTTTGATGGTGAATTTTTTAAGGTGAATTTTTGATGGTGAATTTTTGAAGGTGAATTTTTGCAGGTGAATCTTTTGCAGTTGAATATTTGATGGTGAATTTTTGGCAGGTGAATTTTTGCAGTTGAATACCGTATTTGCTCGCATATAAGACGAGGTTTTTTTCATTAAAAATAATTTTGAAAAGGGGGGGTCGTCTTACTATCGCGCCCCAGCAGGGGGCGCATGCTTTATGTTCAAACGGCAGAAGCGCCGCCAGCAGGAAGCAGCTCTTAGGCCGCGAGCAGTCCCAGACGTCCGCTCCACCTCAAAGTTACAGGTCTATTGAGGATTAAAACACCTGATGTCAAAGTCCAGCTCCAGCCAGATCAACTTCTGGCGTTTTCAGACTAGTTTGGGTTTTTGGTTCGGTCCGGTTCTGTTTAGTACGTATGGAGCCGACACCTTCTGTGGGACCTTTTATGTGGCGTAATATAACCTGATTTTATTGTTATAATACGGACACACTTCTGCAAGGTTATTAGCTTAGTTTTGTCGGTTTTACGGCTAATCACTGTTAGCTACCTTCACTAACCTAACTGTTATGCAGGATATCTAGATTCTTTCTGGTTCAAAGGGAAGACCTACGTACGTTATATTTGGAAGTTATAACCCAGAAGCAGACTTAGACTACAGTTATTTTATTAAAGAAACAGATTGAACGAACAGACAGATATGAGGTAGATGGTTGCATCTTAAGAGATTCTTCTGATATTATTAAGCTGAGAGTTAATGACGAGAGCCCGTGAGATATTAATATATCTCTAGGGAGTCGGGGCTAGTTAGGAGGGGAACTGAGCTAAG
Organism: Callopanchax toddi; assembly: GCA_006937965.1. NCBI lineage: Eukaryota > Metazoa > Chordata > Actinopteri > Cyprinodontiformes > Nothobranchiidae > Callopanchax > Callopanchax toddi. The sequence goes on along the minus strand of SSNR01000504.1, from coordinate 341,562 downwards.
TTGACAGGAGTGTTATTAGGAGTTATTAGGAGTGTAGCGTTTTGAAATAACTATTTAGTTATTTTAACTACACCCTCTGTAAATTCACTAATAAGTTTTGGAAGTTTTATATGGAGAAAATATCTCCAATACTATCACTTATATTTAGTGTTTACAGGAATTATCTAGGTTCTTTGAAAGAGTACAGTGAATTGAAATACCTTATTAATAACGTGAACTGAGACCAGATAAAAGATTGAACAACCATTTAATTTGAAAAACCTAAGAACACAGACAGATAAGACAGTTTGAAAGTTTGATGTAAACACAATTAATATTCTTAAACATGTTGAGGATGTTAAAGATGGTTAATTGTGAGTTTTAACGGACCGTAGCATATGTTTTAATGACTAGGGAAGTTAGTTAATTTAGTTAACCTAGTTAGGACTTTAAGAGTCAATTTAGGCTAATTTGAGTTGTTATGGAATTTGGTTTGGCTTAATTTAGTTTGGAAGAATTAAGCTTTATCAAAGCAAACCTCTCGATCAGAAAGTGGTGTTCGCTCACTGAAAGGTGGACGCTCCTGGATCTGGCAGGCGTTGGTTTCTCCACGAGCTGAGGCTGGAGTCCCCAGACTCGGAGTGGTGGTCCTGGAAGGCGTGGCCGCCGAGGACCTCGCCGGACAGTCCGTGGATACGTCCCATTCAGCAAGGGAGGCATTTCAGCAGGCATGCTGAACTCATTTCTGATCTTCCCGTGGTGAGGGAGAGACGAGAGGCCTTGTTCAAAGCTGATAAGGGTTCAGCTAAGATAGCAGCATAGCAGCTCCAACTGCTTCAGGCTGTAGCTCAGACCAAGACTGAGACTGTATGAAGACTCGACAAGACTGTCAAGACAAGACAAGACTTGTACCGGAACTGAGTATTAGTTTTGAGACGAGTTATCTTAAATTTAACCAATCAGAAGATGTTAAGTGTACTAATCAGAACTGAGTTAGTGGAGCTGTGATTGGACAAGGAACTGTGAGGGAGTTACCAAGTCACATGACTTCCGCCCGTTAAGACTCACATTATAATGGTAGAAATGCATGACATAGCAGAGAAGCATTATAACACTTTGAGTGTGAGTGTGTGGGTGACCCTGAGCAGAAACACTACAAGAGAATGTTCTGTAAACAAGAGATTACAGCTGGAACACCAGTCTGTGGTGTTACAGAAGAGACTCCTTTACAGAGAGTGTTTTATTAGACCAGTTAGTGTCCAGTTAAGGTCATCTGGGAGATGGACACTTGAAAGTGGACAGTTGGACACCTGTAGGGATCTTGATTCAGGTTAAAACATAATCCAAGAGTGATTGTATTCCAAGTTATTGGGAAAAAGATGGATTATTGTTGTGATGGTCAACAGAGGTCAAAGGTCAGAGGATGTAGCCTATTTGGTGAGGCTACACGCTGCAGCTGCAGTGTTTTCAGCGTGAGCTCTGTACAGGTGAGCGCGTCACTCTATTCATACACGCATTCATCCTCAAGCCTGAAAAACACCTGAGAATCCAGCGCTGCCTGACGTCCACAGGACCCGGTTCTGAAGCTGCGCGCACACACACACAGTCTCAGTGAGAGAGAGAAGGAGAGAGGGAGGAGGGAGGGCCCACACAGCCAGAGTGAGGAAGAGAGAGCTTCTTTTTTCTCTTTTTTTTCCCAATTGACTGAAATATGTTGTCACATAGAACTTTAGTTCCTGTCTGATTAATAAGCAAATATTAAAGCAGTCTATAATTAAGGTATCATATAAATTATTTTCTCAAAATTTAATAAAAAATAGTTTCTTTATAAAGTGAATTTATTCTTTTTTCTGAAGATCAGTCTTGAAAAATGGGGGTCGTCTTATAATCAGGGTCGTCCTATATTCGGGCAAATACGGTATTTGATGTTGAATTTTTTGCAGGTGAATTTTTGCAGGTGAATATTTTTGCAGGGAAATTTGGAGTAAGAAAAAATTCAGACATATAATTGAACATGATAAAAATTCAGTGTTAAAAATTCAATGTCTAAAAATGGTTAAATTCTGATGATACTATATTTCTTCCATAGACTTTCAGCTTCAAGCAAAATGTGTATTAATAAATCAGCTGGCCTCCAACAGGGCGGCAGCCGGGGAGGCTAGATATGTTTCCAGTGTCAGCTGCCACACTGGGCCCCCTACTGGGGACGTTGGGCTCCAGAGGAAACATCCAGCCTTTTCACAATAAGAGCTCACCAACACAATACTTATATTCTTTGTCATTTAAAGCTGACTGAGTCAACTTTTATTATTGTTTTTTGTTGTTGTTGTTTTTAACACATCTTTTATAATTGTGCACTTTGATAGTGAGTACATTTATTGTTTCATTGATGGTTCTGGACCAGGTTTCTTGTGAACAGAACTTTGCTCAACAACTGTTGTTTTTAAATGGGCTGATAAATAAATTTGATTTGAACTGTTTAAATCTAAAAACCATTTAATGAGTCCATGTTAGAGAACTGACTCAGATCACAGTGTGAGGTGACTCGTCTCCGCTGGAAGCTTGTTATCTGTGACTCGTCCTCAGGACCTGCTTCCTGTCTGCAGGTCATTATTTCCACCCATGTCCATAACAAGGCGTCTAAACGGAGACAAGCTACCGAAGAGTCACCATTTATCTGTGTTTTGGTTCTATTTCAGGATGCACACTCACACGCAACGTTTGATGGCTCAGGTCAAAGATTTACATCTCAGTGGATCCATCCAATTTAAAGATGGAGTGTTTCTCCTGAGAGGAAGTGACACTGTAGAGACAAGTGGCTTCCATCAGTCAGGCTCAACAAACTCAGATGAGATGCTTCAACCTAGCAATGCCTTTAGAGACTATTTCTTTCAGATCATTTAAGCTAAAACCTAATTTCTCCTCAAAACAAATCATTTTGGTTTATCTTCCTTGATTTTGTTTGAAGGTTCTTGTAAACCTTCTGTTGTAAAAACACACATCAGTTTCATCAAACCCTTGACATAGAAACAGATTTTAAAAATACCATCCAGAAAAACAACCTTTGATTTATGGAAAATATTAAATATTAGCATCATTTGGTCAAACTGTCATTTAAAGGTTTAAAAACTGATTGACAGATTTATTTCAAAAGAGCAATAAAGAAAAATCTCAACAATGCCTCGCCTCGCCACACCTCTCTTTGCCTCACCACCCCTCGCCACACTATGCTTTGTCATAGCATACCTCACCACGCCTCGCCACACCAGCCCTCATCACACCACGCCTCGCCACACCAGCCCTCATCACACCACTCCTCGCCACACCACGCCTCGCCATACCACCCCTCATCACGCCTCGCCACACCACCCCTCATCACACCACGCCTCGCCACACCACCCCTCATCACGCCTCGCCACACCACCCCTCATCACACCACTCCTCGCCACACCACGCCTCGCCATACCACCCCTCATCACACCTCGCCTTGCCACACCACCCCTCATCACGCCTCGCCACATCACACCTCGCCACACCACCCCTCATCACACCACGCCTCGCCACACCACCCCTCATCACGCCTCGCCACACCACCCCTCATCACACCACGCCTTGCCACACCACCCCTCATCACGCCTCGCCACGCCATACGTTGCCACGCCATACCTCGCCACACCTCCCCTCGCCATGACACGCCACGCCTTGCCATGCCTCTCCTTTCCTCTTCTCCATCCATCCATTTTCTGTAGCCGCTTAGTCCTCCACAGAGGGTCGCGGGGCAGCTGGTGCCTAACTCCAGCGGTCAAGGGGCGAGAGGCGGGGGACACCCTGGACAGGTCGCCAGTCCATCGCAGGGCCACACAGAGACAAACGAGACAATCAACCACACACCCACTCACACCTAAGGACAATTTACCAGCCCAATTAGCCTGACAGTCATGTCTTTGGACTGTGGGAGGAAACCGGAGTACCCGGAGGAAACCCACGCACGCATGGGGAGAACATGCAAACTCCACGCAGAGAGGCCGCAGAGCCGGGACGTGAACCCACGACCTCCTTGCTGCGAGGCAACAGTGCTAACCAGCTGCGCCACCATGCAGCCCCTTTCCTCTTCTCACCACACCATACTTCGTCATACCACGCCACACCACACCATAACTTGCCACGCCTCTCCTCGCTTCTTCTCGCCACACCACACTTAGTCATGCCATGCCACACCACACCATACCTCGCCACACCATGCCCCGCCATGCCACGTCACACCTCTCCTCGCCATGCCTCTCCTCACCTCTTTTTGCCACACTAAACTTCATCATGCCACGCCGATGCCACACTTCTCCTCGCCTCTTCTCACCTTGCCACACCTCTCCTCACCTCACCATGCCTCTCCTTCCCTCTTCTTGCCTCACCACATCTTGCCTTGCCTCACCTCGCCTCTTAAGAAATAAAAAACTACCAACATTTTTAAGGTAAAAATACAAATATTTTAAATAGTAAACAAAAATCTGTTTTGAAAAATGAATAACCTTGAATAACACTCCTTTAAAAAGCAGTTGAAGACCCAATTATTTAAAACTGCTTTTAAATAACTCTTTTATGTTCTCTTGTTGTTTAACAATTTTGATTTGTAACTAATGATATTTTTGTTTGTTTTATTGATTTTATTTGTTGTCTTTTTATCATGTTTGGTTCTGTTTTGTGAAGCACTTTGTGATTTTTTTTTCTGTGAAAGGTGCTATATAAATAAACTTTACTTACTTACTTACTTACTTACTTACTTACTTACTTACTTACTTACTTACTAATGGTTGAAGCTTTTATTTTCCAGGTATTTCAGTGAGTTTCCTTTAAAGAACTAACAGATTTATGCAGAGCAAAACAGAAAAAATGTATTCAAGTTCTCATAGCAATTTAGAACATCTGATGAAGGTTCTCCCGGTCTTCATGTCCATGTCCTCCTCCTGCAGGTCAGATTAAACACCACAGCATGAATAAAATCTATTTTTAGACTATGAAACCTCTGTTGTTTGGTGAAGGAACACACTCATATGTATATTTCCACACGGCTGCAGCATAATGACGTCCAGTAACAAGATGCAGCAGCTCCAAGACACTTTGAAACCAGACGCTAACAAGCTCCTCACTCAGGCCGTCCTCCGACTGGTCTGCTGGAGAGTGTTTACTCCTCTGTGGGGGTGTGTTAGGGGTCGTGACATGCTGGTCCAGGGTGTGAAGGTATATAAGAGGTGTTCACCTGCTTCGACCTGCAAGCAGCAGAACAGCAGCAACAGAAGGGCAAGGAAAATTCAGTCAAATCTATAAATCCAAACTTTTAGGAGGAAACAGGAAAGAGAAATCCATCTTCTGGAGGTGTTTCATTGTTTCTGAAGTTCAACTTTAAGAAATCATCTAACAAACTGACAGAACCTGGTTCCATTGATTCAGGTAAGAGTTTATCAGATATATGGCAGGGCAGCTGTGGCTACAGACGTCTGTCGTAGTTTACCGCCACCAGTGAGAATGACTGTGTGAATGAATGATGCAACTCTGTAAAGCGTCTTTGAGTGACCTAAAAAGCACTATATAAAACTGATGCATTATTATTATTATTATATGGTCTAATAACAAAAAGCTGCATTTTATTTTAAGTTGTTTTAAACTCTAGGAGGAGGTCCAGGTTCAGATTGAGTATTTACATCAGGATTTATTTAACTGCACTCACCAAAATAAAAAATTAATAATAATCAATTAGCTTTTTCATTTAAAAAATCAAGAAGTGAAGTACACACTGATTGGTTTTCCCGAGAGGCCAAAGTTGGCTTTATTAGTGGCCACTGCTCTAAATATTAATGATTAAATGTTTAATAATCAATATTTAGTTAACAATGAATTCCTGGTCAGCAGCTCAGTAGATCACATCTTTATTTCTGATAAAGGATTTCAACTCAACTGAGATAAAAATCTAAAATAAAATGTTTAAATAAAAACAAATTCATTATTACTATTATTATTGTTATTATTATTATTATTATTATTATCATCATCATCATCATTATTATTATTATACATTAAACAGAATTGCCTCAAATGAATAAAATTGCAAAGAAAAAAAAGACATTAAAGGGTTAATAATAATTAATATTTTAGCTGTATTTATTGGTTTTATGTACTATTTTAACTCTGATATTATTGTAGTATTGATTTTGTTTTATATTTGAATTAATTTTGTCTTTTATTATTATTATTATTATTATTATTATTATTTTCACTTATTAACAGACTGGATCTGGATCCATGTTTCTGACTCTTCATGGGTGTAAAGATTTTTTTTATTTAATGATATTTAAGAAAAATCAGGAATCACCCTCTAAAAATAAAAGTAACCAAACCTCATGGTGATGTTTGGGTGGGAAAACACCTCTGCACTTGTTTCATTTTTTTAAAGGTTTTTACATTTTTTAAATGCTTTTTTTATTATTTAAAACAAGTGAAGACTTGTATTTTTTATTATTCTGATTTCATGGAGGAGTTTGCATGTTCTCCCCATGCATGTGTGGGTTCTCTCCGGGTACTCCGGCTTCCTCCCACAGTCCAAAAACATGACTGTTAGGCTGATTGGTCTTGTGAAATTGTCCCTAGGTGTGAGTGGGTGTGTGCCTGGTTGTTTGTCCTATTCGTCTCTGTGTGGCCCTGCGATGGACTGGTGACCCGTCCAGGATGTCCCCCGCCTCTCGCCCCTTGACAGCTGGAGTTAGGCGCCAGCCCCCCTGCGACCCTCTGTGGAGGACCAAGCAGGCACAGAAAATGGGTGGATGGATGATTTCATGGATGAGATTTGAATTAATAGTGAGCTAATAAATATAAACAAAAGACAAATTCTGAATAAAATAATGTTTTAGGTGACTTGATCGGTTGAATGCTTTAAAATGTACTCTGTCTTATTTTTTTTTAATTAAGTTTAATGTTTCCCTTTTTATTCCTGGTCCAATTTTCACATGAATATAAACTGAATTAATTCTGACATGAACCCTGAAAAGCAACAAACATATTTACATGATGATGGTTGTAGAAGAAGCTCTGAAACAGAGGCTTTTATTTTGTTAAACTAAGGTTTTTCTTCCCATCCTTCACAGAAAGTCACGAGGAGACTCAGAGGTTCGAGGGCAGGAAAAACAAAAACCAGAACAACTTGTTTTTTGTGGGATTATAAAAGATGTAGATAAAACAGATACTTGCTGTTGTGTTTGGACCTTTTGACCTGCAGGACCTGGTTGAGCTCCTTTAGTCTTTAGATCACAAACACATCAGTAAATAAAACTAATACAATAAAACACCTTATTTCAATATATGTGATGATTTGAATAAAAAGCCAGATGCTATTATTTTTCATATTAAATAGTTTCATATTATTACTATTAATATTACCCCCAAAAATCACAACTTTTAATGCCTCAAAAAGAAGAAAAAAAGATTGTATTGCTTTTTTCTTGGTGTGGAAATGATAGTGTAAAACAGATTAGAGACGTAAAATGTGTTGTTTGTTTGTTTGTAGGATGTCAGAGTTTCCTGCTTTCCTCCGAATGTCCTTCCTGTTGCATTGCATTCTGGTTATGACCTCGGTGACCTCTGGCTTCCCTCGGTCTCGACTACCTCTCAGGTGGTTTCTCATTCAATTCTGATCAGTAAAACCTGAACATCACTATCCTGTTTGTTTCTGTATCACTCATTAATCCTTCTCAGAGCTCGATGGATGGTTTTTATTTGTTTGTTTGTTTCTCTGATCCCAGAAGTCCTGATGATCCAGAAGAAGTGAAACGAGACGACTGGGACGTCCTCGTCCCGTCCATTTCCCTCCACGACTGGAACATCCAGATGTTGCCGAGCCTTCAATCAGCTGATGGAAAAGCAGGTCTGATGAGGGAGGCCTGGCTGTTCGCCCCAGAGAGGACTGAGGCCAGGTGAGAAATATAAAACAAAGTCTATGAGCATCTAAAAGAAACGCAAACATCTGGAGAATCAAAGTGTTTGACGATGAGGAACCTGCTGTGTTCTGTCTTCAGCGTGGAGGGGGTCTGGCCTGCAGACTGGACCTCTGAAGGAGCCCGGCTCCTGAAGAGGAACATGGTGGTGGCTGATGATGCTGCCTTCAGGGAGAAGAGCAAACTCCTCACCTCCATGGAGAGACAGAAGTGGCTCAACTCCTACATGCAGAAACTCCTAGTGGTGAATTCATGATGCTTCAGCCTCACAACATCAGCAGAAATAAAAACCTTTAGGTCCCAGTAGGGATCGGTTTGATATAAAAACAACAGTCAGGCTGGTACTGGAGTTACTGGTTTTACCAACAGGTTCAGTGTTCTAACCTGAAGTTAGCTCGTGTTACCTGATACAAATGTTGCATTGTTAATAAATTTGTAACCTAATAAATGTTTGGACCTCTGATGTAAAATGTGCTCCTCTGCTTTCTGTTAACTTGATTCTTTTAATAACAGAAAGAAAGAAAAGAATGCTTTTCTCATTTAGGCATCTCCATAAAGCAGATGAAGACAAGGAGGATCTCAGATTATCTGTTGGTCAACTAGACAAAACTCATTTTGAGACTTAGGGGTCAGGTGTAAACCAATAGGTGAGCCTCATATAAGACAAGTAAAACGTTGAGGTTCCTGCCGTGTGGTGCGTTCTATCCAACACCATTTACTTAATACTGGTTTAGGACAAATTTTAGATCAAAATATTTAAAAAGACTGATTTACAGCCATTTGTTTCATTCAAAATGTCCCAAAATGGCTGAGTTCCATGTTCATTGGGGTTGCCATGGTAACCGTGAGACGTTCACACACTATAGGCGTGTAACCTGACGCCACCCTATGGAAATCTGAATGCAGCCTTAGCCAATCAGAGGACTTGATTTTCCCTCCTTCAGAGAGCAGAGGAGATGGTGAACTGGCTGATGAGAACGGCTTCCAACAAAACTACGCTATGTGAAAACTATGAGGTGGAGGGATTTTTCTTTTTCCATGAGCAACAGGAGGGAATAGGGCCGACTCAGGTAAAATTTCATGATGCTAAAGTATTTAAAGGTGAGAGATTTCTGTGGTGTCTTTCACAATCTGAAGAAAAAATCGCTCTACTCTTTACACAGAAGCCAAAGGACGCTGGAGAGAAGCTCTCTGTCTTCTTGAGAGATTTTAGAGGAAACCATAAGTCCTATAAATACTGACACGCTGGGTTAAAGACAACTAAAACACCTTAGTTTTGATATATACCTGTACTTTGTTTAGGCAATCAAAACAGTAAAGGAGTAGGAAGTTTGTTAAAGTTTTAGGAAGTTGAGACACCTCTCAGAATCAAAAACTGGACTCAATGTTCATCTTTTTCCAAACTGTGTTCTTACAGGAACAGTAACAAATATCCAAAAACTGACTCAATATGTTACAGTCCCACATCTTCTGAGTCATTTAAACTTTGAATGAAGTTTCTAGGTCAAACAGTGTCGACACAGGAAGCTCTTAAAACAGCACACAGTTTCAGGGAGAATCAAAGAAATCCCTCTTAGTTTCAATGACGGAATCTTTGGGGTGTTTTTGATTTTTCTTCCATTCAGGTCACATTAAAGGTGATAGAAGTATAATAAACAGACATTTCCCTCCTATTCATGTAAAGGCAGGCACTGAATAAATTCCAACAAAAATGTTAAAAATGAAGCAGTTGGCTCATTATTATTTTCTCTCCTATAATCCTGACTAAAAAAAACAATCTTAACCCTCATGCCTCATTGTGGACATTTTTGTGTGTCTGGGCAAATTTGCACATGCAGGTTGGCTGTTGGTGCAGATGGAACAGGGTTTGTAACATATAAGCTCTCACTTGATGAAGATTGAACTTTAAGTTTTAATTTTGTCAATAAAGATATACCAGTACTTCCCTCATTAAGAGCAAAAATGTCCACTTCTAAAACTCTTATTGAAGACTCTACTAAGTAATAGATTCTTCAGCATTGATCTGTTTAAAGACTTTACTCCATGTCAGTGTGACCTAATAGTCAATCATTTGGAGAACTTTAACCCTTTAAATTCTATTAAAAAATTTAATCAAGCTTATTTTGGGTGGCAGTTTTTTTTACAACTCAGTTCTATAAATGTCAAGAAAAAAACAAAATAGTCATTTTGATTCCTCATTAGTTTTAGCACAGCATCAGTTTCTAAATTTAAATTTCTTTTACATTTTAAAATCAGCCTCAGTCCAGATCAAAACAATTACTGATTTTGATTTGAACCCTTTGTCAGTTTGATGAAACAACAAAGAATGTATCATAAAAATACACAAATATGTTGTTCATATTTAATGGATCTATGCAGATTAGTAGTTTTTATAAGTTTGTTGGATGTGGACATTTTGTCCTTAATGTCTTGAGGTTATGAAGTTAAACTCTGCAGCCACTGTTTTATTTAGATTCACTTTTTAAAAATAATAATCATTAATTGTTCTTCAGTTAGAAATCTTCCCTAAAACATAATCAGGACAAGTGCGACACCTAGTGGTTGTTTGGTCAGAGAGTTTTAGACGTTCTAGTTTACTGTTGGTGTCAGAATCACTAATAAACTGACATCGTTGGTTCTTTTTGCAGATTTTATGGGATATTATTGCTTTAATCTGTTTTGGTGAATAAGCTGAATTTCCCAGTAAAGTTTTTGAATTCTGACCAAACAGAAACATGTTCCTGATGATGGAGATGAAAAAAGAAGCCCATCAATTTTAAAAACTCAAGTTCCAACTTTACTTTAATTTAATTTAAAATAAAAAAAAAATCTATAATTTATAAATAAAACATCAGAGCGTGTTTTTGACAGAAGTTTCAGATGTGAGTCAGAAAAATGAAGAAAATGACTCTCTGGTGATTCAGTTCGTCTACAGAGGGATCAACACCAGCTCTTCCAGGCAGCCCACTGTCTCCTGCAGCAGCGTCCTGTTGGCCCGCCTCTGTCCGTCCCTCCTCAGCAGCAGCAGAGTCTCAGTGTGAAGCAGCAGCTCTGCAGCCTGAGACGCCTGGAGCTCGTCTGGGGCTTCAGGTCGGCTCTGGGGGCCATCAGGTCTGCTGTGGGGTTCCTCTGGGCGTCCTGTGGGCCTCTCGGCCTGCAGCTGGACTCGACAAACCTCAGGGATGGAGGGTAAGGATGGGAGAGAGAAGAGGAGGGGAGGCAGGGGGCAGGCGCCTGAGCCATCTTCATCACTTCCTGTTTGTCTTCTCTGAGCTTCCTGTGAGAGGTGAGCAGCAGCATTTAGATGAAGACGTAGAACTAATTTTATTCACATTATAAATCACTCACCTGAGCAGAAGGCAGGCTCAGGAGCATCTCCTCCAGTTTCTCCAGCCTCTGGTCTCCATGGCAACATGCTGCTGGACTCCCATTGGGTGGCTGCGAGGACTTTATGACACGAGGATCCGTCAGATCCACCACGCTGTCCTACAAACACACATCATCTTTCAACAGAGTTGAATCAACCCTTCATGAGCTCTAGAACAGCGCCACACGGTGGCAGCCTGCTTAACTCCTATTTGAGGGATTTTTTCTCATTTTCCTTTCAGGTTGGAAACTCATCCAACAGGGTCAAAGTGAAAACATGTTCCTGAAAAAACTAACTAACTGAACACCTTTATCTAGTTTAAAAACATGAAATCAGACATTAAACTTAACTGGTTTCTTGCATAAGGATCAATCATTAGTTTGTGTGAAAACCACAGAAAAAGGCACTAAAAAACACCCCAAAACTCATCGATTCCAAAAACAATTTCCACACATTCAGATCAAAAAGACTCAAAAAACTCGTCACAACTGTGAACTAAAATGGAGTCGACAGCTTCTCTCCTCAAAAACCAGTTGATGTCTGATTATTGCAACCTAATACTGTGTCACACCTCTAATTCTAGAGGTTTATTTTCTGCTAAAGTAAATGATCAACATGCTTCACATGAGTCAAACACACCTACAGTGTTTTCCTCATCTATTGCTGCTGATTCATTTTTAACTAATTCCATCACTGCTAGAGATTTTGATCGACTCCTCCTGCAACCAGATGAAACCTCTGCAGATAAATTAGACAACGTGTCACTGATCTGACGCACCATCCAGGTCCAGAAGACGCTCTCCACCCGTTTCCAGCTCATGTAGGATTCCAGAAGGTCACAGAGCTGCTGGAGACGACAGCAGTCCTAACAGCAGCCACAAACACGCAATCTCAATAAGAGTTACAGCTCTGTGTAAAAGACATTGTAGTAAAAATCTTTGTTTATAAAGTTATGATTGTTGTAGATGTTCTGCTCCGGGTCGTACTCCCTCCTCATCAGTTCTCAGAACAGTTTGGACCAATCAGGGTTTAACACAGACAGAGAAGTTTAATAAAGCTGACGTACGGACCTCCTGCAGCACGGCGGTGCTCTGACCACAGGAGAAAGATGAAGAGGAAGACCCGCTTGTAGAAAACACCTAAGGAGTTCTCAGAGTTAAATATCACAATTTGTTCAATAACTGTTGTTGAAGAAATGTAAAAGATCTCCTTACATCATGAAGCGCTCGCGTTCGTACTCGTATCATCGAGAGCAGAGTCCGTCCCTGATGTCTCAGACGACCGATCAGCCACTGGAGTCTCCTCAACGAGGCGGTGTCCAACTCAAGATCACCAGAAAACTCACATTTCATCTGAAACACAAAAACACCTCAGATATGAGTGATAAACAAAGAACTAATGATGCCTTTTATGACCCATACCTACATGAACAGGTGACAGCAGAGTTCGGTCCAGCTGCTGGACCCGACGTGTCACTAGTGTCTCCAGTGTTCCTGCAGCCAGCAGCCAGCCAAGAGCCAGGAGGAGGTCTCTGCTGGAGAAACTCTCCCCGCCCCCCCTGTACAACCAGTCGGCATGGTAACCGGTCTGCCAGAGGCCTGCAGCCACCAGCGTCCTACGATCTGAAACAAAACAAACTTTCATAAACCTTCTGGAAACATCCTCATCAACCTCAGATTGTTTCAAATCCCAGGAAGAGTGGAGCGACAACAACCCACAGTTTATAGACATTACATGTTTAACAGATAAAATAACAGACTTAGTGTGATATTTATTCATAAAATGCAAACATTCAATTAGTATACTCATCAAACATATACTTTATCACAACAGTGCTTGTTCTGTGTTGACAGGTTTACAGGCTTAGAATCCTATTTGTGCTCTGAAAACAATGACAATGTTTGTATAGTTCCAGTTCTGCTATGGATCGGTGACAAATTAGAAGATAATTTCGAGGTTTTTAAAACAATTTTTGCTTAAAGAATCAAACTGATGCTTTAGAAGACATTTTAGCACAAGACCGTTTAGTTTATGGTGTTTATGATGCTGTAGCAGCGCGTAGAGTAGCGTAGTGATCAGACATATAGTAGGAATGAACTAAAATGGTCTCTTGCTCATTTGCAGAGGTATATAACATGTCAAATGAAGTTCTAATGCATCAGGATGACTTTGTAGAGCAGGAGTTGTTTTAACGTATTAAAAAACACTTCGATTTGTCACTGATCTACAGCAGTGGCTCTCCTGATCCGCCTAGCCACGAGTACTGCTCCAGTCAGAGGGCTACTTCTTGTTTCTAGAATCTCTGCCCACTTTAAATGATGACACTAGTGGGAGTGGTCCTTACTGTAACTGATAGAAGTCACTTCAGGATGACCCTGGTGACCCTTTAAAGGGAGGGCACGGGCTAAAACCAAGACCGAGCTAAAAGCACAATCATGCTTAAAACTCTATCCCCTTATGTGTGGTGAGTAGACGACAGTGGTGGTGTTATTGTGTTTACACATAGAACATCATTTTAAAACGGACCCTGAGGGTTTCTCATTAGATGGGGACCAGTTATAGAAAAAGTGAGACAGAACAGAATCATTGAATTTGAGACAAAGTTTGAGTTTTTGATTTATTAAAATTTACTAGATTGTTTCTCTGAGTTTGGTTCATCTTTTATTGTTTGTCACAACCGAATGTGTTTCTACATCTGAATTATTTGTCATTGCTAGACTTTAGATTTCTCTATAAGAACCCTTTGATTTGAGAAAGAGCAGGAAGCAGAGCAGACTGACCTGATGAGGGCTGAGTTCTGGTCTGAGAGGAAATAATACCAGATGTCTGAATGATGTCAGCGAGAAGCTGCCAAAACTGATCCTCCTGGAAAAATAAACAACAGTTACAACTTTCAGAAATGTTGTCTGAAGGTTGAGCGCTGAGTGAAATTGCTGAAACCTGTTGAATATGATGCTAAAACTGAGTTCAAATATTTATTATTAGCAAAACTCTTTAAAAATATGTTTGTACTGGAACGTTTAAATTTCGATCATTTTTTAATGGTTAATTTTATAAATATATTGAATGTATGTATTTGGTTGACTTTTGATAACATTTGTACTTTTAAAAGTCAGTTTTAAATTGTTTAATGTATTTTAGTTTGTTTACTTTAACTGTTGTTTTCCTTTTATACACTGATTTTGTTTAGTGGACTTTTGTAAAGATTTGCTCTTTTAAATTTTGAAATGTCAGTTCTTTTTGATCATCGTCAATTTCTTTGTTTAGTTTTCTTTTTGAACGTTTGTACATTCTAACTTTTAATAAAAATATTTGCTTTTAAAAACATTTTTGTAAATTTTTCACGTTTAGCGCTGCAAATCAAGCAAGAGATTAAATATGGTTAAATAATTTAAAAAAAAACTAACAGCTCCATGGGAGAGGTTGATGCTGAGGAAAAATACAGCTGAAACTGTACGAAATAAAGTAAAAACTCAAAAGGTAAAGATAACTGGTCCAGTTGTTAAGGAGGAATGACATTTATTATTTAAAACGTTGTGTCATTTAAGATAAGTGCCTGTATTATGGACGTTTTAACACTGTTAGTCTGAACTGTGGAGGAACTAGCAGAAATGTGTACTTGAACGCACCTCGGTTCTTGCTCCAAACTTCGCCCGCCTGAAGGCCTCTGGTTGGGGGACGGCGTCTAGACCGGCGGCCGCTAAAAGCCTGCAGAGAGCTCCGACCACCCGCTTTACTTCCACGCTCACAGCCGCTTTAGGCCGCTGCATTTCGGCCTCCGAACTCAGCTGCGAACCTGAGTGCAGCAAACAAGCTAACTTCTTCTCAGAGCATGTTGCCGCTCTGGGTTGAGATCCGGTCGTTGCTAAGGAAGTGAGATGACAACAGGTTGATTGAAGTCTGTGTGGACCAATCAGCGAGGGGTATCGGACGACAAGGGACATCCAGTTTAAGTTATGCAGACTTATCCTTCTCAGTTTATCTGTAATGGATTTAATCTGCCTTAAAATGTCTTTACTTCTCTACTATTAATTTCATTATCCACATCACAGCATGCAGGGCTTTTTGCGTAATGTTTTTGGTAGTAAAACTACTTTTGGGTGTATTTAAACTTTAGTATTTAATGTGAGTCTCTGAAAACAACTGTAAGGCCAAACTTCTGATAAAGTCATTGACAGATAAATGTGTTTTTATTGTTGATGTTTGATTTGCTGAATTTCAAGCTGTCAGTTAGAAACACAGCTGTGACGCGCGCTCCCGTTATGACAACAGGCGCGAGCTACCGGTCTGACAGGTACGGTGGCCCCTAGAGACAAAACACATGCAAAACAGAAAACACATGCAAAATAACAAAAACACATGCAAAAACCCAAAACACATGCAAATCAGAAAACATGCAAAACCCAAAGCACATGCAAAACAAAAAGCATTCCAAAACTGAAAACACATGCAAACCAGAAAGCATGCAAAAACAGAAAACACATGCAAATCAGAAAGCATGCAAAAACTGAAAACACATGCAAACCAGAAAGCATGCAAAAACACAAAACACAACGGAAGTGCTCCAGGACACTAGGGGGCAGTGCAGAGCTCGATTTGCAAGATAAACAGGAAGTTACCGGTACTTTAAAATTTGGAGTTGACAACTCTGGCGAGAGGCACCCAGCTGCATCAAAATGGCGCACGAAGCTCCATGACGTCGCATGAACCTCCATGACGTCAATTACCGGAAGTGTTCGTTTGACCCGGAAGTCCCGTGACCGTAGTAGCCAATAAAGCGCGCCCGAAAGTTTTTCTATCCGAAATCTTTGCTGTGGAGACAAAATGAACGTAAGTAGCTTATATATAAGTTATATCTTTTTAAAGATGGATTTTATAATCGTAGCATATGAGTAGAGGTAAATGGAGTTTCTTTTTCTCGTTTCTCCGCAGAGTTTTTCTCTCTGAATGATTCAAAAGTAAGCTAACCCGGACTTTTGAATGTTTCCTTTTAATCACAAACAAAGGGTTATTTTTCATAATGCTTTTCAAACTTTATAGGTCAAGTCAGATTATAACTAACAGACACGGGGATATTTAAATAAGTTTAAAATGCAAATACAAATAAATTGCCAGAAACAGAAGTTATTCACGCCAGTACAAAGTATACATTTTAATGAAATAAAACCTTACCAACTACTCATCTTTTATTTATCAAAACATTTCAAGTTCCGTCGGGCTTCCTCGTTTTAATCTTATGGAGAACTCTCAATGAGAAAGGAGTCCAGGAAGTACAATAATCACTGATTAAGCTTTAGTAGCTATATCTTAGTCAGATATTGTTTTAACTGAATCAGTTGTCAAATAAAACTTGTTTTTCTTTAACAACTCTATCTTCCAGTTGTTTGTATTCTAACATATATGAGGTGCAAAGTTTTTCTTAACAATGAGCAATCATGTGAACAATATCTTTGTAATGCTTTATGGGATGTATAGGAATGTAATATTACAGCTGAAGCTAGCCCTTAGACAACATAGTTTACCAGAA
>SSNR01000504.1:248993-324296 GCA_006937965.1 Callopanchax toddi | reverse complement strand
ATGCTCTCTTAGACTTCGTCTTTGATGTGATGGTCCCAGAGGGAAGATTTGATTTGGTCTTTGTGGTCAATATTCTTTTGAAATGGTACAAAACAAACCAGTGCATTCTTTGTTGCCAAAAAAATAGAAGGTGTGATTGGATCTTTTACGATGTTTTGCAGATCCTGATTACCATCCTCCAGGAGGAAGGACTACCGAGGCTTCGAGCCGAAGTCATTATGTCCAGAGGAGAAGTGTAAATCTGAGGTGTACAATGTGATACTGTGTTTTTTAATGTGGATTAATAAAGTTTATTGCCAAAAAGATTTCTTGTCATATTATCAATATTTGCTGGTGAAGGTTCTCAGTCATCCAGGTCATGATAATCCCAAAAAAGGGTTTTAAATAAAGGCAACTGGACTTATTTGGTTCCTTCTTCTTTCTTTCCGTTTCGCTGCTCATCCGAGTAACTTTGTCAATTCTGTCTGTAGCAGAGAGAGAATCTTATAAACTGTGCTCATCTTCCTCTGTCTGTGACACACCTTCCTGCCTCCTGAGAAGGTGTTCGCTCCACTGTATTCAACTGGAGACCTGTCGAGTTGTATTGATTAGATGGAAGGCGTGAATTGTCTGGGAATTAAGTTCAGAGCAGACTGATGGGTGCTGGAAAGATTAAATCTGAGTCCTCCGTTTAAAGTTGGTTTTTCACGTTTGACATAGATGGCTTCTTTAACTCATCTCTCAAACCATCGGTCTTCTTGTGTATGCCTTTATTTAAAACCCTTTTTTGGATTATCAATATTGCTAGTATGATTCTTATAAGGACAAGAAGGACTGGACTGCTGCTGAGTGATCCAAAGTGGTGTTCTCTGATAAAATTAAATTTTGCATTTACTTTGGAAATCAAGGTCCCACACTCTGGAGGAAGAGAGGAGAGTCACAGAATCCACGTTGCTTGAGGTCCTGTGTGACGTTTCCACAGTCAGTGATGGTTTGAGGTGCCATGTCATGATGGATAAAATACATAAAAATTGAAGATAAAAAGAGTAAAGGTAAATAAAAATACATAAAAGATAATATACAAAATTTCACTTTTTGAATATAATTTTATGAGCAACACCTGTACAAAAAGTTACAGAAACATAAACAGTAGGCTATGGTGGGTCCTGCAATAAAATAATTAGGAAGTGAGTTTACAAAAAAAAACTATACATAAAATTTACAAATGTACTTATTAATACAGCAATAAAAATTATGTGATTGGTTTTTCTATTGTATGCTAAGTATATATTTGATCTAGTTTGAATGCAGAAAAACATCACACAGCTCTTTCCTAGTTGTTGGAACATGTTTGGATACGTTTTCTGCAACTGTCAAATTATTTTGTAAGAAAGACAAGGCGTGACTTTAAGTCACATGAATTGTGCTGTCAGTGATGTAACTTCCGGGAATTTGATGCAGTTTGAACGCACATAAATACATTTACTTGTATTCAAAGCTCTTTCTCTGTTTTAGAATATCTTTGGATAAGTTTTTCGTAACTTTAAATAAAGAATTTTCTAAAAAGAAGGCGGTGTGACTCTAAGTCACGTGACTTCCGGGTAAAAAACCCACTTCCGGTAATTGACGTCATGGAGGTTCATGCGACGTCATGGAGCTTCGTGCGCCATTTTGATGCAGCTGGGTACTCTTGACTCTGGCTGACACAACTGGCTAAAATAGAGCTCTTAATTTGTCAAAACGTCAAATAAAATAGTAGAAGAAGACAAAGTTACAGAGTGTAGGATGACCATAATTAGATTTTTGAAAAAGAGGACATTTGGCTCAGTCGTGAAACATTTTGATACTGTTTAATGAAAGAAGACTTAAACCTTTTTAATGTATGTAGTCTCTGTGTAGTTTTGAATAATAGTTATGTAACAACCTTATAGGCTTTCAAAAGTCAACAGGTAAAAAAAAATTAATTTATCAACTCAATAGGAGCTGGATTTGAATCTACAACTTCCAACAGCACAAACCAGATACACAGCCACCACACCACCACCAACTGAAAGTGATCAGCACAAAAATAATTTGATGTAGTGTTCAAGTTATATTGCAAAGGAAATACTGTGAACTGTTGTTTGTTCTGTCTATGAGAAGGACGTCACAATCAAAACGGACTGCTTCCTTCGCACCAGTTACTTTAAGTACATGTCTATTTACAGCAGAGGTCGCGTTAACTGGAAATTTTCCGTATTTGATGGGCACCGGTCATTCTGACAGGTGTGCGCGCGCGCGCCATCCCGTTCATCAGACCATCATTGGCAATCACTTAATTGTCCCCACTAATAATTGGAACCAAGGATGCAGAAATAGCGCTGCATCTCCACCACTGTAGCCCAGCAGACTGAGGTTCTGCAGAGCGCAGACCTGTGATCCACACGTCCTGCGCTCTGCAGCAGAAGAACCACAGGAACTGGTCCGCCAGAGCGCATCAGGTGTCAGACCTGATCTGCACAGAGCTGCACCTCACCTGATGCTGCGCAGCGCTCAACTCCGAATGGAGAGTTTTTAGAAATGTTTATATGATGACTGACTGATCGACTAATTTAGAGTCTAATCCTATGGATTTATGTGCTAAATGGGCCTGGTGTTAGATCAATCAAGTAAATGAAACCGAGCGATCTGCAGCTTTTAAACAGGTTCTCCAAACCGTGACATCAGTGGAGGATGAAAAGATTAACAAACATGCAATAATATTTAAAAGTAATGAAATAATGCTACTGAAATAGTAATTATTATCATTTTTAAAATTAATAAGGATCGGATTTTTAAAACCCTGTCAGTCAAATGACGGAAAAGAAAAAAGTCTAGCGCGACCTCTGATTTCCAGTGAAAAATGATAAAACCCATACATTTTCATTGATTTCTGAAACCCCCCTGGATGCCCCAGACAGAAGGTGAAAAGTGAACATGTCAGGGAAAAGGAAAAAAGGACGTTTGATTAAATTACTTCCTGTTTATCTTGTAAATCGAGCTCTGCACTGCCCTCTAGCGTCCTGGAGCACTTCCGTTGTGTTTTGGGTTTTTGCATGCTTTCTGGTTTGCATGTGTTTTCTGTTTTTGCATGCTTTCTGGTTTGCATGTGTTTTCTGTTTTTGAATGCTTTCTGGTTTGCATGTGTTTTGGGTTTTTGCTTGCTTTCTGGTTTGCATGTGTTTTCTGTTTTTGCATGCTTTCTGATTTGCATGTGTTTTTGCTTTTTGCATGCTTTGGGTTTTGCATGTTTTCTTATTTGCATGTGTTTTGGGTTTTTGCATGTGTTTTCTGTTTTTGCATGTGTTTGTCTCTAGGGGCCACCGTAGACAGGTGATCAGATAACGGGACCTTCAGCCAAAGAGAGGAGACGTTCGAGATAAAAACCAATGGGCTTCTCAGATTGTTAAAAAAAAATTTTTCCTTTTTTTTTTTTTTTTTGCCAAAAGCGCATCAGGCAGGATCAATGCGAAATGATGATGATCCAACCCAGTGCCCGTGGGCCCACTGAACTGGTTTTATGGACTGGTTTGACTCAGATCAAAGTATGAATTTAAAAATGTCGAGACTGTCGCTGCTCCACCAGGAAACACCAGAGAGCCAGGCCATGGTTGACGCGGAGGAAACCCAGGTCCTGGATTTGCTGCGTGGTCTGACTCCAACCAGAGTCTGACATTTGGTGATGGCTGGCACAGACGTTCGACAGTAGAATATTATTTGCAGATAATAATTAATTACTTTTCAAAAAATGTCTTTTTACATCTGACGATCACTACTAGTGTGACACTAGTGCCGCGGGCGGAACAGTGGTTGAAAAACACTGAACTGCTGCTCTAAAGCAGCAGGTTGCATCCCTTTAAATGGCACACTTTGATTGATTGATTTTGGATTGAAACTACTTCTATGGAAAGTTTTTTCCCCCCCTAATGTGGAATATTGGTTTTGGGAAATTCTGTGAAAATTCTCATCTAAAACTAGATAAGATAATTGATCCCACAATGGGGAAATTTGTGCATTACCACAGCTCGTTACACATACAAGAAATAGAATACAAGTAAAGAACAAGAGAACAAGTACTATTTACAACATTGAACCACATACTCTATACATTGCTCATGATATTATGATGTGTTATAGAGTCTGACTGATGTTGGGATCAATGATCTGTGGAAGCGTTCCTTCCTACAGAGGGGATGTATCAGTCTCTGACTATAGGAGCTGCCCAGTGCCCTCATGGACTCATGCAGGGGGTGATTTGATTTGGGTTGGTCATGATCTACAACATTTAGTTTCAATTCTTCTCATTTTAACTTTTTAAATTTCATGTATTTTGCAGGACACTTAAAAATGTTTGGAACTGAAATAACAGTGCCAAGTCTGATTATTATCAACAACTTTGAGATAGTTTTTTACATGTTGAAAATTCATCAGTATTATAGCGTTTTTACACATACAGCCCTCTTTAGCTCTGCTCGGTTTGGTTTAGCCTGGTGCTTTTGGTTATACATATGGCTTTTCCGGTGCTAAATCGCCCCATTTTCCCTTTTTTCTCTGACTATCTCCTCGGTGGTCCAACTGCGGCCAAACTAAGCCAGCACACGCACTGATTGGCCGACCGAAGTCTTACCTCCACCTACAGTGCAAGCCTCCGATTGGTCTAGTGGTGTGTGTGAGGTGATGGCACACGCCAACAAATCTTTAAGCGCGAAACTCCCCACATTTTACTTTTCGTCGTCGCATTGACTAGATCCACAACATTTTACTTTTCGCTATTGATTTGGTCCACAATTATGTGTTCTCCGGGTAATTCAAAAACCGTGTCATGGGGAAATACAGAGGTGAGAACCTTTCTGTCCTTGGTGGCTGAGGAACGCATCCAGGCAGAACTGGACGGCTCCTATCGGAATGAGGAGGTTTATCAGGAGCTTTCCTGTGTCTGGGTGACCATGGATCAGGGAAAAAGAGGCTGTGTACCAAATGGGAGACCAGGGTTCAAACCCCAGGCTGGTCATGTGCCAAAGTATCCTTGGGCAAGATGCTGAACCTCCAACTGCCTCACAGGCCCCATCCAAAATGGCTTCCCTCTGTTCCTCAGGGATGGATCAAATGCAGAGAACAAATTCCACTACGCTATGGTGTATGTGAACACAAATTCCTTTGTCCTTTCCCAGGGCCTGTTCCATGCTAAATTGAGTGATTTGGGCTCCTTGTTGAACAATTAAGATGGCTGTTCTCTGCTCGCTGCCTGGGGCCTGGAGTGGAGCGGGCCGTCTGGTCGGGGTCTGCGGTGGGGGGCTGCTCGGCTGCGGCGGGGTGCGCGGTGGTCTGCTTATCCCCACTTCAGTAAGGGAGGGACCATCTTCTGGATTTCAGGGCTGGCTTCACCCTTAGGGTGCTGGTCCCTGGTCCTGAACATAGAGTGTGCATGGGGAGCGAGAGTGGGTGTATAGCGTCTATTGTGTGTCTTGGTATGTTTGCAGGAATGTGTGTGTGCACGCATGAGGGAGGGAGAGTGATTGTGTCTGTGTGTGACTGTTTTTCTGTCAGGTTTCGTCCCCCCCCCCTCTCTTTCTGTGACATGCTAGACCCTCCTCGGCAGAGACTATCCTCCCTGGCTGCGCCTCGGCATTGGTGGTGCCTTTCTCCAGTGGTGTGCTGGGGTGTCTCGGGGTCTGGGGCTGGGTGCTGGGGGCGTCTGCCTGCTCTTCTTCCTGTGGCTGCCTGGTGGGATCTGGGCCCCCGGGGGTGGTTGGGCCTCTGCTGGGGCCGGTTCGCTCCTGGGTCTCGGGTCTCTGGTTCCGGCTAGATCTACCCTGGATGGCCGGCTGCAGGCGGTGCCTGTGAGCTCCTGGCCGCGACCCCCCAGGGGCTCTAGCGCGGCGACTGCCGGGGGGCCCACGTGGGGTGAGCCTCTGCGACCTCTGGGGGAGAGTTTAGTGACTGCCCTGATGGCGGTCTCCCTGGGGTGTCCGTGCCCTGGGTGGCCTCTGGACGTCTGGGGCCTGGATCTCCTCCGCGTCCTCCGTGGGCCTTGGGGACGGGTCTGTGGCTCCTCTAACTTATTATTGAATGTTTCAATAGAGAAACCTTACATAAACAAGCGCGCATATATACACACAGGTGATCACAAGGTGCTCACATAAAGATGGACTCAGGTGTTTTCAGACACATTAACTGGGGCTGTGGTTGACACTGAACTCTCTTGAACTGGTGTATACGTATACATTTGAAGAATATCACAACTGTTGTGTATTCATATGCTGTTTGTTGCTGTTGTATCTTTTCTCCCTGTTTTGTTTGTTTGTGCTTTATTTACAGGTCTAGAAGTGGACTCTTCACGTCTCTTGTTCTCTTCTTTTTCTGTTCACTTTCTCCCCCATCCCTCTTTCTGTACCCTTCCCTTCACTTTCAGGCTCCGTGTCCAATCAACCATAAAAACATTCTAAATAAAGATTTTGGGGGTTATATTTAAACAAAAATCAGGAGGAGTTTTACAGCAGTGGCTGTAACCTCTCACCTGAAACAGCAACACTGTTGGGCTTGTTTTTGGCACTCAGACATTATTCTGTTTGCTTCACAGCCGGACAGGACACGGGGTTAAAAAAAAAAAAAGATGGTAAAATGATAACTTCCATCCATCCATCCATTTTCTGTAGCCGCTTCATCCTCCACAGAGGGTCGCGGGGGGAGCTGGTGCCTATCTCCAGCGGTCAAGGGGCGAGAGGCGGGGGACACCCTGGACGGGTCGCCAGTCCATCGCAGGGCCTAAAATGATAACTTGTAGCACTTTAAAAAAATCAAGTCCAAGGATTACACACTGTCTACAGCGGGGACGGGGAGCTGCTGACATCAACTGGGGCTATAGTCGGGCGGTGGAAGGAATACTTTGAGGAGCTCCTCAATCCCATCGACACGCATTCCTATGAGGAACCAGAGCTGGGAGAACTGGGGATGGACTGTCCAATCTCTGGGGCAGAAGTCGCTGAGGTAGTCAAAAAACTACACAGTGGCGGAGCCCCGGGGGTGGATAAGATCTGACCTGGGTATCTGAAAGCTATGGATGTTGTAGGACTGTCGTGGTTGACACGTCTCTGCAACATTGCGTGGTCATCGGGGGCAGTCCCTGTTGAGTGGCAGACCGGGGTGGTGGTTCCCATTTTTAAGAAGGGGGACCAGAGGGTGTGTTCCAACTATAGGGGGATCACACTCCTCAGCCTCCCTGGGAAGGTCTACTCCAGGGTTCTGGAGAGGAGGGTCCGGTCGATAGTTGAACCTCAGATAGAAGAGGAGCAATGTGGTTTTTGTCCTGGTCGTGGAACTGTGGACCAACTCTTTACCCTCGCTAGGGTGATGGAGGGGTCATGGGAGTTTGCCCAACCAATCCACATGTGTTTTGTGGATTTGGAGAAGGCTTATGATTGTGTCCCCAGGGACACCCTGTGGGGGGCGCTCCAGGAGTACGGAGTGGATGGTCTTTTGTTAAGGGCCATTCAGTCCCTGTACCAGAGGAGTGTGAGTCTGGTCCGCATAGCCGGCAGTAAGTCGGACCTGTTCCCAGTGAGGGTTGGACTCCGCCAGGGCTGCCCTTTGTCACCGGTCCTGTTCATAACCTTTATGGACAGGATTTCTAGGTGCAGCTGTGGTGTGGAGGGTGTTGAGTTTGGTGACAGGAGAATCTCGTCTCTGCTTTTTGCAGATGATGTGGTCCTCCTAGCTTCATCAGGCTCTGACCTACAGCTCTTGCTGGGGAGGTTCGCAGCCGAGTGTGAAACGGCTGGGATGAGGATCAGCACCTCCAAGTCTGAGGCCATGGTTCTCGGTCGGAAAAGGGTGGCTTGCCAACTTCAGGTCGGGAGAGAGGTCCTGCCTCAAGTGGAGGAGTTCAAGTATCTCGGGGTCTTGTTCACGAGTGAGGGAAGGAGGGAGCGAGAGATCGACAGGCGGATTGGGGCAGCGTCTGCAGTGATGCGGACGCTGAACCGGTCTGTTGTGGTGAAGAAGGAGCTGAGCCGGAAAGCAAGGCTCTCGATTTACCGATCGATCTACCTCCCAATCCTCACCTATGGTCATGAGCTCTGGGTAATGACCGAAAGAACGAGATCGCGGATACAAGCGGCCGAAATGAGTTTTCTCCGCAGGGTGGCCGGGCTCAGCCTTAGGGATAGGGTGAGGAGCTCGGACATTCGGGAGAGACTCGGAGTAGAACCGCTGCTCCTCCATGTCAAAAGGAGCCAGTTGAGGTGGTTCGGGCATCTTGTTAGGATGCCCCCTGGACGCCTCCCCAGGGAGGTGTTTCAGGCATGTCCTGCCGTCAGGAGGCCCCCGGGTCGACCCAGGACATGCTGGAGAAAATATATCTCTGGTTTGGCCCTGAAGCGCCTTGGGATCCTGCCGGAGGAGCTGGTAGAAGTGGCTGGGGAGAAGACTGTCTGGAACTCTCTAATTGGGATGCTGTCCCCGTGACCCGGACCCGGATAAGCGGAAGAAGACGAGACGAGAAGTCCAAGGATTCCCAAAGTGCTTCACACTACAGTCAGTCATTCACCCATTCACACACTGGTGGCACTCGGCAGTGAGCTACATCGTAGCCACAGCTGCTCAGGAGCAGACTGACAGAAGCTGGAGCTGCTGAACCATCAACGCCACTGGGCCCACCTTTGGTCCATTTGTGGCATTTTGTGTTCTTTTATGTTGATGCCCATCTGCATTTGTGATAAAGCTACCAGACAGAATCAGGCAGGCGAACTGTAAGCAGCAAATGAATGAAACACAGAGCTGTGTGGAACTTGGACTGAGCTTCATCATTAAAGCTGTCCTACTGTGTCCGGTCTCGCTGTCCAATCAGAGCGTCTGTGTGGATGTGGTGTTCCAGCGAATCCCTCTAACAACATACAGTCCTAGCTCTCCATTCATTTGGTTCAAAATATTAAAAGTCACAAGATGCTTTTTAAAAACTTGTTTAGAAAGTGAAGTTTTAGACTGGTCCTGTCTGTCAACAACAGACCCACCCCACTCTGCCTCTGATTGGTTAGTGCCATTTGCCTCGGTTGGTTGGATTTAGTCTTTCATCCTGTGAAAATAAATGTGCTCCTCCTGTCTCCCTACCCTCCCATCTGTAAGCACAGGTAACACCAAACTAAACAGAGTCAGGACTGATGGGCGAGTGAACATTTTAACAATCCAAGGAAAGAAGTTGACAAAATAGAAAAATGTCTAACAGAATCAGGAGAAATTGGACTATAGACTGTTTTAAGGTCCAGCATGATGATTTCTTTGAGTTAAAAAACCAACACGAAGTTTTGTGTTGTGTCCTAAATACATTTTTTTTTGCATATTGTTTATGTTTTTATGAGGCCAGCTACCTTTTAAGCCCCTGGAAAGGTTCAAATAGGAACCATGAGGTCCAAAATGTATAGGCTAAATTATAAGACTAAATTCAACCCTAAGGGACTAAAATGTTCCTTATCCATCCTCCTGTTTCTGACTGTGTTTAACTCAGTCTGACAGATATGAAGCTACAATTTGGTGTGGTAGCAGCTGAGAGTCAGTCAAAGGAGAGGCACCCAGCTGCAGACTCCTGGTCACAAGGGCTAACGGATCACATGAGATTATGCATAACATTTTGTTTATATTTGACTAAACCAACATAATCTTAGTTCAAAACTGCTCTGAAACATGGCAGGTGATGTCTTTCAAAGGATGGCAGGTTTTTCATTTATTTTAACCTGAACCTTTTATTTTTTGGAGCTGAAATCCAGGAATAAAAGTATAAAAATAACTAGAGCTACATATTTAGAGTCTTTTTGACTGAATTTTTATTTTAAATACATTTTTAAAAGTCCCAAATGTTCTTTATTAGGGTCACGGCATTTTAGTATAAGTGGATAATGGAGAGTAGAGAACTAGTGCTCTAAAGGACACCAGTAAGTGTGCACAAATCGGGGTCATCCTCCAGAGGCGCAGCCGCCGCCGCCGCCGCCGCAGCAGCAGCACACCGACCCGCTCCGGCTCCACGTATGAGCCGTCACAGTGCAGACAGAGGTTGTAAACATGGCGGCTGACGGGATGGTGCTCACTAACCACGACCATCAGACCCGTGTGGGGATCCTGACCGGTAAGGATTTAAAAGGCGAAAGTACCGCCGCACATCGGTGCCGTTCGGTTCGTCGGTGTCACGATCCGAGCCTCTCTCCTCCGCAGAGCAAGCTAGCTGGCTAGTTAGCAACATGCTAACCGGTTGGTCCGAGCCTCCTTTTCGTCACAGCTAGGACAGATGTTTTTTTAGTATTTTTAATTGGTAATTTATGAGTCTTTGTATATTTGTGTTTAAACTGATTTGTGAAAACCTGCTGTCATGTCCAGATACGTGTTAAACAGCTAAACGTCGGCGTATGGAGCTATTTTATTTAGCGTCAAGGCCAACACAGGGGAAAAGAAGCCCCGGTCTGCGCTTTCAAAATACAGCGCGAGCGTCTATTTTTAGCAGGTGCTTGCCGCTAATTAACAACGAAGGAGCTTTTATTTTGAAAGTTAAACACCCGTGTTTCCGGTCTCGTTCTGCTGATCGTCTCTTGTTTAACTGAAGGGGACGGTATATTTTCTTGCTATGTAGCGCAGCCGAGCCTACATGAGCTGCATTATTCATGTCCCTGCGCTGCTCCGACGTGTTGCCCACCGTTTAAGCTCATTTCCTTTAACATAAACGGATGTTTAACGACATCTGGGCTCCGTGGTTTAATTTAAAGCACACGTTTCACTCGGCACCAGTAATCACGACTCATGGTTCCCTGAAATCAGAGGGCAGGACGCAGCGCCGAGCCCAAACGACTCCAGCTCGGGTTAGATCGGCCGATGCTCGCCTCTGAGTCGTGCACGGGAGGACTGGGACCAGTTTCCAGCAACCATTAGCAGCCTTCACTGGGAGGAAATCATGGGATTAATGATGAAGAGGCCTGCAGCTCATCCAGCTGAGGAGCTGCTGCCACGGACATTAGTCAGTTTTAGATTTAGGTTGGTTTTTTTTCAGCTGGAGTCCTCATTTTGCCATAAATTTAACCACTTTTAGCCCGAACAATTTAGTTCTGGTAACTTTATTTGCAAGCCTATGCAAAATTCTTGATCCAGTTCTCCCTTCTTTATATTTTTCATTCCAATCAGCCAGATTTTCTAGTAATCTTTCAAAGTAATCTTGATCAATAGTTCACCAGACTGTCTGGAGGCACTTCAAATGTTTTCTTTGGACTTCGGCTGCTCACTCATTTTCAATCCAGCCTCACCTCACTGTCTTCCTATCAGGTCCAGGTCATGTGATCAACATCCCCATTGGGGAATCCCAGATTGTCCTCTCCCCAGCCACCTCCATTAGCTCCTGGGACCCCAAGGGGTTCCCAGACCAGTCTGAAGATGTAATCCCTCCAGCGTGTCTCAGGTCGACCTGGGGGCCGTGGAGTGCTCCCTCTGGGTTTCTGCCTCCAGTGGAGGAGTTAAAGTATTTTTGTGTCTTGTTCTCTAATAATGGTAGGGCAGAGCAGGAGATGGACCGAAGGTTCAGGGCTTCATCTTCAGTAATGAGGGCGTTGCTCCAGTTTGTCATAGTGAAGAGGGAGCTGAGTCAGCTTACTGGTCCATTTACCTGTCCATAAGATGTGCGTCTTTACGATATTCCAAGTATGGGTATGTAGGGTGGCATGGTTCATTCTTGAAGATAAAGTGAAGAGCTGCATCATTTGGGGGAAGCTCATATCAGAGCTGCTACTCCTTCTCATTGAAAGGATGCTAAAGTGGTGGAGGTTATTCACATGGAGCAGTTCTCCAGGAAACTCGCTGGAGGGATTATGTATCCTCTCTGGTCTGGAAACGCCTTGTGATCTCCCTGAAGGAGCTGGAGAGTGTCGCTGGGGAGAAGGTCTGGGCTTCAACCTGTTACCTTCACTGCCCAGGATATGAATGTAAATTGCATGTTTTCTGATAATGATAATTTAAACTTTCACCTCCTCAGTCAGCGACAGCTGTTTCAAGAACCTGGCAGAAGACAGGAGTGGAGTGAACCTGAAGGACCTGGTCCATGATCCCTCTCTGTAAGTCCTCACATGAACACCGACGTGTGAATCCTCACCTTAAACTAACTGCTGCTGATGTGTTCTCCTGCAGACTTGGAGGAGTCATTGCAGCCTACAAGATAGTTCCAGATGAGATTGAAGAAATCAAGGTACTAAAATTCCCCACAACTCATTGTCTAAGCATCAGCCTTACAGTGCTTCTCAGAATTATTAGATTATTTCAGATTAGTCAGACTAGTTTACTTTTGCATTATAACACAATTTACATGAAAAGCGCTTCATTTTTCTTGAAAACGTTTAAGGTTTGTTAGATTCAATAAAATTTGGTCCAGTTTCGGAAAATGTGATATGTTTGGATTTTAGTTAAAACAATGTTATAGATAAAGAAGAGAAGCAAAGGGGGAAAATATACATAAAGCTTTGGTGGCAAAAAACACATAACTGTGGAAATGTTTGAGCTACAGAAAGGATAAAGTAATTAGTAGAAGATTTTTTTCCCAGGTCTGCTATTTTTGTTGCAGAAGGAGGGAGTGACTGGCATGATTTAAATTTGGATTCTTGCAGGAAACTCTTTTGGAGTGGTGCGACGAACAGGAGCTGAATCTTATTCTCACAACTGGAGGGACTGGCTTCGCACCACGGGATGTTACACCAGAGGTACAAAAACACTCTTTCTGTTTCAGTTTCACAAACTTTTCAAGACCATTTTATTGTTTTTAAACATTGGTTACGTATTGTGGCAGTATGTAGGTCAGTAGCTAGAGTGGCTGTCTGGCACCCAGAGGGTCGCCAGTGTGATCCCAGCTCCAGCTGGGTTACTTTGTCATTTTGTCCTTGGGTAAGACACTTCACCCACCTTGTCTGCTGGTGGTGGTCTGGAGGGCCTGGTGGTGCCAGATTGTGTGTGGTGATAGGAACCTCTGACAGTCTGCCCCAGGGCAGCGGGGGCTACAGTGTAGCTCACTGCCATCAGCGTGTGTGTGAGTGGGTATATGACTGGATGTAGTGTAAAGTGCTTTGGGAGTCCTAGGACTTAAAAAAACACTACTTGTAAGTAAAGGCCATTTACCATTCTGTGGGTGGAGCTTAAATGGGGGCAGAAAGTAGCCACTGTTGTATTTATATCATCAGTTCTAGCTGTTTTTATGCCAAATATGAAACATTTTCTGAGTATTTTACAGTTTTTTTAATGATATTTTCAAAGTGCTTGAATTTTCAACAATGTACTTGAAACTAGAGATGCACAAAAAAAATATACTGGTCTTCAGAACCGGCAACAGGCTAATCTAAAACTCCCAAATCAAACTTTTTGGGGTCTGTGAACTCACCATTGCTGACGGCGTTATCGTTCAGCTTAATGTGGACATGGATGTATTCACTTTTTTACTGGTTGGAATGGATTGGTCGTTACCAACATCTGGTGGGAATTTCATGTCAACAGAACCTAGATTTATGTAGAAAACTGAAAATGTGTTCAGTACTAGGCTTGGGCGGTATCTGAATTTTGATACCGTCAAACTTCCTCCATACTTTCCCACGGTGTATGGTGTTACCGGTTGGACTGGGACCATAATTTGGCCTGGGCATTTTCGGTCATGCCTCCCACCATGAGCACCTACAGCTGATGTTCGGTTTGGACGGCTACATTGTGGGTTGTCCGGGGGGGGGGTTCCACTGTTGAGTGAAGTGCTGTAAGCACGTGCGAACACACCCATGGCCGTATGAGCTCGCGCCGCTATAAGGAAGTGCTGATTAAAGACAGCTGCTCAGATCGCCGGCTGCGCGTCCGGCCTGTCTTGGTCTGGACCGGTCCAAAGTTACCATCGGCTCACTGGCACTCTAGCTCAGACCGTGCTTTTTTCATGACAGTATTGAAACTGATACCGTTGCTATTTTTAAACACAGGCTGTATACGGTATTACCATTAGGGGTGCAACGGATCAGAAAACTCACGGATCGGATCGGTTCACGGTTTTGAGTCACGGTTCGGATCAATTTTCGGATCAGCATAATGAAAAAGAAAAGACAAAAAACTTTGCTCTCTCATTATTTTCTAAAACACTGAGCAACTTTTTTATGCTCAATCCTCATAAATACAAACTGCATTTAACTCAAGATGTCAATCTGATGCTGCAATAAAGTTTTGAATCATATTAAAACAAATTAATGGGGGAGATAGACTCATATGCGCACCTCAGGGTCACAGACCTGCTTCTGTCAAACTAGCGGTCACAGCTGGGGGGGGGGGTGCGGAGGGGCGTGACGCACGAGGCGCTGCTGACTGAACTCCGGTTATATTAACGTTTATTAGCTCGTATAAAAGCCCAACATAACGTTCTTGGTTCTTGGAAACAGGTGAATCTAGTTTGTCTATCAGAAAGATGGATTTCCAGCTGACGGAGAGAGAGACGGAGGAATCAGAGGCAGCGCGTGCGCACGTGCACAGCAGAGACTGGATATTGATCAGCGATCCTTCGTTCTGGTGTACTAAAACGGCTGAAGCCAACAGAGTGAACCTCTATACATGATGCAAAACGAACGCCTTTCTCAGAGGGGAATTATCTGCAGATTCAGAGCGCGTGAGAACAGAACGTCGGGAATTATGTAGAGATGCACGCGCTCTACATGAACCGCGAACCACGTGCGTTCCGAACCGTAGAGGGTGATCCGTACGAACCACGGATCGATGATGATCCGTTGCACCCCTAATTACCATAATACCGCCCAAGCCTATTCATCATTTATTTTTTAGTAAAAATCTGAACATTAAAATGTTTTAAAGTATCAACGGCCTGCAGCTAGACAACTAAATTCTGCTATTCTTGAAATGCAGAGGTGACCACGCACAATCACTCAGAGGGCCACACTTTGGATATGTCTCTGTTGGAGAGACAATATTACTCAGCTTAGCAGAATTTCATAGATGATTGAAACATGAGGGACCAGGAGGATAAATGTTACCATCCAGAGTGAAACCAGAGTCAAAGGTTACCCCAAGGTTCCTGATGGAGGACGTGGCCTAAGAGGCCAAATGACAAGAGTTTCTGTTATTAGAGCTTTTCTGGAGCAGAAACTAATATTCCAGTTTTATCTTAAGTTGGAGAAAAATGGTAGCCATCCAACTTTCTACCCTGTCTAAGCACTTATGTAGGACCTGCAGTATGAATTCCTCATGAGGCTTAAAGGAGACATTTAACTGAATGAGACATCTTTAAGTCATTTAAACATTTATTATAACTGATTTATTGCTGTTAATGTACCACACGAAACCAACATTAAATTACACACACATCTGGAATGTTCCTTCTTTTCTGACTGAATGAATGCTTTGTGGTGATGTTCCAGGCCACCAGAGAGGTGATTGAGCGGGAGGCTCCGGGGATGGCTCTGGCCATGCTGATGGGATCGCTCAACGTCACGCCTCTCGGGATGCTGTCCAGGTAAAAACGCTGGTGTTCTTCTCAGACTCGCGTGTCTGATCGCCCCTTCAACTCTAATTATTTTTGTCTGCATCCTTTCCAGACCAGTTTGTGGGATTCGTGGTAAAACTCTGATCATCAACCTTCCAGGCAGCAAGAAAGGCTCACAGGTAGAGTAATCTGATTTAACTGGTAGTTTCGCTGCAGAACTGTCATCCAGTCAGAAAGTTTGGAAGTTTCTCTTTAAATTCTGAATAATAAACATTTGTCAAACTTTGTTGTCTTTACAGTAGTGTAAAAGTTCTGTGTAACTTTTGCAATTTGAGTAGTTTTCCTAACTTTTTAGTAATTAATTGAACTGAAGAAGCTCTGAATTTACCTGCATGCTACCTTCACACTGTGGTTGTTGTTATGAAACTTTTTGTTCTCAGCCTTGCTGACACTGAACATCTTTGACTTCTGACATTTTTTTGATATGATGGTTTCAAACTTGTGCTGTTTATGATGTTGTGTGGAAGGAGGGTTAAGGTTGAAGGTCAAGGCATCAGAATCCAGTGATGAACTGTCTCACAGGAGGCTTCAGATCCTGTAGTGCCTCTCAGTGAGACCACCTCACTGAGCACTTTGGTGTCACAACCTGTTGTTTCACTCTGCTGCTCCTTTTGATCAACTAGGGATGCCCTCATATCAGCATCGGGTGCAATGCTATAGTCGTGTACTGGTTACCTGTAAAATTATTCCAATACTATGAGATGGATACTATTGTTTTGTAGCTTGATCCTCTGCTTTCTGTTGAATTGCAGCAGGAGACAACAACAGCTGACTCTGCAGTAAACTCTGGATAAAATTAAGTCAGTTGTAGTACAGTCCTGATCAAAAAAACTAATTGAAAAACAAAACAAAAAAAATCATGTTTTGCATGGTTGGATCTTAACAAGATTCCTAGTAGAGCTTCAATCAGCAACAAGAAGAAATGGGAGTGAGACAAAACATTTTTTAAGCAACAATTTATTGAAATCAATGCTTTAACCCGCAGTAGGGGTGCAACGGATCAGAAAACTCACGGATCGGATCAATGTTCGGATCAGCAGAATGAAAAAGAAAAGACAAAAAACTTTGCTCTCTCATTATTTTCTAAAACACTGAGCAACTTTTTTATGCTCAATCCTCATAAATACAAACTGCATTTAACTCAAGATGTCAATCTGATGCTTCAATAAAGTTTTGAATCATATTAAACTAATTAATGGGGGAGATAGACTCATATGCCACCTCAGGGGTCACAGACCTGCTTCTGTCAAACTAGCGGTCGCAACTGGGGGGGTGACGCACGAGGCGCTGCTCTGTGGCTCCAGACTGAACTCCGGTTATATTAACGCTTATTAGCTCGTATATAAAAGCCCAACATAACGCTATCTTGGACAGAAATTGGTGAATCTGGTTTGTCTATCAGAAAGATTCCAGCTGACGGAGAGAGAGACGGAGGAATCAGAGGCTGCGCACGCGCAACAGAGACTGGATCAGATATTGATCAGGGATCCTTCGTTCTGGTGTACTAAAACGGCTGAAGCCAACAGAGTTAACCTCTATACGTGATGCAAAACGAACGCCTTTCTCAGAGGGGAATAATCTGCAGATTCAGAGCGCGTGAGCACAGAACGTCGGGGATTATTTAGCGACGCACGCGCTCCACATGAACCGCGGACCACATGCGTTCCGAACCGTAGAGGGTGATCCGTACGAAC
Source organism: Callopanchax toddi (assembly GCA_006937965.1). Classification (NCBI taxonomy): domain Eukaryota; kingdom Metazoa; phylum Chordata; class Actinopteri; order Cyprinodontiformes; family Nothobranchiidae; genus Callopanchax; species Callopanchax toddi. The sequence goes on along the minus strand of SSNR01000504.1, from coordinate 307,076 downwards.
CACGGATCGATGATGATCCGTTGCACCCCTAACCCGCAGTAAGTCAGTTATTTGGAATTTCTCAAATGATCCTGAGGGCTATGTAACACAAGTCAAGTGAAAGATCCTAAGAAGTGTCGCCAGCACTGAGCCAGAGGATCCAATTGGTAAATTTCAGGCATTTCACAATAAATCATGACAACGGGGAGTTCTAGAAAACATAATGTAACAGAGACTGAAATCGAGGTGTTTGTGGTGGAGGAACAGAACAACAACAACAGCTGTTGTCCTTCCACCCCTCATCCAACCACCTAAAGTAAAACTTTTTGTTTAAAGTGGGTGGGGCTGTTGGGGAGCCGAGCTTCTCTAAGCCCCGCCCATCTCTCTTCTCCACGTGTTCACAAGACATCGGTGGGTCTTTAGGGACTCAGATGAAGGGAGTCAAAAAAAGACTTTTGTGCTTGTTGATGCAACCATCTACGAAGCAACTGCTGTGCTTTACTCGTAGCTCGGGGGTTAAAGTTCTCTGTTGTGGGGACGGAATTCCATCAATTGGGACAAAAGAGAAAAAAGTTCCGTCAGATCTCTCTCTCCTCTCTCTCTCTCTCGTTCGCTCTCGTGCTCGCTCGCTCGTAAATAAAGATGTGTGAAAATACTGAAGGTCATGGGCACGATTTTGCAAGCAGCATTGAGTGTTCTATGGCGCACTGCTTCAGGAACGGGTCCTGTACAAAACTGGCCAAAACCATGGCACATCTGCGGCGCAGCGCTGACTCTCCGGTGTTTAGCCTTTAGTGTGGATGGAGGTGACATGTCCCCACAAATACTCAGCGATCCAATTGTACAGAAATATCACTGCATCCCCAACAATAGCACCCCAGCAGAACAAGGTGCTGAGCTGCAGTGCGGGGATCTGTGTCCAGGTGAAGGAGGCGTGATCTGGATTGACTGGTCCAGAACGAGCCTCTCAGTCCAGGATGTACATTAGGTCCATGCTTCCTTCACCTGGACAGAAGTCCATTCGGACCGGGCCAGTCTCAATCAGAGCTACACTTCCTATTGTGCCCCATCCCCACCACGAGCGACTGATTTTCCATCAGATGAAAATATTTTGCTTCAACCTCTGTCGTAGCTTCACCGTGACTGTTTGCTAACGTTTGCAAGGATGCGCGCTCCTGTGGTTTTTAAAGGGCTTAGGTAGCCAAAGGTACACATGATTGGCTCTGTCCTCTAGAGAGGAGTGGTCTTTTCCCTTCTTGACATCAGCAGGGGAAAGCTTTTGAAACCACCCGTTTTAGCATTAGCTAAAAACACATTTCCCAAAAATGAGAATAAGGAAGTAAAAATGGTGAGAAAAAATTTGGGTTTCATACAAAGTCTTTGGGACTGATATGGCTGTTAAAAGATCTTTAGAAAGTGAATTTTGCAGAATATGGGATATTTAAAATGCTCCTGTTTCCTGCAGGAGTGTTTTCAGTTCATCCTGCCCGCTCTGCCTCACGCCATTGACCTGCTGCGCGAGGCCAATGTCAGGATCAAGTCCACGCACGCCGCCCTGGAGCAGTTGCCCTCCCCGTCCTCGCTGATGGCCAATACGCACACCAACGCCAACATGCACACCATGGAGCGCGGCACCCAGTGCGAGGAGGAAGATGAGGAGGAGGATGACAGGAGGAGGGGGCGGCACAACCACCACCACCACCACCATCACCAGCATGGCTCCTCCCACATCACAGCAGCTGCCATTGCTGCCAAGGTAATCAGCTGACCTGAACTTCAGATAGCTGCTCTGTTTATTCTGCTGGTTGTAAAGGGGAGATGTTCCAGCGTCACTAAAGTTTTAGTTTGTTTATTAATGAGGTGTGTTCAAATGTTTTGAGATGGAAGCTCAGTTGAAATAGATAAAGTCACCATCTTTATTCACTTGCTTTAAATTTTGATTTGCAGCCAAAACCTGAAACAGAGAAGTTTAAAACAAAAACCAAAAGACAAAAAAGGTGGTTTAAAAAAGTTTTAAAAGTACAAACATTTAAAAGAAGTAAAATGCATAAACATATCAATTAAAAGTAAACAAAAGAAAAATCTTCTTTAACCCTTTAAAGGTACTGTAGGGAATTTGGTAAACAATGTAGCTTAAATTTTTTTTTTATGCCTTCTAACATAGTATAGCTTAGGCCTGGGCGGTATACTGGTTCATACCGAAAACTGGTGTTTATTTTGGTTAGGATATGAATTTTTCACATACTGCTATACCGGTGAGTAGCGTACCAGCGTCCTGGACATTGGCAGTGGGGAAGTGTTTCACTAGGGACTCATTTCACTGCTACACACAAACACCCCAGCATGAGTGTAACGTAAACATTTGAACCAAGAATGGCGACTAGCAGGAGCTGTCATGGCGACTTATGAATTACAAACCCTAAGGAACTAATTCCAAAAAAGGAGGCACGCGCACGACTGTTGTTTTGGGGTTTTTCAGGTTTAAAAAGTCGGACTTGACTGAGCAACAGTGTTAGCCGGTAGCCGCCGGGGCTAACCAGCAGCTTGCTTCACCATGTCACTGCCTGATCCGTACCCAGAAGCACGATCAATTCTGCGCATGCGCAAAGTCTACGTCACTTCCTCTTTTCGCCAACTTAGCGACATTCAAGTCTTTTGAATGAGACGGTTAGCTCTCAGTTAGCCCTTAGCTTTTACCAACAACTTTGCCTATTTCCCAACTGCGCGGACCATTTAAACAATGGATACCTACCTGTATAAACATTTTAATACATTATGTATGAATATAGATTTAATATATACTTGTTAACACCTTAAAAGATACTCTGAACCGTAACTACCATAAAATACTTCAGTGTGAGTAGATGCGTTCTGCACATGCCCAGAACCGATCGGGTAGACCTGATCTGTGCCGTCCGACTTTGCGCATGCGCAGTAAGGATCGGGCCGTCCTGATCCATAACTCCCTTTTTATTTTTTATTTTCTTCGACATTGTATGAAACGTTGTCATTATTGTAAACTTTTTAATAAATACTTATTACTGTTAACATCTTAACAGATACTCTGACCATTAATTACCGTAAAAAACTTCAGCGGATGTAAACTCATTTTGCACATGCGCAGAACCAATCGGGTTTCCGTTACAGATCGGGCAGTGACAACCACCTTAGCCGAAAACACGTCTTGGAATAATAATTACCAGGAATGTCTCAAGCTTATATCTGATCCCTTGACCTGCGCAGCTAAAATGGCTAGTAGCAGTCAGTCAGACGTCCATTAAAGGCGTGTTTGCTAAAGGGACCGCTTTTGGAAATAAAGCCAGCAGTGGGTCGAGATAACCAACGCAAAAACATTCCACGGTAGGTTATTTTGCTTAATTGCTTCTCTCATTTGACAAACATACTTTGAAGGGGTTATGTATTTACCTGCCTGTGATTGGACATGAAAAAACTATGATATTTTGCATATGAAAGTAAAATGGACTATTAAAAGCCGATCTAGTGCAGTCATTGTTTTATAATTAAAAAATATTGTGGGTAGTAATGGCCGTGTTAAAAAAAAAAAAAAAATAATAATAATAATAAAAATAAAAAAGTCAAATACCTTAAAACCAATATAATTTTTTAATAAACTGTGATAAAAAGTTTTTGCCATACTGCCCAGCCCTAGTATAGCAATAAATATATTGTGGTGATTAAAAAAAACCCGAAAGAAATAAAGTGGCTCCCTCGCAGTTCTCTACAAACCTCAGCCAATCACATTTTTTGGACCGAAAGCATTTTGCACTATTGCACAATCCGGTTGTCTGTCTTGCCGAAGCGCCTCACTTCCGCATTTCCTTGGATCCTCCATTCATGCGTGCTGGAGCCTTTTTCAGCAGAACATCCCAGAAGTGAGAGAAGGACAGAAAGAGCCGGCTGTTAGCGCTTCAATTTTAGGAAAAAATACCAGAGTCCCAAAAAGAAAAACATCTTTTCAGTTAGCAGAAAACAAAAAATGTTTGGAGGTAAAAAGAGGAAAAACCTGGGGGAACATTTCAGTGGCTGGAGTTTAGCACGGTCCCATGTCTGAGGGAGGTGCGGCATAAAGATTATACATGACAGGATGGGTGAGAGCTCTGAGACGTGTTTGTGTAAAATAGCTAGCAATACAGTCCGTGAACTCTTTGTTCTTTTGTTGTTCCGTTTCTGAAATGGAAATGGAATAACCGGAAGCAACCGTTAATTGGTTTTTGTTATGGCAAAACAAAATTGGAAATATGGCCCTTATTCCCTTTTTGCTATCAAAGAGTACAATGATTCAGGTCGACCAGAAACTAGTGTTACTCTGGAGGTGCCAGGGTGGGGGGCACAGGAAGAACTGAATGACCTGAGGAGGAAAACCCTCCACACATCCTTGCTGACAACAGCACTTATGGTCTTTAATAAAAAAGTAAATGTGCCAAAATAAAATATAATGATGAAAACGGATCAGTTTTCCCGTTTGGCCGTATTTCTGATTTTTGTTTTGCCATAACAAAAACCTATTACCGTATTTTCCGGACTATAAGTCGCTCCGGAGTATACGTCGCACCAGCCCAATAATGCACAATAAAGAAGAAAAAAAAACCACATTTAAGTTGCACTGGACTATAAGTCGCATTTTTGGAGGAAATTTTATTTTACAAAATCCGAGACCACGAACTGGTATTTCACATTATTAGCTGCTGTCATAAAACAATGCCGGCAATTTGCCACGAAGGTGAGCCGGTATCTGGGAACCTTTGGTCATTCATAAGGATTCAGACCGTGTTAATGTTGCGCAATCATGTGCTTTTCACAAAAGATTACTCACTGGCGGTATGGGGCGGTCTTCGCGCTGTCAACGTGCAGGGTGATTTCAAAGACGTGAGACGGAAGTTCCCTTAGTAAACAAACAGGTGACTTCTCCTGCTCGTAACGCCAGAAGCACCCGGATCTTGGCGTCGCTCCAGTTTGCATCTCCGCTGAGTATGCGTAACAGCTTTCCGGTGTTTAGCTGATTTTTTAATACTTTTTCCAGTCGGGGGTCAGTTCACCTTTGCTACGTTATTAGCAACACCTCCCTCTGTTGCGCCAAGGCGTGATTTTCATTCACAGGTCCGGCATTACGGTAATACTACCAAGCGTGGCGGCTGATTGGTACACAGGCCTAGAGCGCCATCTAGCGATTTTAGGTGTGAAAGTGACAAACGTGAAATTAATCAAAATTATATACTTCGGTATATAAGTCGCAGGACCGGCCAAACTATGAAAAAAAGTGCGACTTATAGTCCGGAAAATATGGTAACGGTTACTTCCGGTTTTTCTGTTTCCGTTTCAGAAACGAAAAAAACAAAAGAATGAAGAGTACACAGATTCAATACTTAGCTTTTTGCAAATTCCCTATTGCACCTTTTAAAGACACCCAGTGAAATACTTGGAAACTTAAAGTTTCAATCATTGAGTGTTTTTAGATGCTGTTAAAATTTTTTGTTTTTTGGAAATATTTTACTTTTTTATGTTTGTATTTAAAAAAATCTTTCCCGTTGAAACATTTTTTTCAAAACTTTTTTGTTCTTAAAAGTTTCAGGTTCAGGCTGCTATGGTGGCCAAGAAGGTTCAGCAAAATACAAAAGCTACAACATGTACGTGTGCGTGCGTGTGTGTGTGTGTAAAACGTCATGTTGCAGTTTTTGTATTTTGTTGAACCTTCTAGGCTGAAAATCAACAGATAAAGCAAGTGATTAAATATGGACACTTACCCTGTAAAGGGCCACTATTTTTTAAACAAAGAGTATTCTATTAATTCTAGTTCTTAGAGATAAATCGGTATTGGCAGATCAGAGCTTCATAAACTCAGAAATCAGTATCTGCTCCCACAGCCTGAATGGTTGTGTCTCTGTAGATCATTTAACCATCTCTTGTTTGGGTTACTGGTGTTTAAAGTCATCATCTAGTGTTTTGCAGCTTCGCATCATATCATCTCAATGTTTCCATCCGTACTTATGTGTTTGTGTGTGTGTGTGTGTGTGTTCATCAGACGAGCCATGTTCTGCTCATGGCTAAAGGAGCTCCCTACCTGCCTGGAAACACACCCACCCCTCCCGCTCATTTCACCTGTAGTCATGACCATCAGGTGAGATGTCCACTCCTGTCCTCTCATTCTGTCTGTTTATCCACTGATTCACCTTTGACCCCAGACAGTTTCTGAGCTGTTCCTTTCTTCTTTCTTTTATAAATTTAACACCTTCCCAGCAGTCAGGAGTTATCTTACATCCATATGAAGCTTCAGCAGCACGATTTTCTCTCAAACCTCTTTTTCCCCAGTTTTTGCTTTTTAATATTTTAATCATTTCCTGCTTGGTTTCAAAGATTCAGAGTTTCTAATATTAGTCTCTGTTAACATTAAAGTAAAATGTAAATGTCTCGCATTTGTATGGTGCTTTTCGACGTCAGTGGACTACAAAGCGCTTTATCAGTCAGTCATTCACATGCTGATGGAGCTACAGAGGCGAAGCGACCAGAAGTGAGGTCAGGATTTAAAGTTCAGGGTTCTTAAAGGAGTTTGAAATCCTTTTTAATTTTAACTTGATGTTTTCATGGTAGTGAAAGTCCTTAAAACCAGAGATGCCCCAAAAAGTCAGCTGATGATCGTAATCAACCACAGTCGACTAATCTGAGACTCAAAAAGTAGATTTTTCTTTTTTCAGTCAGTAAATGGCATTTTTCCCAGTTTGTGAACTCATCAGCCCTAATTCATTCTAACAGACCGTCATGTGGAAGTTTTCACTTCTAGAGTCATAATTTTTAAGTTAATCAGAATCATTGAAAGAAACTGCACCAACATCAGTAATCAGCACCGGCCCTCAGAACCAGAATCGGTGCGTCTCTAATTAAAACTGGAACAAAAAATTTGTTTTAGCACAAAAACATTAACTTTTTCTGAGACGAGGAAGTGATGTAATGGTTTTGAGCAAATTTCAACTGTACATGCAGATCATCCCTAATGGGACGGGCTGGAAGATCTTGAAAACCTACATTGAAAGTTGTAGGGTCTTATTTCAGTAAAGACGTAACAAACTGACTTGTTTTTCCACTGCAGCATGCGGTGAGCCTAACTCAGATGATGAAGTCTCTTTATTGTCCTTTTATTTTTATTCAGATATTTTCCTGAGCCATTAAATGCTTTTAAAAGATTAGTCAAAACAAGTCCTAGTTCTGCTCTTGTTTTGGGATTTTCTCAGGAATCTGTGAATGTGCCACACACTGATAACTCCTGATTGTCATGATGTTCCCACTCCTGACAACAACCAACACCTGAACGACTCGAGACTTGAATTATCAGGCTGTCACACCTCTAATTCTGTGGAGTTTGATTGATTTTTGGAAACCCTCAGTCTGTAACTCCTGTGATGTAATGTAGTTGTAGTAATAAACGGTGTTCTGGTGGCTGCGCCGGCTCAACCTGGAAAATCAGTAACTAGATCAACATGGAGCTGTGGGTTTTAGTGTTTGCCTCTTAGATGAGTCCATTTAACGTTTTGATGTGAATTTCTGTAGCTGAGGGGTTTGAACTCTTTAAGGTGAGATTGGATAAAAATTACTGTGCAATAGTCTTAAACAACTGTTCGTTTAAGCATCCAGTCTTTCCTGGATTCTGTTAAAGTGGTTCTGGATCAGCAGAACTTCTGAAGTTTGTCATTGGACTTTTAGCTGCTTTCATTTTGATTTTCATTTTGTTTTACCCTGACATGATGGCATATTGTGTGCAAGAAAAGTGAACAAATGGAGGAGAAAATTCATTATCTCTCAGCTGATTGTATTTGTTGGCTGAAGTCTCGTCATAAATGGTTCCAGTTTGAAGATTAGCCTGAAAATGACCCCAAACACACTTCATGTTCAGGAAAATTATCCTGATTTAAAGTTGCTATAACAAATTTGGAAAACAAATTGGCTTAAAATGTTTTTTTTCCATGCCTCTTAACCTTCTAACATAGTATAGCTACAAATATATTGTGATGATTAAAAAACAAATGAAAGATATTATTGATTCATTGAAACATTTATTTGAACATGAGACAACAAATATTAAAAACAATAAAAATACAACAAAAAATATCAAAGAAAAAAGTCATTGCCCAAAGGGAGTGGAAGGAAACCAGTGCTTATTCAATCCCACCCCCTCGCCACATGCTACAAAACTACCTCAAATATACAATATACATATTTAATGTGCATCTCAGACTGAGTATATCAGTAATACATTTAATTATTACAATAATAATTATATTTTTACTAATAACATGAGTATGATTACATAATTATTTAATAAAAATATCAACAATAATAATAATAATAATGACAATAATACTAATCAACATTATAGTTTACAAAAATCATAACAATAATACTAATGACAATTATACCAATGACATTATAGTTCACAAAATAACAATTATATGAATACCAATAACAATATAATGGTTCATAAAATTATTGATCTCATTAGCCCCCATTTTCATATGTATTGATTACCAGTTTCTTATCAGATGATTTAAATATGTTTATATTAGAAGAATGCTTGCGTTTGTCCTCCAGCCCATTCCACAGTGTTACTCCACAGACAGACACACAAAACGTACTGTTTGCATGTAGACATTTTTATTCCCTCGTAAGTGATAACCTGCATCACTCTGGTTGAAAAGAATTTGGATGTTGAGCGGCAATAAAGTATATACTAGAGTACAACGTATACACGACAGTACATTGTATATCCCACAGTACTACAAATGTACCACAGTACAACGTATGTACCACGGATCAGTCAATATATTTACCACAGTACAATGTATTTTATCCCAGTGCAACATGTATACCTCAGTACAACATATATACTGTACACAGCGTATATACCAGAGTACAACGTATACACGACAGTACGTTGAATATACCTCAGTACAGTGTATACACCACAGAACAACATAGTGGATTCTGTTCTCTACACTTGACCCATCCCTGAGGAGCCAGTTGGGGGTTCGGTATTTTGACAAGGACACTTTGACATATGGCTTGGGCCGGTGATTGAACCCTGACCTCCTGATCTGTGGACAACCTCTCTTCCCCTGATCCACGGTCACTCCAGCAAAAAAATTGAAGAAGAAATGGAAGAACTAAATTGGTGGAATCATCTTCAGAGATAAATAAAACCCTAGAAGTACAAAGAAAAGCCTTGAAATATCTTTTAGGAAGTCAGGTAAATTATTTCTGAAGTCTAGCGTTTATTCAAAACATCTTGGGCTGTATGGAAGAATGAGTTAATCAAACTGAATTATTAAATTAAAATGTTGTTAGAGTTTTGTTTTGACATTTTACCTGTATTCTTATTAATGTTTGGGCATGTTTGAACAGTTGATTCTTTTTTCTTGTTTTCATGGATAAAAATGGATCAATTAAGACTTTTGCACAGTAGCTGACCTGATTTAAGGTCAAAGCTTTGGCTGAAGAAAACTCCAGGACAAGCATTAAGTGTGTTTGTGTCTGTGTGTGCGTGTGTGTGTGTGTGTAGATCCCGGACTCGATCATTTCTCGAGGCGTTCAGGTGCTCCCTCGAGATTCAGCCTCTTTAAGCTCCACCCCCTCCGAGTCACCGCGGGCAACACAAGCAACGTCCCGTCTTTCCACCGCCTCATGCCCGACCCCCAAGGTACACCAAACCCACACACACACAAACACACACACACACACTACCCAGATCTGTCCCAGACTTGGCAGCAGATGGAAACATGTGGCTCAGGACGTCTGAACTTCCTGTGTTGGTTTGTTGGGTTCATAGAGGATCTACTGATGATGGAAACACATTTATATGGTTGACAGTTCCTGCATGATTGGAGTTTCTGCTCATTTCATTAATAATTCTTCTTTCACTGACATTTCTACTGTTTTTGTGCCCAAATAAATGGAGGAGGATTCTTTAAATTTAAAATCAAACTCTTCTTTGAGATTAGTTTGGACTCAACAAAAAACAAACGGGTTTTCTTCTTATTTTTAGTTTCAAATTAAACATAATTAAAACAAATTACCTATTATCTACCCTTGCAGAACGTGACGGTTATTTCTAACCAAATTAAAAGTCACGGGACTTGTGTGTTGTTGGGAATCGAATGGGAGTGAATGGGACTGTGATTTCACAAAGCTGATAAATTAAGATTTCAGTTGTGGTACATTCACATATAAAATGTCCCAGTTAAGTCTTATCAGAGGAATAAAAGTGTGTAGAAACTCAAATTATGCTGGAATTGTCTCAAAGTTGAAGATTGTTATAGAAATCTGAATCATGTCTTGAACTAATTACATTTTTCAGAGTTTATTTTTATTTTATTTTTTTTTATTGAACTTTTTATTGCAAAGCAGGAAAACAACAATCAAGAACATATGCATACACAAGAAAGGAATGTTCTTAGATGTATGGAGGTCAAAGGAGTCAAAAATAATATTAATCAAAGCAAACTAATTGTCTCTTTGTTGCCAAGCCAAATCCCATATGCCCAATCTCAACCTCTGAGCGGAGGGAGCGTCCAGATAGGCCAAAAATGGGTCCCATGTGCGGTAGAAAAGGAAAGGTTTGTCCTTAAGCGCTGTGCAGAAGACTTCCATCGGCACAATACTTATCACAGTCTGTAACCACTGGTTGATAGATGGAGCCTTATCAGAAATCCATAGTACCATGATGCACTTTCGAGCATAGTGTAACAATATGTGAAGCAGATCTTTGTTGCGGAAGTTGGCAGGTAGCTCATCATTTAGCCCCAATAAACAAGTCCTTGGGCCCAGTTGTAGTCGGCAATTAAAAATTATGCACAACTTATCTATCAGTGATCTCCAGAACTGTAGAATAACAGGGCAGCTCCACAGACGATGAAAAAAAGAACCAACAGCGGATTGACATTTATTACAGAGATTTGACAATGCTGGAAACATTTTGTGCCTCTTCTCAGGTGTGATAAAAAGCCTATGAATGAGTTTAAATTGCCTCTCCCAAATAGAATTGGATGCTAAGGCCTTAAAAGGTCGACAACACAACTCATCCCAAGCCTCGGCATCTATAGCGCCTACATCTGATTCCCATTGGCTCTTAACTTTGTTAGAGTTATCCATTCTAAGATCAGAAAGGATGCTATAAATCTTTTTAGTTACACATTTTAGTTGAATCGTTTTTTCCATCAGTGATTCTATAGGAGAGACGGCAAACCCTCCCTTAAAATCCTTCAATTTAGAAATGATAAAGTTCTTTACCTGAAAATACTTTTAAAAATCCTTATTGGTCAGACCATACTTTGTTTTTAATTGATTAAATCTAAGAAGAGAGTTCTCATGAACAAGATCACCCACTGTATTAATCTCCTTTTGAGACCAGTCTGCAAAACCAGCCCGAAGACCAGGTCAAAAATCAGGGTTTTCATGAGTAAGAAGGGAGAAACGGTTGTCATATCCTTCTAAACGCCTGACCTTGCACCAAATAGTGAGCATGTTTTTCAACACCATGTTATCTTGTGTAAGTGCTGTGGCTTTACCTACGGAAGTATATAGCAGATTGCGCAACGGAATGCCCTTTAAAGGAGTGGACTCAGCGCTGAGGTAAATAGAATCAGGATCACCCATAAACCATTCTGTGAGAAATTTAAACTGTGCTGCCCAGAGGTATTGTTGGAGGGAGGGAGCGGCAAGACCGCCTTTCTGAACAGGTAAACACAGAAAACTGTATCTTAATCTAGGTCTTTTATTACGCCATATAAATGAAACGATGGAGCCGTTTTAATTTTGAGAAAATTTTTTAGACAGAACAAGCGGTAACATCTGAAATAGATACAAGAGGCGAGGAAGAATATTCATCTTGACCAGGTGTATACGACCTGAAAGAGACAAAGGGAGGCTGCACCATCTATCCAAATCATGATTGACAGTCTGAATTAAAGGAGTGTAGTTCAGATTATACAAATCTTTTAGGTTTGGTGAAATCTTTACTCCTAAATAAGTAAAACCGGATGGGGACCAACGAAAAGGCTGGGAAATATTTGGATCAACCCCATGTATACCAGAAAGGGGCATAGCCTCACTCTTAGAAAAATTGATCTTATAGCCTGAAAAGGTGCCGTAATGGGAAATTAATGAAACTAACTTAGGAATTGAGTGAGCTGGAGAATTCAGGAAAAAGAGTTTATTTTTAACCTTTTTTTGTTTTGCTTTCTGATTTTTATATATATATATATATATATATATATATATATATATATATATATATATATATATTGCTGCTGATTAAAAAAAAAAGTTCAGTGTTTATTTCTAGTTTCAGTAAATAAAAGCGTAGAGCTGATGGTGCACGCGGGTCAGCATTGGAATATCTTTAGTTGCTCCTTTGCAGTTTTTTATGTTTGAGTTTATGTTCAGCTAGTCAGCTGCGACACAAAGTAAAACTAAACAAATCAAATCATTTTTAGTAACAGAAACATGTTTTATAAGTTTTATATTTTCAGCTTTGCTTAAAGCGGCTCTCTGGATCATTTTTCTCTGTATCAAAGTTTTCTAAATGTTTTAAATGATATTTCAGGTCTAAACTATGATCTATGGGTTGAGTTCCACAACATCTGTCATTCTGATGAAGACCCTCCTTCCTCCTAGAGACCCCTTTCCATTATTTCTTGCCGCCGACATTTTTCAGCCAATGAAATTCAAATGTCTGCATTCTCTCAACATGCACGCGCATCGACCAAACCTGTACCAGTAGGGGGCGCTGTCGTACAGGACGCTCCGTGTGTTTCTGTTTTCCGTCTCAGCCTCACAGCTCATTTCTACTAAAACCTACCCATTCTCCAGCTAAAGATGGATTTATTTTTATTTTTAAACCTTTCACCTCACAGAATGGCAAGGCTTGACAGGGTTATGCGTTTATTTTGGTCAGAAAGTTCATCCAGGGCCGAGTCAAGTTCAGCTTCAGAGTCCAGCAGCAGCTCTCTGCTAACAGAGCTAATATCAGAAGCAGCAGGGACAGAGAGGGCTCATCAGACCCTCGTAGTGTTGTTGGAATAAGATAAGAACGAAGCACTAACCACTCCACCTATTTGCCAAGATTTTTGCGATGGGTGGGGGGCCAGCTTCACGGACATCCGCAACGTATATGCGCTGTGTGCACGCGCGCACACGCGACCGGACGCGCGTGTCGAGATATTTTGAGGAGGAGCCTTTGGACGCTAGATTCAAAAACTGCTCTCTTGATGAAATCCTCCAGAGTGCGGCTTTAAAGTTGAAATTGGATTGGCCTTTTAAACTGGTGACATTTTACCTCACAAAATAAAAACATCCTAAAGGGTTTTGGTTTAAATCATACCATGATTTATTAAATCAATAATATAAATGAACCCTTTAGATGTCACTTTTTATCTTAAACTGCTTCTGTAAAATACACTATAATGATAATTATTTGATTTAGATTTTTAAAATCTCTTTAATGTAGTTATTTAGTCTCCTTTTTGGATGTTTCTATTTGTAACTTTTACATTTCTGGTTGTCTTCTTTCTTTTAGCAATTCTATTATTTGTCTTATTTGGTTGACATTTCAAATAATTTGAACTTTTTAACATTTATGTTTCTGTTTTAAATTAATCTTATTTAATGATTGAGTTCACTTTTTAAAACGTTTCTACATTTGTTTGAAGATTTGTTTTTGAACTTCAGTTTAGTTTTTGTATTTTTGTTGAACATGTGTGCTTTTAACTGTTACATTTAGCTTTTTTTTTTTTTAATTAGTTTAATGTATCTTTTTAAGTGTTTTTACTTTTTAACTTTTTTAATCAATAAATTAAAAAAAAAGTTGTTCCTTTCCCCCCCCTTTTTAAATGATTTTTGTAAAAGTTTCAGGTTTAGGCTGCAAACCAAAACTTAAAGCATGTGATCACATCAGTCACTTATCCTATGAAGGCTTAACGAGACATTAAACCAACATGATTCATCTTTGTTTTTCTGCAGGTTCAGTCACGATGTGGCAGCAACGAGAACATCCTGAGAGCTAGTAAGTTCTGTGCGAGTTGCCATGGGAATGTTAACATAATTACATTCAGCGTTTCCTCAAACTGATTGTTTCTGTGTTTTCAGGCCACAGCGCCGTCGACATCAGGAAGGTGGCGCGTCGTCACCGCATGTCGCCGTTCCCGCTCACCTCAATGGACAAAGCTTTCATCACGGTTCTGGAGATGACGCCTATCCTGGGAATTGAAGTCATTAACTACAGAGGTGAGATGTTCTGGTCTATGTTGCCTCATTTGGACCTGTTCTGGTTCTACATTACGTCCTTATGAAGACCAAAACCGCTCACCCGCGTCTCATGTAACAAGGAGCGGAGCAGCGGTGGAGAAATGGAGCGGCTTATTTACAGGGACATTTATTGTAAAAGTACTGAAATCTGTACCGTGTTTTTTCGGTACCGTTACTTACCAAATACTTTCAGTCGGTACCGGCGTAGTACTGTATTTTGGTGCCCAGCCGTACTTATAGAAATGACTAAAACCCCACACAATACTAATTTAATTATATTTATTGTTTACTTTTTATAGCTTCAATAGGCTTTATGCACAGAGTACTTAGTAGAACTTCTGGTTTAAACTTGCCCAGTGGGACCATTTCCGGTTCCGTTTGAAACGTGAAGATTTCCAGAGTTAGAGTGCATTTCCAGCTAAAGATATTGTTTATAATAAAAAACGAGTGATGGTATATTATAGTACAGTATGATATACTGTATATATTATAGTACTAAGAAATGAAGCCATCATATAAGTATCAGCAACGGGAATTAGGGCTGCACGATTATGACCAAAATAATAATCACGATTATTTTTGATCAATATTGTAATCACGATTATTAATCAGGATCATTCATCCTGTCTGGTAAAATCTGTTATATTGCATCAGTTATAAACAATGTTGCAGCATTTTTCTGTGAAAAATAAAACTTTTAGAATAGATTATAAATAATGCAAAAAAACAACTAAAAACACAAATACTTTTATATTTATAAATAATGCAACCCCCCCAAAAATACTCAAATTTCTGAAGCCTTCATTGCTCACTGTATTGATAGGACACATATCTTTGGCCAAATAAAAAGATTAGAGGTGTCAGATTAGCGCGTTAATTACGATTGATTAATTACAGTCCTAATTAACGCGTTATTTTTTAAAATCGCGTTAATCGCATTTTTAATCGCTTGACCGTTTCTGCATGCAGTCTGCCGCTGCAGTGATGTGTGTGTGCTGAGCTGGTCTCCTCGCGGTGTTTGTGTTTCACTGAGCAGCTCTGTGATGCTCAGAGCCCCTCACTTTCAGGAAGTGATCACGTGACCTACGCATGATGCCGACACAAAACAAACAGCTGATGGCCATAGCGGTGTTATGAAACCTGCATCACCTTGTAGAGCGGTATTTATCTGACCCCGCTGCAACAGGAAGTGCAAATTAAAACGACCTGCTCATTTCACGAGCTACTCGACCGGAGTGACCACCGTCAGCCCAGCACAGCTCTGATCACTGATTACACGTAGCTGTCAGCCGGTTCGGTGCGCGACCGGCCGGCTGACAGCTTCCACCGCTTGTGTAGCACCGTGCTGATCACCAGTAGTAGTCTACACTGAGTGATCTGACGGACTATAATGGTTTATTCAAAGTAACAGAGCGACGTGGCGCAGTGCTGATCGTTGGTGAATTTCAGCCTTAAATATCAGCTGGTCCGGTACGCGACTGGCCGGCTCAGTTTCCACCGCTTGTCCAGCACAGCGCTGACCACTGGTTACCAGTAGGCCTAGTACACCGCTGAACTGGCGGTGTTATGAACCGGTCCAGTCAGCGGTGCCCGATGGAAGACATGGATGTAGTTTGGGGGGGTGCAGTGGGGACGTGTCCTCTGCTCGTTTTTAAAGTCAGTTTAGAGTCCTGTAGTTTTTACAGTCTAAAACAATGTTGCACTATATTAAATGGATTCTGGCTGTTGTTTTTAGGTGTAGGGTTGATATTATGGCTCTTTTTAAACAGTTCAGACCCTTTTCTCCACCTCCTCCCACCCCTGTATTCAAGTTGTGTCCCCCCACCTTTGAAATTTAAATTTCATTCTTGGTGGAAGGTCAAATCAACTTTATTTATAGAGCACATTTCCTGCAGAGCAACACAATGTGCTTTACAGCAGATAAAACAGAACCTAAAATCAGATGAGTGTTAACAGAGCTGCTGCAGACTGAGTCCACTGACCAAAGTAATGGTTGCACTGGGACTGAATCTGTTAAAGTCTGTTAAACACAATAAATGACTTCATAAAGACACTTTATGTTGTTCTATATCAATCTACTGGTCTGACATAGTCATTTAATGAATTTAAATGACAATAACTCAAGAGGAGGGCTTTTTCAGCCATTTCTTTAGATGCGATTTAAAAATGCGATTAATTAGATTAATTAATTACAGATCATAATTAATTAATCGCACACATTTTTTAATCGCATGACAGCACTAAACAAGATATTTCTGTGTGTCTTTGTGAAGAAAATGGATACTAGCCTAGTATACTATAGACCAGGGGTCAACAACTAAAAACCTTTGAGGGCCACATTCATTTTCCCAGGAGTTTTCGTGGGCCAGGGGTGTGTGTGTGTGTGTGTGTGTGTGTGCACGCGGGGGGTGCTGGTGCTTAAAGTAATGAGACACATAGAACCTGACTTTAAAGGCAGAGAGCTGATGATGTTTAAAGTGTTTGAAATATAAATGTAACTCAGTCTTCTTCTCAATGTGTCAGCCTTGAAAGGCTGAAAAATAAGAGTTATAACCATTATAACTTCAGTGGTTTCCTTTCAGACACCGTAGTCTAGTGGTTAGTGACACTGACTTCAGAGCAAGAGGGTCTGGGTTCGATCCCCGGCCCAGACCAAATTTTCATTATGTGTTAAAATGTTACTGATAAAGGACAGGGCATGACAACATGCACAATACCTCAGTCAGAAATAAACACAAACTCAGGGAAACACATGGTTCAGATAAATAAACAGTCGGGAAACACATGGCGGGCTGGACACACGTGGGTCGCGGGCCGGATTTGGCCCGCTGGCCGCCATTTGCCGATCCCTGCTATAGACCGTCAGCACAAATATAGTCTGGTTTATCAGCTACCTCATCTCCAGATGCTGCAGCATTTTCCATTCCACACATGACTTGCGCTCATCAGTCCAACTTGCTGCCGCCGTAATCTGTGACTGGCTGCTACAGTGCTGAGTGGCTTGTGCGCGGTTTTTATTTTGGCAGCTTAAGGAAGCTTTAGCCATGCGTTCGCCCCCTGGTGGTTGGCAGACTATTGGTTGAGGCGGTGTGTGATGAAGTAGAAGAGCTTGCAATTTGACTGGAAATATCGTTGACGATCAGGTTCATTTAATTGTGGCCACCAAAATCTTGATCACGATTAAAATTCGATTAATTGTGCAATTATGCAACCCTAACGGGAATCCTCGACAGCTGAACACTGCTGTGTTCCGTTGTGTACCGCATCAGCTGAATATAATTCATCAGTCCGTTTCCACACATTTCCACTGAATAAATAACTACAAAAAGGAAAAATTGTGAACTTAAGAACAGAAAACGTGATCATTTCTAACCACACCGTGTCTGCAGTCCACACTTTGCAGCACAAAGAGCCGAGTGGAGGAGGCTAAAGGAGGAGGCGCGGCGCCGTTCGTGTGTTATTTCACTGGAACAACTATTCTTTTGGTGAATGAAGACTTGGTGTTTGATAACGTACAGCTAGACCAGAGAAAGTTGAAAGTTGGGAAGCAGTTGGAGCCCACGATCACGGCTATATAGATTTGTCTCACTGTTTTTTGATGATGGAAGCTACGAGCTAACGCTGTTAGCTTACCTTCAATTTCATGAATAAAGTTGGTTATATACAGCTTAAAGTCCTTCACCCACTTGCTCGCAGACATCTGTGAGTTTTTCAAAAATCCGGTGGACATCGTCTACCGTGATGCGTGGCAGGCCTTGAAAAAAACGCATAAATAATTCCATTTTGTCCGTTCTGCCATAGAACAGCATTAAGCCAGACGGTAGGGGGGCTGGCTTATCGTAACCAGGAAGTGACCGTGCATAAACCCTATTCACAACAAAGGTCATCTCAGGGCACTAAATAGTCAGGTTTAGTTTCTAATTAATTAACAACCAGTTCAATTCAAGAGTCTGACATCAGATTAAAATATAGTCAGATTTATGTTTACCGCAAGTCACAAGCACTACAATTTAATATTTATTTATCTCGTCTCGTCTTCTTCCGCTTATCCGGGTCCGGTTCGCGGGGGCAGCATCCCAATTAGGGACTTCCAGACGGTCTTCTCCCCAGCCACTTCTACCAGCTCCTCTGGCAGGATCCCAAGATGCTCCAGGGCCAAACCAGAGATGTATTTTCTCCAGCGTGTCCTGGGTCGACCCGGGGGCCTCCTGCCGGCAGGACATGCCTGAAACACCTCCCTGGGGAGGCGTCCAGGGGGCATCCTAACAAGATGCCCGAACCACCTCAACTGGCTCCTTTCGACATGGAGGAGCAGCGGTTCTACTCCGAGTCCCTCCCGGATGTCCGAGCTCCTCACCCTATCCCTAAGGCTGAGCCCGGCCACCCTGCGGAGAAAACTCATTTCGGCCGCTTGTATCCGCGATCTCGTTCTTTCGGTCATTACCCAGAGCTCATGACCATAGGTGAGGATTGGGAGGTAGATCGATCGGTAAATCGAGAGCCTTACTTTCCGGCTCAGCTCCTTCTTCACCACAACAGACCGGTTCAGCGTCCGCATCACTGCAGACACTGCCCCAATCCGCCTGTCGATCTCCCGCTCCCTCCTTCCCTCACTCATGAACAAGACCCCGAGATACTTGAACTCCTCCACTTGAGGCAGGACCTCTCTCCCGACCTGGAGTTTGCAAGCCACCCTTTTCCGACCGAGAACCATGGCCTCAGATTTGGAGGTGCTGATCCTCATCCCAGCCGCTTCACACTCGGCTGCGAACCTCCCCAGCAAGAGCTGAAGGTCAGAGCCTGATGAAGCTAGGAGGACCACATCATCTGCAAAAAGCAGAGACGAGATTCTCCTGCCACCAAACTCAACACCCTCCACACCATGGCTACGCCTAGAAATCCTGTCCATAAAGGTTATGAACAGGACCGGTGACAAAGGGCAGCCCTGGCGGAGTCCAACCCTCACTGGGAACAGGTTCGACTTACTGCCGGCTATGCGGACCAGACTCGCACTCCTCTGGTACAGGGACTGAATGGCCCTTAACAAAAGACCATCCACCCCGTGCTCCTGGAGCGCCCCCCACAGGGTGTCCCTGGGGACATGGTCATAAGCCTTCTCCAAATCCACAAAACACATGTGGATTGGTTGGGCAAACTCCCATGACCCCTCCATCACCCTAGCGAGGGTAAAGAGCTGGTCCATAGTTCCACGACCAGGACGAAAACCACATTGCTCCTCTTCTATCCGAGGTTCAACTATCAACCGGACCCTCCTCTCCAGTACCCTGGAGTAGACCTTCCCAGGGAGGCTGAGGAGTGTGATCCCCCTATAGTTGGAACACACCCTCTGGTCCCCCTTCTTAAAAATGGGAACCACCACCCCGGTCTGCCACTCCACAGGAACTGCCCCCGATGACCACGCAATGTTGCAGAGACGTGTCAACCACGACAGTCCTACAACATCCATAGCTTTCAGATACCCAGGTCGGATCTCATCCACCCCCGGGGCTCCGCCGCTGCGCTGCCTCTGCCCCAGAGATTGGACAGTCCATCCTCAGGTCTCCCAGCTCTGTCTTGTGAACACCAGTGGGAAATAAAGAGTTTGGCTTAAATTCAAGATCTAGATTTTCATACGTTAATAACAAGGGTCGTTTTCTGTTTGAGCCAATACAGTATATTACAGTTTAACCCAATTAATTTCAATAAGTCCAGTTGAATTCAATCTATGACTTTTTATTCAGACCCATTTACAATCAGTCTAATTCAATTCAAAGTCGATTTGAATTCCATATTGCTTTATTTTTGGTTAATATTTAACAAGAAACTGTTTAATTCCATCCAGTTCATTTCGATTCACTTTGGTTTAAATTTTAGTCAAATTTAAATTTATTTTGCATGATAAGAACTCAAATTCAATAATGTCTGATACAGACCAATTCAATCCAAATCATGCCTGTTCAGTCTGATATATTTTAACTCGGTTTGATTTGGGTTAGGGCTAGGCCAATTCAAATCTGTTCATTCCAGGTCAGTTCAGTTAATTTCTACAGTCCGTTTTAGTCTCATACAATCCCGTCCACTGCAAATCAATACTGTACAGTTAAATCCAATTCACTTCAGAAAGTTCAATTCAATCCATCAAATAATTCAAATCCATTTACAAACCAGTTTTTAAAATTTCAAGTCATATTTATACAGTTCACTTTAACACACTCCAATTCAATCCATTTACTATCCAATGAGGTTATGAACACTCCAATTTAATCTTAGCGGTGCAATCAGTCTGGTTAATTTCAGTTAAGTCCAAATGATTTGAATACACTCCAGTCCATTTCAGTCCAATTCAATGTCAGTTCATTCCAGTTTAGTGTGTTGGGTTTTAACCCGGCCTGTTCTTTGTAGATGGGTTGGGTCGGGTGCTCGCTCAGGACATCTATGCCAAAGACAACCTTCCTCCGTTTCCTGCCTCCGTTAAGGACGGCTACGCTGTACGAGGTGAGTCAGCTGATCCGATAATCATGCTTATGTTGTGGTTGACGTACAGAGTTCTAACCACTGTCTCATCATCCCGGTGGTCACCTCTGACCTGTAGCTGCTGACGGTCCTGGAGACCGTTTCATTGTGGGGGAGTCTCAGGCTGGACAGCAGGTAACATTCATTTAACACATTAACACAACTAAATCACACCGTCTGCTACACAAACGGCACAATGTCCTTCAGTCCGACGGTTGCAGTCGGAGGGAATGTAAAAGCATCTGACAGGTAACATTGTGTGTGTTCAGCCCACCCACACCGTGATGCCGGGTCAGGTGATGAGGGTGACGACTGGCGCGCCGATCCCCTGTGGTGCAGACGCCGTGGTCCAAGTAGAAGATACTGAGCTGCTGAGGGAATCCGAGGATGTAAGAACCTCATCAGATGATTCCTGAATGTTTACTGATCGTTTCTGTGTTCAGTGTTGTGTGTGTTACAGAATCTGTGTGTGTTACAGGGCACAGAGGAGCTGGAGGTCAGGATTATGGTCCAGGCCCGGCCCGGACAGGACATCAGGTACAGTTCAAGTTTTAATCCATTTCCTGATGTGCCTTCAACCATATCAAGGATCAACATGAGCCCTAAATGTTTCTATTTTAATATCATGACTGAGTCATCTGCAAGTCAAAGGTTAAAACCTCAGTGGTCCTGTTTGATTATGAATTCATTTTTTAATTTCAGTTACTTCAATTTACAAGTCCTGAAACAAAAAAGAAAAACAATATGTATGAATATAACAAACAAATGTATCACATTTATGTTACCTAGACACGGATAATAGGAATCGAATGGAGCCTCTGATCCAACAGCAGGGTCAGATATAATCAGAAAAATCACGGGTGTGGGCGTGTGTAACTCTTTTGTATTTTAACAGTTTGGATTTATATTAGTTTTGAATTGATTTCTCCAAGTTTCAACATAATATAACATGAATGTCATCACCAGAGAGCAGCATATGAAACCTTTATCATTATATGGTAGTTAACTGACTATACAAATAAACCAATACATGCACATAATTTCCTTTAAATGTCTGATTAATGAGGTTTACAGCAACGTTTATGATCAATAATCAAACCCAAGGATTTAGTTTCCTAAACTTTCTATTTCTACACCATTCAGCTTTAATAAGAAATCAAAAGATGTGTCAAACTCCTCTGTATACCATGAATTTAGTTAAAGGTCCCATATTCTGCACTATATCCACTCTGAATCATTTTTTTTTACATCTCAATAACGTGTAAAAGCTATGATTAGTCAAATTAGTCCTTACTTTAAGTGCAGCTGTTGTTCTTCCACCCCCTCATCCAACCTCCTGAAGCAAAACTTTCCTTTCAAATGGACGGGGCAGTTGGGGAGTTGAGCTTCTCTAAACCCCGCCCATCTCTCTTCTCCACGCGCATTCATGAGACGTCAGTGGGTCTTCAGGGGCTCAGATGAACGGAGTAAAAAACAAAAGACTTTTGTGCTCGTTGATGCAACTGCCATGCTTTACTCATAGCTTCACCATGACTGTTTGCTAACGTTTCCAAGGATGAGCACTCACGTGGTTTCTAAAGGGTGGGGGTGGGCTCAGGTAGCCAAAGGTGCTCGTGATTGGCTCTGTCCTCTAGAGAGGAGTAGTCTTTTCCCTTTTTGACGTCAGCAGGGGAAAGATTTTGAAACCACCAGTTTTAGTATTAGCTCAAAACACATTTCCCAAAAATGAGAAAAAGGAAGTGAAAACAGTGAAAATATTTTAACACTTTTGGGTCTCAGACACAGTCTTTGGGACTGATATGATGTTAAAAGACCTTTTAGAAAGTGAATTTAGCATAATATGGGACCTTCATTAATTAACTTTTTACTGATTTTTAAAAAATTTATTAAAATATGTTCCTGAGCAAAATATATTTGTCATTTGCCAACATGTTATAAAATGGTAGGTACCAAACAAACAATAACTTGGTTCCCAAGATTGATCCCTGTGGAACACCACAGAGCAAATTAAATGTGTCAACTGCAAACATACTGTATGTTTTAAATCTGTAGTTGGTGAAGAAAGGTCATTAATGAACATTGATCACTGATGCTTGTGTGTTTGAACAGGCCAATCGGTCACGATATCCGGCGGGGGGAGTGTGTGCTGGCTAAGGGGACACACATGGGCCCGTCAGAGATCGGTCTCCTGGCCACCGTGGGGGTCACTGAGGTCAGCGTGCACAAATTCCCTGTGGTGGCCGTCATGTCTACAGGAAACGAGGTACAGGCACAGAAAGTAAAGCAAACACACCAAACAACATTTATTTGTAACAGATCTTCATGTGAAAGTTTTTGCTTCCAGAATCATAGTTTTCATCTTAATCAGAATAAAAAATGCTTTCTGTTAATTAAAGTACCGTATTTGCCCGAATATAGGACGACCCTGATTATAAGACGACCCCCATTTTTCAAGACTGATCTTCAGAAAAAAGAATAAATTCACTTTATAAAGAAACTATTTTTTATTAAATTTTGAGAAAATAATTTATATGGTACCTTAATTATAGACTGCTTTAATATTTGCTTATTAATCAGACAGGAACTAAAGTTCTATGTGACAACATATTTCAGTCAATTGGGAAAAAAAAGAGAAAAAAGAAGCTCTCTCTTCCTCACTCTGGCTGTGTGGGCCCTCCCTCCTCCCTCTCTCCTTCTCTCTCTCACTGAGACTGTGTGTGTGTGCGCGCGCAGCTTCAGAACCGGGTCCTGTGGACGTCAGGCAGAGCTGACTGGATTCTCAGGTGTTTTTCAGGCTTGAGGATGAATGCGTGTGTGAATTGAGTGACGCACTCACCTGTACAGAGCTCACGCTGAAAACACTGCAGCTGCAGCGGGTCCCACAGAAGGTGTCGGCTCCATACGTACTAAACAGAACTGGACCGAACCAAAAACCCAAACTAGTCTGAAAACGCCAGAAGTTGATCTGGCTGGAGCTGGACTTTGTCATCAGGTGTTTTAATCCTCAATAGACCTGTAACCTTGAGGTGGGGCGGACGTCTGGGACTGCTTGCGGTCTAAGAGCTGCTTCCTGCTGGCGGCGCTTCTGCCGTTTGAACATAAAGCATGCGCCCCCTGCTGGGGCGTGATAGTAAGATGACCCCCTCTTTTCAAAATTATTTTTAATGAAAAAAACCTCGTCTTATATGCGAGCAAATACGGTATTTGGAAAATCAGCATCATTCCTCAGAATCAGTCGGTGCATTTCTCACTAAAACTGTAGCCAACGTTGATTAATGCACAATAAGTGTATAATTGAAAACTTACCTAGAACATGCTTGAAGAGTGCTGTAATTTTATTTTGGTGAAGGTGTCAGATGAAGGTGTCGGTGTGTGTTTTTAGCTGTTGAATCCAGAAGATGATCTCCATCCTGGAAAGATCAGAGACTCAAACCGCTCCACTCTCCTGGCCACCATCCAGGAACACGGATACCCCACTATCAACCTCGGCATCGTTGGAGACAAGTAAGATAATATCATCTTCATCATCATCTCACAGAGAGAATAATCATCTGACGATCAGTGAAGCTTCGTCGTAGGTTCAGAGGCTTAAAGGGATGTTTGGGTCAACCTGAGGAGTCTTCTATCAGTTATTTATCTACAGTAAGGACCACACCCACCGGTGATGTTCCAAGTGGGCGGAGTCTCTAGAAACAGGAAGTAGTCTTCTGACTGGGTAATGTTTATGACTAGTCAGATCAGGAGAGACATTGCTGCGGATTGGTGGCAAATTAGCATCTAATTTTTAGATCAGCCTCTGTCAGTGTGCCCCAAAGCAGCTGTGGTTACAGTGTAGCTGATCACCACCAGTGTGTGAATGGGTGAATGACTGGTGTGTTGTAAAGCTCTTTGGAGTGTAGAAGTCTAGAAAGCGCTCTACAAATCCAGACCATTTATCATTTACCATAACTCTTGCTCTATAAAGTCACAATGTTTGTAAACATCTAAAACAGGGGTACTCGGTTACAAACCTGAAAGGGCCACATGAAACCCCACGGAGGATCCCGTGGTCCAGAGGATGGGGAGTGGAGTTGTTCATTTATCACATGTGTTATCGTTACAGTATTAAGCACTGTTATCTCATATTGCAGGTTTTCCCCCTAAATCTGATCTGATCTGGATAGTTATGAGTATTGCTCCTGTCAGTGATGTCACCAGTGGGTGTGGTCCTGACTGTAGATAGCTGATAGAAGCCACCTCATAATGATCCAAACATCCTTTATCATCATCAACACTGTCCAGTAAACTGTGGCGTGTGTCTGCAGCCCTGATGACCTGCTGTCCGCTCTACATGAGGGAATCAGTCGCGCTGACGTCATCATCACCTCAGGGGGCGTGTCCATGGGAGAAAAGGTGACCTCTCACCTCTGACCTGTTTAGTTATTATTTACCTGTTTGTGTTTTCCACCTCTAGTGTTACTTAAAGTGTGTGTGTGTGTGCGTGCGTGCGTGCGTGTGCATGTGTATCAGGATTACCTAAAACAGGTGCTGGATATTGATCTTCACGCTCAGATCCACTTTGGACGAGTCTTTATGAAACCAGGGTGAGTAAAAACTATCCTAACAGGATTGTTTTCATTTTCAGCCTTAGTGATCAGAGTTTTATTATGAAGCCAGTTCAACTTATCCTTTGACTTAACAAAACCTGGAACTATGACATGATTCAGATGTTGGTTTGTTCATTCAGTCTTTCAGCTTGAATCCAGTCTCTGTTATTGTGGTAATCCAGAGTCCTGTTTCTGTTACCATGGAGATCTAGAGTCCTGTTACCATGGAGATCTAGCAGCACTCAAACAGCTCCTCTGTTGTGATCCTGAAAACTGACTTTCACCTCCACATAGTTGGCAAACAGGAAGTCTGTCATCGTAGCCCCGCCCTCTGGTATTAATTCTAAAACTAGAAACTGTGATGGCTTTGAGAATTCTACAAATCTGTAAAACTTTCATCTGAGTCTCACTCTGAATGTTTTCTGGACTATAAATACTGCTGTTCCTGAGAGGCCACTGCTGGTCTGTCTGTGTGGAGCTGTGATGATGAACAACCTGTTTCTGATTCTGTCTCTCAGTCTTCCCACTACCTTCGCCACAGTCGACATCGACGGAACACGTAAACTCATCTTTGCTCTCCCAGGTACTCCACCTTTCCTGAATCTGTCCTTCCAGTTCTCTGGAACCTCTTAGATCAGGTTCAGAACTTTCAACAAGAACTTCACTTTTATTTTTATCCAAATCCTTTTTTCTTCTTCTTTTTTTTAACCAAACTAACTTTTAGGAGCAGCAATGACCAGATGAAGTGTAAAATCCTTTAACTGACTACTCAATACAATGTTAACTATCATCAGCATACATTATTACTACATTAATCTGATCATTTCTACATTATAATTAACTTCCATTACACTGGGGTCATTCACAGGTTAATCTAATTCAGGCTCTTCCAAAAGGAGATTTCTGGATAAAACCAGTTTCAATTACAGTTTCAAGCACTTTCAAAACCTTTCAAATATCACATCAAATTTCATGCAACTTTGAGGATTTTATTCACCCTGATTTTATCCCTTACTGTCCAAAATGAACAAAGAAAAAACATTTTAATAGTTTTTTTCCTGGTGTGGAATTTAAAGGTTAAAGGTGAAGCTGTTGCTCTCCTTTGGTTGATTTTAGGTGAAAGAACAGAGATATTACACAAATGATTTCTTTAAAATAGCCTTGTGTTTCTATAACATGAATTGTTAAACTTTAAATCAAACTTCTAAAGACCTAATGTGGTGATGAGATCACAGAGCTGACAGCTCGGATTTATAAATAAACAGCAACAACAGACGTTTCCTTCCTGTTCTTCTGGATCAGTCCTTCATTTCTGAAGGTCTTCTGTTGGACTTGGGCTGATTTTTCTCAGTTTTCAGTCCTGATGTGTGACCAAAGCAGACTCCTCCTCCTTTCTCTGACTCCGTTTTGTTGTTTTCAGGTAATCCGGTGTCGGCAGTGGTGACGTGTAACCTGTTTGTGATTCCTGCTCTGAGGAAGATGCAGGGCATCCTGGACCCCAGACCCACGATTATTAAAGCTAGGGTAAAACGCACGCTCCACCTTTTTCCACCATACAATTAAAAAGTAAAAGTACACAAATAAAAGTAGATGATGTGACTTGACCCAGAGACAAACTGTACACACTTTTTAAAAGCCTTTGAATAAAACGGCTTCATGTTGACGGATGTTGTATGTTCGTTTATGTTTGTATTTGTTCACGTTTGTGTTTATGTTTGTGTTTTGTACTTTAGCTTTCCTGTGACGTGAAGCTGGACCCCAGACCCGAGTACCATCGCTGTATTCTCACCTGGCATCACCAGGAGCCCCTCCCCTGGGCCCAAAGCACAGGTGCATTCACACGTCACTATAGCAACCAGAGGTAATCGGCCATCGTTGACCCAGTCTCATGCGATCCGTGCCTCCGGTTCTTCCAGGCAACCAGGTGTCCAGCAGGCTCATGTCGATGCGTAGCGCCAACGGCCTGCTGATGCTGCCGCCGAAGACGGAGCAGTACGTCGAGCTGCACAAAGGCGAGGTCGTGGACGTCATGGTCATCGGGCGGCTATGATGCAGGTAGGTGCAGCTCGCCCGTCGCTGCTCTGCAGCAAACGTACTGCGCTAACCGCCGTGCGATATATCTTCTCTCCTCAGACCGCCGCGTCACTCTCTACCGGTTACCGTGGCAACGCCAGGACTTCTCGTCTGGACAGGAAACAGGTGGGGAGGGGTGGGGGGTGGGCAGGAAGTGATGCATGTCTATCTGGTCGCCATTAGCTGTGATGTCATATGCAACAGCCAATCGGAGCCAGCGCAGGCTGAATCCTCTCTGGTCTGCTCTGAGGAGATCACTGTACTTCAACGGAGAAAAAAATGTGAAAAAAAATATATAAAAAGAGATTTATTCTGTAATATTATCCTATAAAAAATAATATTCTTAATTATATTCTATTTATTATTATTATTCTCATCATGGTTCTGATTGAATATTCTCATCTTAGTAGTACTCATGCCCTCTTCTCTCCTGTTCATTTGCTTTGTGAGTTTTTCCCTCGTAGGTAGAAACAAATAGACTTGCCCCTCCTTACTTCCTCCAGTCCTCTTCATCCTTCTCTCCCTTTTTTCTTACCTTCCTCTTCATTTCCTCCTCACTTCTGCTTTGCTTCTGTATCCTCTACAGATATATAAACTAAAAAAATAAGAACAAGCTGTTCTGTGGCCACGTTTCCTCCTGGAGCAGGGCAGTAACTGTTCACTAAGCCAAGAAATGAAAAGAGAAAAAAAACACACAAAGTATTTGTATATTTTTACGTTAAATTTCCACGTTTACCGCTTTGATCCACACAGACGCTCAACAAACATGAAAATCTTCCAGGTGGAGAAACGACATGCTGGGAGCTTTTCTCTGGTGAAACATTAATAAAACGTTAATCCTGCGTTCAAGTGATGTTTAACGTTCCAGATCCAAGCTGCATCTCTAAAACTACAGAGGTAAACCATTCTTGTCTCAGGCTGTGCAAAAGTTTTGATCTAGACTCTGTTTCCAGGAAGTGAATTACTTAATGTCTGGAGAAATACTGATCCAGAATCAGTTTAAATATTACAGCCAAGTCTGACTGCAGGGATGGAAGATGGAAAGAGATGGGGACTGGATCAGGGGTTCTGGACTGGATCAGGGGTTCTGGACTGAATAAGGGGTTCTGGTATGGGTTCATGTTTTTCATTTTTTACTGTTATAAAGTCTAATGAGGAGGATAAAACAAGCCGTAGCCTGTGAGGAAATTCAGATGATTTCATAATCTGTAAATGGAAATAACCTGGAGATTGATCCACATTCAGCCCAGTGTTTCTGTCAGGATGTTGAGTTTCTCTTTATGAGGTTTGTGAGCATAAAGAAAAATAAACCTCTGAATAGCCAAGTATTATTACGTCCATATGTCCAGTGCCACAATTATATTTTGACTTTTTCTTTATTTATTGCATATTTTGTCAATTTATTTGTAATTTCATTTTGTTTTAATATTTTTGTGATTTTTCTTTCTTTAATAATTTTTCTATTTATTTCCTTGTTTGTTTGTTTACAAACTGTGATGTCAGCTTTTCTTGAGCCAAAAACCTTGTTCTGAGCAACCTGATGGATTAAATTTGAGGAAATGAAATCAAATGATTCAGAACAACTCAGAACTTGATTCACTAAATTAGATATTTTTGAAATATTTGATAAAAACACAGAAATAAACAATAAATCAAGCTTATTGTTTTTTTCTTCTTCTTTGATTTGTTTGTCATTACTGTCTGGTTTGATTTATTGACAGATTTGTTTTTGTGGCACGTTTTTCTCTCCGTTTTCTGGCTCCTCTTCAGTCAGTCGGCAGCTTCCTCCCAGTTTGACCCAGTTTTTTATTCATTAACGACTCAAAACGTCTCATGAGTTGTGACGCCTTCTGGTGACTCTGAGATAAGCCGACATCACTTGAAAGCAGCGCGTCACGTTCAGGTGCTCGTAAACTACACTGTGTGTATCCTGCATTAAGGTGCTTGTTAAAGTATAAATACTTTCTAAGGCTGTGAACCAACATGTCATATAACTGCTTTTCCTTCAAATTAAATAGAAATTTAAGTTCATTTATAGCATTAAAAATAGAGATGTTAAAGACGAGTGCCACAAAAAGAAATACATTTGTAAAAAAAAAAAAAGAGAGAAAATATATGAAGATATAAATGTAAACAATCATTTCATTTTACAAATTCATAGCTTTATTTATATTTTATGTATTAAAAATATTTTTTCTACTTTATATAAATTATACTTTTTTTTGTAATTTTTAAACTAAACATCTGTTTATTTAATTGCTTTTTAAGAAAGTTTATTTTTCATTTGTTTTTCAACAACAAACATTTTAAAGAGATATTTGGGTCATTCTGAAGTGGCGTCTGTTAGTTAGGACCACACCCACTGGTGACATCACTCAAAGTGGGTGGGGTCTCTAGAAACAAGAAGTAGTCCTCTCACTGGAGCATGGCTAGTCAGATCAGGAGAGACACTGCTGTAGATCAATGACAAATTACAGACTAATTTCTGTTATTTGAAAAGACTCTTGGTCACAGTCACCCTGTAAAGTTAGAACGCTGTATTACCTGTTGGCTAACCTCTAGTTTAGCATGAGACCATCGCTCCTAATTTTAGAGAGAGAGAAGAAAAAATAAGGTGGAGCTTCAGAACGTGTGCGAACATGCCCAGTCCTGTTTAAAGACAACAAAACAGTCTTTACTTACAAACAGCTTCTGGTTGGGATATAGTCTGTTTTACCAACGTTTAAAGAACCAGGATCTGATCTGTTTCCAGCATAAAGGACTCCGCTGCCTTCAGACTGATTCAGTGGTAAAGAAATATTTCCACAAAAATGTATAGAAAGTTTAGGATTATTAAAGGACAGGTTGTTGTTCTCAGGCAGACCAAACATGGAGTTTCATTTTAAAAAATGCTTAAAAATAAAGAGTCCCAAATGTCCTGGAGTCTGGGTTCTGGACAGAGCTGTTATATCTGGTGACTGGTAGCCTTTATATAAAGATAAATGATCATGGAAAGAGTTTAAATAAATGCCATGCACATAAGCAAGAGTGTGCACAAATCTGACAGCAGAGAAGTTTGGCGCAGCTGGTAGTTTGTTTTTGTCAGAAACCTGGAGTAAGGTGGTCCTTACTGCCACTTCAGAACCTCCCAATCGTCCTTAATAGCAGTGAACATGCACAGACTGATTCGATTTGACTTTATGAATGTTTTGATGATTTTTCTTAGTGTTTTATCAAAGCATTTTTATTTTTAAATAATTTAAAATGTTATTTTTGTGGCACTTCTGATCCTCCACGTGATTAAATAGGACTTCTTTAAATTGTTTTCAAATCAAAGTAACTGTACCATTAGAAATCTGTGAATTCCAACGGTTCATCACTGCACCACAGCTTAAACTGTCCGATTCTTCCTGTTGGTGCCAAACGAGGTCAAAGGTCAAATGCTGTATTCAGTTCAACACTCTTGAGGTCCTGTAGGCGGTCAGGTGACCAGATGTTTCATATTTTTAAACCGTCGGTTATTTCCGACGGTCGTTCCTCTCCAAACTGAATGCAGCGCTCTGTCTGACCTGTGACCACCCTCCTTAGACTCACTCTTTATTTATCCATCCTTCCTTTCCTTTCTCACCACACTCTTCCTCATCACACCTGCATGCCCGTAAAGAGGGGTGTGTCTTTCTCATTGGGCAGGTGTGATTCCAGGCAAGGTGCAGCACCTGGGCAACGCTTCTGATCCAACACCCCCCACCCCCCAAGGCTGTCTTTATTCATTCCTTTAGCTTTCTGATTCAGAAACTTCCCAGTTACCTCAAAAGCACCACAGAGAGCATAAACCAGCTGCTCGTGCTGCGTTCGCGTCGCGCAAGAAGGAAGGATGACTTTTAAAGGCTGTCATTAATTCTGTGAAGAACATTTAAATGAAATGAGAATCAATGAAACCATTTTTGCTTTAGTTTTCTCACAACAGGGAGTTCATGTGTATAGAAATTCCATTTTGACATGAACGCAGCACCAGAGCAGGTCCTGCCACCTGCCCAAAGAGGACCAACCAAACCCGGATAGATCCATTCGAGTTAGAAGAAGAAGAAGCAGGTTATTATGAAACTGCCTTTGTACTGAGTGATTCGTAACACTGGACTGAACTCAGTGTCACACTGCACACACTACAAACTATGACCAGCACTTGTAATGAAGCAATGACACAGCATTCTACTACTACTGTATAAATCTAATGAAGAGGATGTTTTTTTCTGTAATAATACTGAAACTGAAGATGAATTAAAGATAATCCTGAGTATTCTGTAACCGTTGCCTCAACATGTTTCTTCTCTGCTCTTTACTGTGTTCTTTATGGTTTTTATTGATTTTATTTCACTCCAGACAGCACCCAATTTAGTTTTGTTAACTTTTTATTTATTATTTGTCCATTCCTGGATTACAAGATGCAACAAATTCCTAGAAAAATGAGTATAGAGGCAGTTGAGTTTAATTGGTTAAAAATGTAATGATCTTGATCTTTTTAAATTGATGCACAAATATCAAACTCACACATTTTTAACACAGGTTAATGTAGATATAGTCAAAGTAAGTTTTTTTTAAATGTTTTTAAAACTGAACTATTGATTGGCTAATGGTAATATAACAACTAAAGAATCCGTTTTATTGTGTAATTATTCAACAGTAAAAAAAAAAGAAAAAAAATGTCACTTTCACCCTGTAGCTCCTCCCCCAGGGGGCAGCAGAGGACTGAATCTGGCAGATTGTTGATGAAAGTACTAATCCTTATACTCAGTCTGGTCAGGAGTAGTTTGATGTGAATTAAAGACAAGAATCTAGAAGGGGTGAACCAGTTTGATGCTGACATGGCAGCATTACATCAGAATAGAGCTTAAAATGCAGATCAAACAGAAATAAAATGCAAGTATAGTTTTAAAAATGTCTTAAAAGCCCCAGCATAGTGGTTAAAGTTCAAAGGAAATACAGCTACACACACCTGGTTTAAAATGATTTCAGGTTTCTGTTGAATGCAGACAGACCTCTGACTGAAGGTGCTCAGCTGTTTCTTACTTTCAGTGGTTTTTTATATAGGGGTTCATTTGGTTTCTGTGTTATTGAGCCTGTAAAGGACCATATTACCCCAATCCCAGGTATGGATGAACCTGAGCTGCTATTAATAAAAGATCAGCTCTACAGAGTTTTGACTTCAACTGTGCTCTAATTTGAATTTTCCCTCTGAGGATGAATAAAATATCTATATTTTTCTATAAATAATTTTAATATTTGGTTTTCTTTTGGGGGGGGGGGTGTTGAAGTAAAATAAGTATTTTATTGGCATCTTTTAAATGAAAATAAGTAAATTATGGTTGTTCAAACGTCTAATATATCTTGCTAATAGGGGTCAAATTTCTGTATAAATGTTTTTAAACAAGACACCTGGAAACGGGAGACCTTTGTCTTCCATTTTAAAAGATTTATCAAGGCCAACTGAACCCCTTGATGCTCCTTTAAAATACCAGCGTTAAAGTCCCTGAGCACATTTATTTGCTCATGAAAACATGTTATCTTTTAAACCAACATCAGTCTTAATCATACCTAATTACATTTTTAATTTTAAACCCTAAATTGTAAAGTTTTTGTCCTGATGAAACCATTCCACTTTATTTTATAACCAGATAATAGAATAGAATGACTTTATTGATCCCACAGTGGGGAAATTCACTTCACCACTCAATAAATGTTTTGTTTCGCGGCATGTCTGACACTTTAAAGCGAAACAAATAGCTCCCAGGTGCAATTGAATGCATCACAGTTCCACTGCGTAATGTTCTGCATTCCTTGTAGCGATGTGTTTGATTGGTTGAGACGGGATTCCATGCCCCACGACGTCCAATCAGCGTCTTTTTATTATGTGATCGTCGGCAGGTTGACTCCTCCCCCCGCCGTCTGGGTTTGGAAGTGACAGACCGGAGAGAAGGAGGAGGGAGAGGCTCCTATCGCTGGTCAACGAGCAACAAGTGTGTAGAAGCGAAACCGGGAACTAGACGGAACATTCAGCAGTAACTTTTTGGATTATAGTCGTTTTATAACCCGGAGTTTCCGAGCTGGATGCAGCTGATAAAGGAGAGTAGGTGGACGGCTCGGACTCGGAGGTGAGTCCGTCTGAAGCGGCTTTGTTTTCAACAGGTGTCGCGGTTAGCTGCTAACTTTAGCCTGATAACAGAAAGACATCAAAGTTTGTTTTCTCGGTAAAGAAAAACAACGGGCTTCTAAACGACCTGACACACACGGCCTCGACCGACTGAAGGCGGAAAATACGGTGAGGAGGTCTAGAATCACTTGAACCGGAGACCGAAACAGTTGTAGCTACTTTGAGGTTAGCTAGTATCTGTCAGTCCGCCCAGTCGGAGACCCAGGAACTTCAGAGAGCTCAATTAAATGAAAACACACACAGC
This sequence comes from Callopanchax toddi, assembly GCA_006937965.1. Taxonomy (NCBI): domain Eukaryota; kingdom Metazoa; phylum Chordata; class Actinopteri; order Cyprinodontiformes; family Nothobranchiidae; genus Callopanchax; species Callopanchax toddi. Next base: position 273,187 of record SSNR01000504.1, on the reverse strand, counting down.
TGGTGTGTAATTATTGTTTAATTATGATCAGAAACCTCCTTTGATACCTTTTTGTGTTAGGTTTTTTTCAGACTAAATTTAAACGGATGGTCTGTGAAATGCAACATTAGTTAATGACAGGTTGGTAGTTCCTGATGTGAGTCAACGGCACAAAACACAAGGGTCTCTTTGTGTTACTGTGAGGTAAACACAACCTCAAAGAACAAAATCACAACACAATATAATAGAAATACAACAACAAAATCTAAAATACATCAATAAAATAACCACAACATACCTCAAAACACATCTAAACCCATTTACAACCTCATAAAACCAAAATACAACCAAAAACAATCTATAACAAAATAATACTAGTTACAACATACCCAAAATACAATGAAAGCCATATAAAAAATTCACAGCACTAGAAGCCCAAACACACCAGCAAATCAAATGCAAAGAATAACAACTAAACCAGAAATGCAACCTCTAAAAAATATCCAAAACCATTTCACAAAATTTAAAAACTCCAGCAAAAATGAAAACTACTAAACCAACAATAGAACCACAAAACCCAAGAGCAAAACTAAAACGCCATCAGAAAGTAAATTACACAAAATCTCAACCACAAGGCCGCAAATGTATCTGTCGTTTCACAAAAACCAACATCAAATCCCTCGAAAGGCAGGAAAAATCAGAAAAAAAAAACACAATTAAAGAACTTAAACAAACATACAGCAAATCCAGAAACAGAGACAAAAACCAACCATAAAGTCACAGAAAAATACCATGGCTTCATTTTTTAAAAACACGAACCGTTTTGGAAGTAAAATTTTAATTTAACAAAAATGTTCAAAACTATTCCATTTTCAACTTTATTTATCTGATTTGTAAAAGTTTCTGGTTTTGTCACCGCATTGTTTGTTTCTCTCTTAATGTTTACTCTGGTTTTAAATCTGACTCCAGACACGAGTCGAAGTGCGAAGAAAAATCTGTTTCTGTGAAGTTTCACAACTCATGACTCAAATATTTGAGTTTGTTGGCAAACAGACGACATAATGCTGAGGAGATGCAGATGAAGGGATGAGGAGGAGGAGGGACGACGACTGATAAAGCAGTTACATTTGTGTCGAGTCAGAAAATGCAGGATGCTGTTGTGATAACAGTTTTTCTTATGTTTCTGATGTTTTGATTATTTCCTGGCTGGTTTTAAGGATTCGCTGCAGCTTCTCCTCATCGGTCTTCAGATCAAAGCTGCTGATGATGCTCAGTAAGAAGAGAAACACAAGGATTAGATATTTAAACCGGAAGGACTTTTGTTTAACCTCTGTGTCAGAATGGTTAATGCATAAATATATAACGGCTTTCATTTCTATAAATGTGCTCCATAAAGGTATCCAGTCAACTGAAAGAAAAGCCATCATGCAGATTTTTAATCATTAATTTTGTAACAAGGCAGATATAAAGGTTGATTTAGGTAAAAGGGTTATGTTTTTTATATAGAAAATAAACCAAAAATCCTAACTTCCTCATGAAACTCATTATTTGTTTGATCTCCTGTTGTTGTTACATTCGTGGGTTTTAGGTTCCAAGTTGTGATCTTTCTGTTGAGAGACTGATTTGAGCGTCACAAAAACTTATTTTACTGGGGCGGCGTATAGCTCTGTCAGTAGAGAGGCCGGTCTGGAAATCGGAGGGTTGCCGGTTAGATCCCAGCTCCAGCTGGGTTACAAAGTGTCCTTGGGCAAAACACTTCACCCAACTTGTCTACTGGTGGTGGTCAGATTGACAGGGCGGGCACCGGTGCATGGCATCCCCACCTCTGTCAGTGTGCCCCAGGACAGCTGAGACTACAGTGTAGTTTATCATCACCAGTGCGTAAATTGTGTGTGCATGAGTGAGTGACTGTTGTGTTGTACAGTGCTTTGGGGAGTGTAGAACACTCTAGAAAGGACATTTACCATAATTCCTAATTTAGCCTCTATTCAGTTCAGACACACGGGACTGATGAGCTAAAACTTGTTGTATTAAAAGATTCCAATCCCCTAATTATAAAGTAATTTAAATACCTTCTACACTTTGGTCTTAGCTGTACTCAGACTAGCTGTTAGCTCATTGGTCCTGAAGGATGTAACAACTTCTTTTTTTTTTCCAGAACTGCAGCCATTCAGGAAGCCATGTACAACAAGTGAGGTAAAAATGATTTATGGTTCAGATTTTGTTTTATGACCAGTACAGATTTTCTGATTCTTGTAGTTTGACCTGCCAATGCAGATTTATCTTAAAGAACTAGAATGACCAGAATGGAATTCGTCCTTAAAGCAGCACTCCGGAGGATTTCATCAGGAGAGCAGTTTTTGAATCTAGCGTCCAAAGGCTCCTCCTCAAAACATCTCAACACGCGCGTCCGGTCGCGTGTGCGCGCGTGCACGCGGCGCATATACTTTGGACATGAGCTGTACAGCTCAATGTGTAGGGTTTAATCACTCACAGTTCACAATCTTATTCCAACAACACTACGAGGGTCTGATGAGCCCTCTCTGTCCCTGCTGCTTCTGATATTAGCTCTGTTAGCAGAGAGCTGCTGCTGGACTCTGAAGCTGAACTTGACTCGGCCCTGGATGAACTTTCTGACCAAAATAAACGCATAATCCTGTCAAGCCTTGCCATTCTGTGAGGTGAAAGGTTTAAAAATAAAAATAAATCCGTCTTTAGCTGGAGAATGGGTAGGTTTTTAGTAGAAATGAGCTGTGAGTCCTCAGTGAACGGCTGAGACGGCAGAGAAACACATGGAGCGTCCTGTACGACAGCGCCCCCTACTGGTACAGGTTTGGTTGATGCACGTGCATGTTGAGAGAATGCAGAAATTTGAATTTCATTGGCTGAAAAATGTCGGCGGCAAGAAATAATGGAAAGGGGTCTCTAGGAGGAAGGAGGGTCTTCATCAGAATGACAGATGTTGTGGAACTCAACCCATAGATCATAGTTTAGACCTGAAATATCATTTAAAACATTTAGAAAACTTTGATACAGAGAAAAATAATCCAGAGAGCTGCTTTAATTCATTATTAATTAGAAAGTTTTGATTCTGGAAGTAAATAACTCTAAATGTGAGATCTGTTATTTTTAGCTGAAGTTGGTGCCCAGCAATGATGAATTCACCTGACTGATTTAAAAAAAAAAAAAAATTATATATATATATATATATTTTTTTTTTACACATTTTTATTTAATACATTTTTATTCAACATTAAGAAAATCCAAAAATATAACCAACAACAATAAAATAACCCTAACATAAATAACAAAAACAAATCAAAACCAACCTGTAATTATTCATAGCATTTTAAAATGCTGATTTATCCCATTTATGAATCCTACTTCTGTCACGTTTATCATCCAGTGAAAGTAGCTGATGAATAAAATCAGATGCGAGTTAAAACATGGAGGAATGTTTGGCCCTCAGACTGAGAGAACCCTCATGAGGCTCTTCACTGATCCTCTAGACTTTGACCTGACCTTTGGTTCGGCCACACTGCCAGGTATGAGGGCACGTTGCCATGGTGACAGGGTCAGAGGTGACAGTAGTGTACACACGCAGGGTGAGTTAGTGGGGACACCTGGAAGCAGGTCGGAGAAATGAAAACGTCCTGTGTACTAAAATATTCAATAGCTGCACATGAACCAGCCAGTGATGGGCCCTGGTCCTGGTCCTGGTCCTTACTCACTATACTTACAGATGTACTCAATCAGCTCCTGACTGATGACAGATCCTTAATGTGTTAGAATTTGCTGATTTTAAATGTTTCTATTAAGTTTCTTTTGTTTGGATCATCCTGGGGAACAGTTAGCTGCAGATTTCTTCCTCTCTGGTTCATTTAGTCTTCTCCTCTGGAGTCTGACACTGGATGGTACAGCTGGTGTGTTTCATCTAAGATATCAGCTTGCTCTGCTTCTGCTCCTAAAGAAGTTCACCACACTTGCGCACGCACACACACACACAGACATGCAGAATAAACTCTTGATTTATTTATTCATCACTTGTTTCCTGTAGCTCTGTGGCCTTTTGGCTCATTTGATGAAGTTCTCTGTAGCTTTGAGAACTTCCATGAGGGTTTGAACAGATTTCGTTGGAGAACCTGTCTCATGTAAATGACACACTCAGGATATTATTCAGCTTAAGGTCAGTAGATGGCAGATTCCTGTGTAAAACTAGTCAGTGGATTCATCTAGTTCAGTTTTGGCTCTTTCATCATTTTATGACACACTGAGGAATTTCTAAACAAAGTCTGAAATAATTGTGATGATTCATGATTTTAGTTCTGAGCTCCTGTGTGTCTCTTTTTAAACTGTTCTCAACCATGTAGTGGTATTTACTGTATATAAATAATTGATAGAGCACCACTCCAGAATGACCAAACATCCCTTTTTAATTAGTGAGCAAAGAAAAAGCTTGTTTATTAAATCTAGTTTGTTGCCAAGCATCAGTCTTTATTTGTTTTTTACCTGCTGTCGCTGCAGGGATCGACTTGTCTTCCACCTTTTTCAGCATCAGCATCAACTTGATGAATCAAAACAAAACCAATGCTGCCACTCGGTATCCTCAGTGATCGGCTTGTTTGAGTTGTAGTGAGAGGAGGCTGACGTTAAGCTCTGAATGTTCAGAATGTTTCGCGGTTCTGGAAGACACAGTGGAGCTCATGGTCCAGTTCAGGAGGAAAGTGTTGCAGCAACCAGCATCTTCTGTGAAAGGATCGTTGGTTTGTGACGCAACATTTCTGTGGATTCTCTGTAATGGTTCATTAGAGGAGGAAAAACTGAATCACTTGTTGTTTTTAAAGTCCTTATTACATTATTGTGCTCAGCTTTTGTTTTCCTCAGCAAGACTCACATTCATGTATGCCCTGGGGGGTGGGGGTGGCAGATGGTTGTGAGTTTGTATGAATAAGGGGGGCAGTGTTGTCAGTGCTGTGTTTTTCTTTAGCTGGGTCGAGTTCAGCAGGTTGAAAGGTCTTTTAAAGTCCTGTTTCAAAGCTGGTCCTCAAACTGGCCTGCATGTATGAACACAAGCTTTACTGGACAAACTGGGTGTCAGACTCAGCAGCGACCCAGTCTCTCCTCCAGACCTTTTTCGGCCTGAAACGAGTTTCTGATTTCAGTTGGACTCGACAGTAAAACCTCAGCTCTAAGAGGAGTTATTGACTTCCTGCTTTATAAATACAGAGCTGTGTCAACCAAGTCCACATCACAATATTCACTAATAATAATTACTAGGGGTGGGAATCTTCAGGGTCTTCACGATTCGATTACAATTCAGAGAGCTGCAATGTGATTATAAAACGATTATTGATGAAAGATGTATTGTTCTTCCCCCTCACCTTCCTGCCATGTGACTATGAGGTACTATTGAAGCATTTGTAATAACCCAACATGATTTTACTTCCATTATCTTTAATTATTTAATAATAATTTAATTATTAAAACATAGCAGAGGAGGACTTCCGGTGACGCCATGTTAGCTGCAGCCTAAAAGACACGCTCCGTCCAATTTTGTTAAATTCCTAACATAACTATCATAAAACTCGGCGATTTGTTAATAAAAAGACATGGCATCATCTGTGAGAGGGAAAGGTCAAGCAAAACTGGATTCAGCCAAGGAAAAAGGTGATAACTTGAAACAACTGACGCTTATGCAATCACAGAGCGGACAAACGGATGCTAGCTCCCGTGACTCAGAGTCAAAAATACTTGAAGAACTCAACAAGCTGAGAAAAGACAACCAGGAAGGGCACGCAAAGACCCAGCTCTCTCTAACAAGGCTAGAGACCTCTCTTGGTGAATTAAAAGAAGAACTGACAGTACTGCAAAAGAGAACCGCCGAGGCAGAAGACCGCATTAGCGCTAATGAAGATAATGCTAGGCGCCACGAGCGGGCCCTTCGCTACTTGCTACACAAAGAAATGGATCTGACTGCCCGATGTGAAGATATGCAAAATCGCCTAAGACGGAATAATATTAGAATCTACCAAGTGCCGGAAGAGAGTGAGGGAAGAGATGTCAAGCTCTTTGTACACAACCTGCTCAAATCAGTGCTTCGACTTCCCCCCGAACTTAACATGGTTATTGAAAGAGCACACCGGGCTCTCACTGCTAAGCCGAGGAATCCGGAGGCTGCCCCCCGCTCGCTTGTCGTGAGATTTCTTGACTTCACAGTCAAAGACACCGTACTGCGTCAGGCCTGGGAGCAGCGAAAAGTTATGCTCAATGGAAAACAGATCTACTTTGACCACGACTTCTCTCCCGAGCTGCAGAAGAAGAGAATGTTGGTGCGGGATGCAGTAAAGCAGCTAAAGTTGAAGAACATAGGAGCAAAATGTATCTTTCCTGCACAGCTGAGAGTGTCTACAGTGGACGGCGTGAAGACCTACCCCACACTGACCGAAGCGGTCCCGACATTGGAGGGGCTGGGTGTGAGTGCTCGAGTGGATGAGAGGGAGCGACTGGAGGCTGAGTTGTCCCGGGAGGGCTGGAGTACGGCAGGGAGGAGAGCTGGTAAAAGCCCAGCTATGCTGTCCTGTGATGAGTTCAAGACTTTCTTTAACACTGAAGATTGAGGACCTATTCTCTCGCCGAGTTCATTTGTACATTTTCAGGCAATATATGTTAGGGAAATAAATAAAAATGATGGAGATTGTCCAATAAGGACGGTTCGTTAAGTCATCATCGAGTGGTGGTGATCCACCTATCCACCGCCAAAATCGCAACGACGCGCTCTGGGAGCGACTGCGATGTCACAACTACTGTGTTCTTTCCCCCGGAGGAGAAATCACCAGCCTTCGCCCTGAGTACATCGGGAACTGGGTCCTTCAAGTTTTTTGTTACTAAATATGTTCGACTGATCCAGTTGGGTATGTGGAAGCCTACGTTACTTTTTATGTTCATTACTTGTTCATTTTCAAATGTTTATGTCCTGAGACGAAAGCTGGGCCGAGTTTATATTATTTTCGGTGTTTATTATTGTGATCCATGCATAAAACGAAACAGGGTTGTATATCAGAGTGTACTATATCGCAGTAGATGGATGATATAACGTGTGTTACTTATAATGTCAAAGGCATGGGTAGCCCGATTAAAAGGAAAAAAATTTTAAACCAATTGAAAAAGCTTAATTCTGATATAGCAATGCTCCAGGAAACACACCTGTCTGAAGAGGAACATGTAAAGCTGAGGAGAGAGTGGGTTGATCAGCAATATAGTTCATCATCTCAGAATGGGAGGAAAAGGGGGGTTGCAATTCTGTTTAACAAATCTATCTACTTCTGTCAGGAGAAGACATATAGGGACAAAGATGGGAGATATGTCATGGTGATTGGTTGTGTAGGGGGCATTAAAATTACTTTACTTAATGTATATGCTCCAAATGAGGATTGCCCAGGCTTTTTTAAAAATATTGCATCGATGATTGCAGACAGGGCAGAGGGTATTATCCTGATAGGGGGGGATTTTAATTGTGTTGTGAAAGCATCAATAGACAGGCTCCCTTCTGATTTTGGTCCAAGGTCTAGGAAGTCTCTTGGTCTTTCTGCACTGATGGATGAGCTGGGTCTAGTTGATGTGTGGCGGTGGCTTCATCCTAAAGAGAAAGATTTCACCTTCTATTCAAATGTGCACCATAGTCACTCTAGGTTGGATATGTTTTTGTTGTCTGGAGCGGACTCCTACAGAGCAACAAAATGTAACATAGGAGCAATTACAATTTCAGACCATGCCCCGGTCTCTCTGAAACTTAAGGTAAGGTTAAATAATAATTTTAAATACTGGAGAGCAAATATATCTATTTTAAATAATGAAGGGATTCAACAAGAAATCAGAAATGGGTTGATAGAATATATTCAATTTAATGATAATAATACAGTATCCCCATCAGTCCTTTGGGAGGGGGCCAAGAGTGTTTTAAGGGGGAACATTATTGCAATATCAGCTAGGTTAAAAAAAGAAAGATTAGCAGAACAGTCAAATCTAGAAAGCAAAATTAGACAGCTAGAGAAAGAATATCAAAGAACACAAAATATTGATACTTTGAACTCATTGAAACTTAATAGGGAGAAACTGAATGATTTATTAACCTACAAAGCAGAAGGACAACTTCGATTCACAAATCAAAAATATTATGAATTTGGCAATAGGGCAAGCCGGCTGTTAGCATTCCAACTACGGAAATTGCAATCGAGTAAAGTAGTTCATAAAATTAAATGTCCAAATTCAGGGAAAATATTCTCACAGCCCAAGGACGTGGCAAAGGCGTTCGCCAATTACTACAGTGAACTATACAAGGAAGAAAGTTGTCAAAATAAAAAAGAGAAAACTGAAAACCTTCTTAATTCAGTTAATTTGATCAAACTAACTAAGGAAGAAGCCGACTGGTTAACACGACCAATTACAAGACCAGAAATTAAAGCCAGCATTTTAAAGCTTAAAAACAATAAATCCCCAGGAGTGGATGGTCTTCCAGGAGAATATTATAAAATGTTTGAAAAAGAACTTACACCACTCTTAGATAAAGTCTATAATTATGCCCTAGCTCAGCAAGACCCCCCTCAGTCATGGTCCGAAGCCATTATCAGTGTTATACATAAGGAAGGTAAGGACCCCACTTTATGCTCATCTTATCGACCCATTAGCCTCCTTTGTGTAGACCTCAAAATACTAACAGCCATAATTGCAAACAGAACACAGAAGTATATCAGAAAATTGGTGAAGCCTGACCAGACTGGCTTTATTGAGCATAGACAGGGAGCTGATAATGTCAGAAGAGCCTTGAACCTCCAACTACTGGCACAGAGGGATGGGGTCCCATCGATGCTTCTCAGCTTGGATGCTGAGAAGGCATTCGATCGGGTGGACTGGAATTTTCTGCAGCAGACACTGAGACAGATGGGCTTCAATGAGACATACATAAAGTGGATCCAAACTTTTTATAAAGACCCAAGATCAAGGGTGAGAGTGAATGGGCACTGCTCTGAATTCTTTTGTTTGGAGCGGGGTACTAGACAGGGTGAAGTTCTCTCTCCATCTCTATTTGCTTTGAGTATTGAGCCATTAGCTGAACTGATTAGATCCAACCCGCTCATACAGGGGATAAGAGATAAAACAAATGTACAGCATAAAATATCACTTTTCGCTGATGATATTTTATTATTTCTAGAGAATCCAATTACCTCTGTCCCTGCCTTGCTACACACCCTTGAGGAGTACAGTATGGTGTCTGGCTATAAAATTAATACTAATAAATCAGAGGCCTTAATGATTAGTGGAGATTGGCCGTCACATTTAGATAACTTAGTCACGTTCAGACACTCCAAACAGGGATTTAAATATCTTGGAATATTTCTTACCCCCAAGATCACACAATTGTTTTCAGCTAACTATAATAAATTAATAAAGGACATTAGAACAGATCTAAATAGGTGGGCTATACTACCACTTTCATTCTTGGGAAGAATTGAATGTATAAGAATGAATGTTCTTCCGAGATTATTGTATTTGTTTCAAAATCTCCCGATCTCGATACCACAGCCTACTTTCAAAGTTCTAGACAGACTGATCTCTACATTTGTTTGGCAAAATAAAAGGCCAAGAATTCGCCTAAAAATATTAACATCTGGGAAAAAAAATGGGGGCTTAAATTTACCTAATCTCAAATTATACTATTGGGCAGCCCAGATAAAGGCAATGGCGGCTTGGATCATTCAGGATCCAGAAGTACAGTGGGTTGCTATGGAGGAGTACTCACTCCCAGGAATTGCTATTTCATCACTCCCATTTCTAAGTCTGCAATCTAAAAGAAGAATTAAAATTACAAACTTATTTGTCAAACATACTTTGAAAATCTGGAACAAAATTCAAAAACAATTAAAAGGCAGGATTGTACTATCCCGGGCCATGACTATAACTAGGAATGTGGAGTTTCTCCCGTCTTTATCAGACAGTGGTTTTCGCGGATGGGCAGAGAGAGGACTCATTACAGTAAATCAGTTATTTAACGGACATGTATTTAAAACTTTCTCCCAATTAAGAACAGAATTTAACTTACCCACCAGTGATCTGTATAGGTACTTACAAATAAGGAATTATGTGACAAAACATATGGACTGGGATCATATTAGAGGAGAGGCTACAAACATAGAACAACATTTTATTAATTTGATTGAAAGCAGAGGGGTAATGAAAAAACAAGTTTCATTGATGTATAACAAACTGTTGATTGATATGTCTGATAACACACAACATATGAAACAACAATGGGAGATGGAACTGAACATTGTTTTGGATGATGGTGTTTGGGGAAATATCTGTTTGGGTTGTCATAGGGGATTGGGAAGTCAGGTTTGGAGGGAATTCGACTGGAAAATGAAAATACGGTTCTTCAGAACACCATTAAAATGCTTCCTCGCCAAAACAAGTGTGAGTGACAAATGCTGGAGGAACTGTGGACTTGTGGGTGATCAAACCCACATTTTTTGGGATTGTCCTATAATACGCAAGTTTTGGTTGGATGTCAAGGGCATTTTGGAAAACTTACTAGAGGTGACTATCTCTCTGGATCCCCTACTATTCCTACTAGATATATTTCCGGATGATCTCTCTCAAGATAAAAAATATCTGCTTCATATCCTGTTGGTGACTGCAAGAAAGATGATAACGGTTTGTTGGTTGAGACCGCAACCACCTACAGCCACGCAATGGATACAGAAACTGAGACATGTCTGCGTGATGGAACGTATCACAGCACAACTACATTTAAAAACACAAGATTTTGAAAACAAGTGGAAACCGATCATAGACTTTCTCAAATAAGGACAAAACCCATGCCCGGCAAGTATTATTACTTTTAATAATGTCTTGTTTTTGATTCTCACATTGTAAACCCTGATTTATTAATTTTTACTTTATTATATTTTTTTTTTATGCATCTGGAGGATTGTAATATGTGATGCCCAATCTCAGGACAATGTTATTGTTACTATGTTTTTGTTGTTGCTGTTGTTGTGGATGCAACAATAAAGTTCAAAAAAAAAAACATAGCAGTGTTTAAATGTGTAAATATAAGTTTAAATACAGTCCCTCCAGGAAGGTGTGTGGTTTTTGTGATGGTTTCATCCTAAAATGACTGATTTGCAAAACATTTTTCAAAAGTTGTGGTCAAAGTTGCAAGTTTTTTTTTCAAGCATTTTTTGTTTAAGGTTTTATTTTGTTTATATGCACACACTGTATGCGCCGTTTCATCGTAATATAAAGACTACAAGATGCTGTAATCACCATGACGACAGAGCTGACTGTCTCAGCATCACTCAGGCGTTACAGCGTGAGCGACTCGTTTTACTTTCACTTTTAGACGTTCACCTCAAAGGTTCACTGGTTCAGCAGGAAGAGGTTCCTCGTGATCGCTCACTGGATACACACATCGTGTGGTTGTTCGCATGTTTAAAAAAAAAAAGACGTTCAAAGGATTTCACGTTAGTTCACGCTGACGCCCCGGTCCTATTTTCTCACGGAGTAGCAAAACTGCCGACTCAGCACAGTTTAGGACACAGATCAGTTCTTTTTAAACATAGTTTCTCACATTGACCGAATACGGACTTTAAACAGAACTCGTCTCTTTCAGCACTCGTATCAGACCCCCCAGCCGCGGACTCTGCTCCTCTCTGTTCAGCCAAGCGAATATTTTCGTGTATAATCCATCACATGATGTTTGGTTCAGAACAGCTTCTACCACTCTTGTGTAATCGCTACTTTGGGAAATTGACTCGCTTGTATTTTAGCCGTAATATATTATAGAATCTGGCCGGTGCATTTAGCGGCTCGACTCAAAAGCAGGAAGTAAACACAGCTCGAGGCAACGGGGATTGGTCAAAACTTTTTCAAATGGCGGTGATTGGTCAAAAAAGAAGGTGACGCACGACAAACTCCAAGATGATTGGTCAGATTTGGGAGAAAGTTGGTGAAATTACAAGGCAGCAAACATTAATAATAGAATTGAATTTTTATATTTTTCAATCGATTGATAATCGTTCTTGTCTGCATCTTGATGCATCGGAAAAACGAGTTTATCTCCCACCCCTAATAATTGCAATAATGATGATATTAATAATACATTTTTAGTATCAAAAGTAGCTGCATCTTTTAAATCATGTTTTCATGTGAATGACGATGACACGGCGTGTGTGATATCTATTGTTTTCAATGATATTGAAATTCCTATTTTGATGATGAGGCATTATGGAGTATTTACCCCACTTTGCAATAGAGTACCAAAAAATACCATGAAACGTTTCCTTCACATGAAGTCAGACTAGTGTGTCTGCAGCTCCAAGTTGATGCAGCTTGATGTTGGAAGAGAGCCAGACCAACTTGCTAACAATCTAACGGCTTCATAGTCGTTCGCAACTTGTATTAAGACCACAGCGTGGGATTTGGGGAAAAAATGAGGACTATTACTCACCTAGCAGTGGCTATGTTCTTGTAGCATCATGTGGCTATTATCCATTCTGATGCCAGCTACTGATCTGACTGGTAACTGAGAGCTGGTGTTGACTAATGAGACCGCTCAGTGCCTAATAATAATAATTCATTTTATTTATAGGAGCCTTTCATGACACTCAAGATAAAACACAGCAAAGTAAAACAAAATAAAAAGATAAGCTCTCCTAAAATAAATCAATAAAAACTGATCAAATGAGATTCACAAACAAAAAGCAGTTTTGAAAAAAAATTGGTTTTGAGAAGTGATTTGAAAAGTGGAGTCAGTGTTGCAGATGTCAGAGGGAAGAGGATTCCAGAGGTGAGGGACAGAACAGCTGAATGCTCTGGACCCCATGGTAGACAGACGTGATGGGGGGGGACAGAGAGGTGGATGGAGGAGGATCTGAGAGAACGGGTAGGGATGTGAATCTGCAGCAGTTCACTGAGATATGGAGGAGCGAGGTTATGAATGACTGAATGCAAGAAGACGGATTTTAAAACTGATCTGGAATTTTAGGAAACCAGTGCAACTCCTGATGTGGTTGATGGACGGGGTTCTGGAGACGATACGGGCAGCTGAGTTCTGGACTAACTGAAGTTTGTGTAGAGATTTATGAGGGAGATCAAAAAGTAGTAATTTATTGATGCGAAATGTGACCGTGATGTGAACCAGAATGGCAGCACTGTGAGGTGTGAGGGACTGATGAAGGCGATTAGTGTTACGTAGATGGAAATGGGCAGCCTGAGTAACTTTACTGATATGGGACTGAAATGATAATGTACCGTCAAGGATGACACCCAAACTTACTTAAGTTGGCATTGGAGAGGCTAACAACTAATGCTAAATAACACCAAATGGCTACTCTTACTGCTGTCCATTAGCCTGCATGACGCTAGCACTGCAGAGGCTAGTCATTAGCGGTGAGAGACTAGCCTCTACATACCTATGAGGAACAGTGGTTACAGAGAAAGACGGATCAACACCTTCTCTGGACTAACTACTGACTGTAGGATGAGGAACATGAAAACCTTCAGGGATCTGGTAAAGCCACGGTAGCAGTGAAGATAGTGTATTATTATAGTGTATTATCAGCAATAGGAAATATCCTATTGTATAACAAACAGGTAGAACGTGAAGCTTAACACTTTATAGGTTATTAAAATATCATCTTATTTTTGGTATCGAGAAAATGGCAAAAAGTAAAAATTTTTTGTCTATATTGAACACCTCTAATATATTGTTGCCCCTGTATTACTACTATACATATTGTATTATCAGACTCTTGCCGATGTATACCCTGGTCATCAGTGGGTGTGGTCTTTACTGTAGAGAAATAACTGATAGAACGCCACTGAAAAATGACCAAATTATTCCTTTAAAATAAATCTTCACTTTTTTCCTTCTTTCTCAGTTTGTGGGAAAGTTTAACAATTCATTATTTTATTCTTGCTGTAAAACAAGTTTAGCAAATATCTAGTTTAAGAACAGGAAGGAAACTTTATACTATTTTTCTATCTGTTGATTTAAAAAAAGCATCAGATTTGGCTTTGACCTATATATGAACAAACAGTCCTCTTTACAGAACAAACTGAGATAAATAATCTGTTTCACCATTCAGCCTTGAAATGCTAAGATATGATGTTTGACCTGTATCGTTCAGCCCTGCTCTGTGACCCAACACTAACCTCTCACCAGTTTTAATAAAAGGTGCAGCTTTAAATATCAGCCTAGAAAAGACACTTTTCTGTTTAACACAGCAGTTTTTCTGCAGTGGAGAGAAGATCGCTGCACACCGAGACATTTTACGGACCTGGCTGATGAGATACATCTTTGGGTGGAAAATACTTTGAACTGTTTTAAACATGACCTCATGTTTTAAAATTCCTTTGAAGCAAGAGGCTTCTTACATGATGTTCACACAGACAGTAGTTTGGTTAAGTTTAAATGTGATAGAAATAATAATCTTCATTATTGCCATTTACCATCTACAGAGCTGCAAAAAAGTCTTTATCCCCCTCACAGATTACTTCTGTTTCATGTCACTTAAATGTTTCAGGTCAGTCAACAAATGTCAATATCAGATTAATAAAACCTGAGTAAATATAAAATGTAGTTTTCATAAAGATTTTATTTATAAAGGTTAACGACTAGACAAATCGGTCTGCTCTGTGTGGAAAGCAGTAATCAGCTCTTTGTCAAATTACAGATTAACTGATTAACCAGATTATTTATAAAGCTTTGTGTGAAAAAGTATTTGCCCCCTTTGTTGAATCATAAGTTAAATTTGATTATTTATAAAGCAGAGCAGTTCCACTAGCTACACCCAGGCCTGATTACTGCTGGAACTGTAAAACTAAGAAATCACTTCAACAGAACCTGTCTGACAACATGAAGCAGGCTAAAAGATCTCAAAAAGCAACACATCATGTCCTGTTCTAAAGAGACTCAACAACAACAATAATAATAATGGATTGGATTTATATAGCACCTTTCTAAACACAGGTGTGTTTGTAGGTGTTGTTTAGGTGTGTACAACCTTCGTTGTAGAAGGTGTGTCCCGTTCCACCTGGAAGGTGTGTGTCCCGTTCCACCTGGAAGGTGTGCGTCCCGTTCCACCTGGAAGGTGTGCGTCCCGTTCCACCTGGAAGGTGTGCGTCCCGTTCCACCTGGAAGGTGTGCGTCCCGTTCCACCTGGAAGGTGTGCGTCCCGTTCCACCTGGAAGGTGTGTGTCCCGTTCCACCTGGAAGGTGTGTGTCCCGTTCCATCTGGAGTCAAACTAACTCATCATCCTCCCATCAGTCAGACATGGTGGTGGTAGTGTGATGGTCTGGGGCTGCTTTGCTGATTCAGGACCTGGACCACTTGCTGTCATTGATAGAACCATGAATTCTGCTGTCTACCAGGAAACCCTGTGGGAGGATGTCTGACCTTTGACCTTAAACAAGCTGTTCATGTTGGAAAACCCTCTGAAGAGAAACAATTTTGTAAAGAAGAGAGGAACAAAATTCCCCCACAGCGATGTGAGAGACTCATTACTAGTTATTACAAACCAGGAGCATTACAACCAGTTAGTAGGTTCAGGGGTCAAATACCTTTTCACAGCTCTGTAAATACTACCTACTAGTATTTTTGTTGTATAATTTTGGGAAAATCCAGCTGTTTGGTTTGTAGTGCCTTGCATAAAAATGTTTTCTAGGTAAATGGTTATAAAGTTTGTAGAATACCAGAGGAACATCTGAGGTGTAAGAGAGTCTTGAATAAATATAATTTAATTGTTTCTGATTCTGATTAACTTTATTGTCGTCAAGGGGCAATTAGTTTTGCAGCTAGCAAAAAACGATTGATAGAAAGTACAAATACTCACCTCTCTGACTTTCACCTCTCTAAAGACGTGTTTCTATCCTGATTCCTTTCTTCTTGGTTATAAATGAGTTAACAGCTTTATGAGTTTGTCTCTGTCAGCAGACTTGACAAACCTTAAAGTTACACATCAACAGATTATATTTAATAACAATGCTGTCTGCAGGGTTTCTACTCTCTCTTTCACCTTTATTCCTGTTGTTTTCCAAGCAGTTTCTATTGTTTTTACCATCAGACTGATTTCTGATGGAGCTGAAAACCTTGAAGAAACAGAAGTGAGTTTGTTTTTTTGTTATTGTTGCTTTAGTGACCTTAAAGCGGTTTAATATTTCACAGTAATGTTTGCTCTGAGCGTTTTACGCTGTTAGAGGAGGTCCAACCCTCTGACGAGGCAGAGTAAATCATCTTACCTCTTCTCAGTGAGGTCTGAGCATCTGACCTGAACCTCTGCAGAGTCTTTATCAGTTCTACGGCTCCACTGGTTCTGAGACGTTATCAGACGATGGCGTGGCCAGTTGACTTCTCCTGTCAACATTTTATTCTTCCATGAGTGCTGTTCTATGATCGGACACAAGTGAAAGTTTTGTGATCCAGTGAATAATTTAGGTCAGGACTTTTGTCCAGAGGTGTTGGTTTTGTGGCATTAAATCAATCAGGAAGTTGTCAGAAATCAAAACTTAATGGTCATAATGTGTCCTCACTTTAAAGCGACTTACTGTTTCTTTGTGTTCCCGTCATTTTAAGGTCAGTTTCACCCAAAAACCACCAGTGAGGTGTGTTTTAATCACCCACTCTCACACACTCCCTTCCCCCACCCATGGAATTCTATTCCCAGGCTGCCTGGCATTCCATCCCGCTGCATCATGGGACCTTTGTCGGGTTTGTTTGACTACACTCCTGCTGGTGGGAGATATCACAGGTTGTTGTTGTGACACTGAAAGATAAGATATCTGTCCATCAGTCAACCTGTTTATTTTTACATCCTCTCTCTTTCTCTACATCTGTCCCTTGCTTGATTTCCCTCTCGTCTCACCCTTTGTCTTCTCACCCATGCGTTCTCCCCCGCTAATATTGTTCAGAACCACCTGATCACTAATGGTGCTGTTGTCCTGGTTATGTTTGCTAAAGGTCCAGTTTCTGCTGTTGTCTGGTTAAACTAGTCCATTACCCAGTCAAGCTGCCTGTTTCACACTGGTAGTCAGGGTAGGTTAGTTCTTCAGACTTTCTGAAGGTCTTTCAGAGTTTTTCATTGGACTTTGGATTTTGATCCAGTTTCTGTCCTCATATTTAAACATTTTCAAACAAGAAACTAACCAAACGGTCTTCTAAACAGTAGAGTTTTACAAATGGGTAATACAGCGTTCTAATGCATCGGTGACTCTTTTTGAGCAGTGGTTGTTTCGAAATCCCCAGAAATTAGCTGCTAATTTGTTACAGTTTGGTAGCATTGTGTCTCCAGATTTGATTAGCCATGACCAAAGCCGTATAAAGAGAAAGTTACGACACGCTTTGAACTCGCCGACAGGCGGTCACGTGGTTCATGTAGCCTCCAATAGTTCCAAACAGCTCAGTGCTGTCAGTCAGTCAGAGCGGTTTCTGGCAGGATACACTGCTACGATTATTTTTCTCATCTCCCGAGTTATTTTCGGTAATTATTGACCAACAATGTATATCAATTACCCCCAATTATGTATGTTATCAAACGATTTTTTTAAGGAGCGGCAGGAACAACATTTATTGTAGAAAATTTAGGCTACAGATTATATTTAAAAATTAAAACGTTTCTGCACTATACTGATCTATACTAGCAGGTTTAGAGTGGTTTATTATTATTATGCTAACCAAGTAAAGAAAACCAGAGTATAAGGCCTATTAAGAGCTCTTTCTCTGCATGCTAGCATGAGGATGCTACTGTTTATCTTATCCTATAAATGTGCTCGTGTTAAAGAGCTCTGATGTTAAAGTTTTAAAGGACTTGGAGAAAACTTATGTGGCAGTGGATGTTTTAACTGACAACCCAAGATTATTATCTTCTGTAGAAGACATCATTATTCCATATTTTGTTTATTTTTCATGTGAAGTGAGTTCATGCATCTATAACCCTGTTCATTGAGCTTCTAGCCTAACAATTTTTGTAAAGTAATAACTGATTAAAATGTTAATAAAATAAAATTGTTTCTGGATAAAACCTTATTTGAAAATAAATGTGGAATGATTTGTGCAAAGAAACAAAAAATTTTATTATACAACATCATATAAAACAAGCTTTAAGAATGAAATACTTTTGCTACTATTTACACTGCTTACTTCTGCATGTTTTAGTTCTAGAGAGGGTTCATCACTGACAGCAGCTCCCTTCGATGTGGACCTTCACACCTGCTGATCTCCCTGACAAAAACGATAGAGAAAAGTTTCAGAGAACTCAGAAAACAATCATCATCACAGAAGCACATTCAGACTGCTTTGAAGAAATTTAATTGGAGGAAAACTAAATATTACTAATTAAGATGCTGAGGGTTGAACAACAGAAACAGTTACTGTGTAATTGTAGATATCACTATATTTTTATACCAAATTTTATAAATACAAAAATGTGTATTTTAACACTTCTTAGGGTTGATTGCCTTACCATGGTTGACTGAGCTGCATTTGGATGGAACTCATGTTCAGCCCATCTGAAAACATGAAAATGGACATGAATGTAATGGTTACCTGTAACTCTTTAATAATAGATTTTAATTACTGTTCTGTTGTTCCAATGCTGACATATTAATAGTTACTTACTTTGTTGTTCAGTTCTTAAATAGTCTAATCCCAATTGCATGACAAAAATGCTAATTTAATTATAAAACAAATGAAAATGATTAGTCCTGCAGTAAATATCAACTTTGTAAATGTTCTAATGTTCACTGGTGTTCAGACGTCCTGATTAAACTCTGATTCTTCAAGAGGAAGAAAATGACACGTTACCGAGTTGATCCTGAGTGTGTAGCACGGTTCAGCAGGTCATTAAAGTCAGCCTCATGTGGTTTTACTGAAAAATAATACATAATTACCGGTAACTCATGTTCAAAATCACATTTTTCTTCACTGATAATACCACCATTATGCAGAAATTTATGTCCATCAAAGGATCAATAGGTCCAAGTAACAATTAAATTGGACATGAACCAAGCAACCACTAACCCATTAAAGCAGCACTCTGGATTATTTCATCAAGAGAGCAGTTTTTGAATCTAGCGTCCAAAGGCTCCTCCTCAAAACATCTCGACACTCGCGTCCGGTCGCGTGTGCGCGCGTGCACACGGCGCATATACGTTGCGGGCATGAACTGTACAGCTCAGTGTGTAGGGTTTAATCACTCACAGTTCACAATCTTATTCCAACAACACTACGAGGGTCTGATGAGCCCTCTCTGTCCCTGCTGCTTCTGATATTAGCTCTGTTAGCAGAGAGCTGCTGCTGGACTCTGAAGCTGAACTTGACTCGGCCCTGGATGAACTTTCTGACCAAAATAAACGCATAATCCTGTCAAGCCTTGCCATTCTGTGAGGTGAAAGGTTTAAAAATAAAAATAAATCCATCTTTAGCTGGAGAATGGGTAGGTTTTTAGTAGAAATGAGCTGTGAGTCCTCAGTGAACGGCTGAGACGGCAGAGAAACACACGGAGCGTCCTGTACGACAGCGCCCCCTACTGGTACAGGTTTGGTCGATGCGCGTGCATGTTGAGAGAATGCAGAAATTTGAATTTCATTGGCTGAAAAATGTCGGCGGCAAGAAATAATGCAAAGGGGTCTCTAGGAGGAAGGAGGGTCCTCATCAGAATGACAGATGTTGTGGAACTCAACCCATAGATCATAGTTTAGACCTGAAATATCATTTAAAACATTTAGAAAACTTATATACATAGAAAAATAATCCAGAGAGCCGCTTTAAATGCTAAATGCTTTTTATGTAGCTGAGATAATTTAATAACGATTTAAAAAGAGGTAAAGACCTGACAGCAACAAGTTAAAAACTTTCCTTTGAGTTGGAGCCTAAAGTTTACACGTCCATTTTTGTGTCTGATTAGAACTTATTTAAATCCAGAAATCACCAAACAATTGACCAAACTCTAAAGATAAATATTTCAAAAAGTTCTGGATATTTACAAAGCTGATTAGACAGAAAGGGGCCAGTATATCACAAAGACCTGCCGCTAACAACAAGCTAGCTTCAGCTAAACATATTACTAGCCAGTTGACACGATTAATTTACTAAAACTGGCTACAAGAAAAATCACTACGGAGTAGTCAGCTAACGCTTCACAGTGTCAAAAATGTTGTAATTTCATCAACTTACATTAGAAAATAGCTCCGAAACAGCGATAATGAACAGCGCTCTATTGGAACTATTGGCGTCTGGGCTTTGTTTGGAACTGAGAGCTCCATGACCGACGTTACTTCTTCATTCCATTCTTTCTATTGGAGCCAATGGAAGTGTCCGAACTCTGTATCTCTATGACCCTGGCCATTACTATTGCTCCAGTCACAGGACTACTTCCTGTTTCTAAAATCTCTGCCCACTTTGAGTGATGTCACCAGTGTGGGTGTGATCCTAACTGTTTATAAATAACTGATAGAACGCTGCTTTAGAAGGACCTAGGACTGCAGCTGTTGAATATTTTATTAATTCAGTATTATATTGACTAATCCATTAACTCCTCCAGGTCTCTGATAGTTTCCTGCGCAAGGTGGCCGCCGGGCTTAGCCTTAGGGATAGGGTAAGAAGCTCAGACATCTGGGAGGGACTCGGAGTAGAGCCGCTGCTCCTCCATGTCGAAAGGAGTCAGTTGAGGTGGTTCGGGCATCTGGTCAGGATGCCTCCTGGATGCCTCCCTCGGGAGGTGTTCTGGGCATGTCCTGCCGGCAGGAGGCCCCCAGGTCGACCCAGGACAAGCTGGAGGAAATACATCTTCAGGTTGGCCTGGGAACTCCTGGGCGTCCCAGCTGAGGAGCTGGTGGACCTGGCTGGGGAGAAGATGGCCTGGGCTGCCCAACTTGGGATGCTGCCCCCGCGACCCGGATCCGGATAAGCGGAGGAAGGCGAGGCGAGGTCTCTGATGTAAATACTGTATAAAATCAGCTGTTCCCAACTTCACCCATTAAAAGCTGCTAACTCCTCTCTGCCATCAAACCGAGCCTGTAAAACATTTTCAGAACATTTATCTAGTATATAAAATTATTTAATATACCGTACTGTACCTTACCAGTCACTGGATCTAACAGCTCTATCCAGCAATGAGACTTCAGGACTTAGTGATTTGGGCTGCATGGTAGTGCAGTTGTTAGCACTGTTTCCTTGCAGCAAGAAGGTCACAGGTTCGAATCCCGGCTCTGACATTTCTGCGTGGAGTTAGCATGTTCTCCTCATGTATGCATGGGTTTTTCTCCGGGTACTCCGGTTTCCCCCACAGATCACAACATAGGGTCCTGGACTCCCTTGTAAAAGAGATTCTGCATCTCAATGGGACTTTCCTGGTTAAATAAAGGTTAATAATAATATTAATTAAAAAAGATAATGAAGTCGGGACAAGTACTCAGAGCTGAGTGAGAGAATCACCTGAAACTCCATGATTGGTCTCCCTGAGGACAGCATTGTGTAATCATAAACTTTCTCTCGTTCTTGTGAAAATATTTCTTTACCACTGAATCAGTCTGAAGGCAGGAGAATCCATTCTTATGCTGGAAATGGAACAACTCCTGATTCTTTAAATAGAATATCTAAACGTTGGTAAAACGAACTTCATTGTCCCTTTGCCTTGACTTTTTTCTCTTTTCTAAATGTAGACCTTTGGTCTCACTGTATGGCCTCGTTGTCATGTCCCTGGAATTTTAAACATTTTCAAAAATGTTTGAAACAAAGGAAAATAGATTTGTTATGGATGTTGAGTCGATAAGTGGGATGACGGTGAGACAACTTTGGGATGGGAGGAGTTCGAGACCAAGTTAAGAATAAAAGGAGGATAAGGTGTGAACAAATTCAGATGTAATTGTGAGGTTAGTTTGTAATTACATCACACCCCCCACATGACCTGTTAGATAAAGAACTTCTTGTATGGTATGTACCAATTCTGTAGGATCCTCATACTTTTGTCCTTCTCACCTTGAATGGTCTCAGCCCAGTGAGATGCTGGTTTAGTCTCTTTGTTACCATCAGGTTGTCACAGACCATCAGCTGTTCAGTGAAAATAGCTCATTTTTAATTGTCTCTTTTCCAGACTGACTTGTTTACATACTAGTGTGATCAGTCAGTCTTTGTTGTTGAGACTCAATTTTCCAGCTGTTGGATAATAAAGTTAAAGTAGCTCTGTATTATGGGAGAACATCAGCAACATGTTTTCTTTGTCTCCACAGGTGATGGTATCATGGCTGCCTTCTTTACTGAACTACCCTCCTAGAATTCCTAATTATCCTGACATAATAAAGCCTGAACTCTCTTCGAGCTAATAAAACACACACTTGGCTCACAAAGTGTGTGAGGGATGACAACCTCCCACCTGAATGGACACGTTGCCGGTGAGGGAGGAGGAGGACGAGGAGGAGACGATGACCTGAGAGGAGGACAGCAGCACAGAGAAATGGCCGTGGACTGTCCCGGAGAACTCGGGAGTCGAACGCTGCCGGTCCGACGATCCGCACAGCTGGAGAGGATACGACAACACCAGGTATCGTCACACACCTGTCACCTGGTAGCTAATCATTCAGGAATGCAACTAATAATCTACACTGTCTCTTTAAATGGACCAGAGTTCTGTTTAAACGGAAGTGTCTTTATCCAAAGAGTCCTGTGGGACACCATAACTAAAGGTGGTGCAGGAGGAAAGCGAACTTTATTCATCTAGTTTTGGAGTTTTATGTTCAATCTACTTCATAACAGTCTAATGTTCTGTTAAGCCTATGAAGAGATCAACTATCCACTTTAGTTTTCTCTGATGTGTTTTACAAAACCTGTTCAGCATCCATTGACTTTGCAGTTGCTAGAACCTTTGGGTGGTGCATTGGTTAGATCCTTTTAACTGCCCCGTTTGTTGTTTAAACCTTCACTCTTTTGCTTTTTCTAACTCGGAGCGTTGGTTATTCGTATTACATCACTTTTGAAATCCTTGAAAATGCTTGAATTTTATCGTGGTATTTTCATCTGACAGCGCTTCAGTGAGATATCTGTAAAGGGTGCTGTTTGCATGTTGTAAACATGAAAAACGTTAATGTGTGATTTTATTATTTATTTATCTTCGATGTATTCATTTCTGTGTTCAGGAAGATCTTCGGCGGCGCAGAGAAGAGGAGGGTCGGCAGCTGGACCTGAACGCCTCACTCAGACTCAGGAAGCTCTCGCAGAATCCCAACATCGGGATCGACAACCCCACATTCCTTCAAGACACACACACACCACAGCAGCTGGTGCTCGGCAGCCAACACACTCAAGCTCTGCTGGGTAAAACACACACACACACACACACTTGGAGTACACTGGCAGGTTGTTTGTGTGAACATCTGAGAAGGGAGGGAGGCTGAAGTGCAATAAAAGTAGGGATGTAGACAAAAAGAAGGAAAGGGAGGAAAAGGCAGGAGGAAGAAATGTGGTTCGTTAGGATGGGAATTCCTCAGGGAGGGAGGGAGAGAGAGAGAGACAGAGGGAGGGAGCGGTACACGAGAGGCTCAAGAGGGCAACTTAATTAAAACTCTGTCTGCTGGGTGGCACAAACACACACTTCAGATCCTGATGGAAGTCTCTCAGACATGAATATCATTGATCTGTGTGTGTTATTGATGTGTGTATCTGTGGTTTATTGATCTGTGTGTGTTATTGATGTGTGTATCTGTGGTTTATTGATCTGTGTGTGTTATTGATGTGTGTATCTGTGGTTTATTGATGCATGTGTGTGTTATTGATGTGTGTATCTGTGGTTTATTGATGCGTGTGTGTGTTATTGATGTGTGTATCTGTGGTTTATTGATCTGTGTGTGTTACTGATGTGTGTATCTGTGGTTTATTGATCTGTGTGTGTTATTGATGTGTGTATCTGTGGTTTATTGATCTGTGTGTGTTATTGATGTGTGTATCTGTGGTTTATTGATCTGTGTGTGTTATTGATGTGTGTATCTGTGGTTTATTGATCTGTGTGTGTTATTGATGTGTGTATCTGTGGTTTATTGATGCGTGTGTGTGTTATTGATGTGTGTATCTGTGGTTTATTGATGCGTGTGTGTGTTATTGATGTGTGTATCTGTGGTTTATTGATGCGTGTGTGTGTTATTGATGTGTGTATCTGTGGTTTATTGTTTT
>SSNR01000504.1:235621-248226 GCA_006937965.1 Callopanchax toddi | reverse complement strand
TGATCTGTGTGTGTTATTGATGTGTGTATCTGTGGTTTATTGATCTGTGTGTGTTATTGATGTGTGTATCTGTGGTTTATTGATCTGTGTGTGTTATTGATGTGTGTATCTGTGGTTTATTGATCTGTGTGTGTTATTGATGTGTGTATCTGTGGTTTATTGATCTGTGTGTGTTATTGATGTGTGTATCTGTGGTTTATTGATCCGTGTGTGTGTTATTGATGTGTGTATCTGTGGTTTATTGATGCGTGTGTGTGTTATTGATGTGTGTATCTGTGGTTTATTGATGCGTGTGTGTGTTATTGATGCGTGTGTGTGTTATTGATGTGTGTACCTGTGTGTACCTGCAGAGCTGGAGGAGCTGCTCTTGTCTCTGAAGCAGGTTCGGTGTCTCCTTCCAGACCAACAGAGTCAGAATGACGTGGAGTCGGTTCTCTCTCTGCTCAACAAGGTAAAACGACTGCTTCTGGTCATTCATGTTGTCTCACCCCGGAATGTTAAAATTATCCTAAAACATAAAAACATCAGTTACCAGATGTTCAAACCAACAATCAGAATGAGAATTCACACAAACAGCTGAGATCAGTAAAATGTTCAAATGCATCAGATGAGCTCTAATCAGAATCCAGTTCCAGCTCCAGTCCTGAGTTTAGGGTCACATTTAGTAAAGGATTAAAGTCTTTAGTCCAAACAATAATAAAGGTAGAAATGATCCAAACAACCAGGAAGGTAGCAGTCAGACAAATTATAACCAGGAAATGGAAAAACAATTTAGAGGAAATCATTTATATGACAGGATATTCGACCCATATAGGTGGATGACTAAATAAACCGAGCTGCTGAGGGCATTTCACATTAAACAATACATTCATTTAAAAATACCTCAATATTTTCTGGGGTTGAAAACATCTACATTTGCAAGAAAAAAGTTCCATTTTCCAAAATAAAGGCAGAATAAAATTATATTTTCTGATATTGTAAATTCTCAAATTTGCAATAAATTTTTTAAAGATAAAATCTTTAATTTACTTTTAAAAAAGCAGACTTAAAAACTAGAAGGAATGGCAAAATCTAACCACTGGAAAATGTCAGTCAGGCCTGTTTTATTCTGATAAATTATACAATCGACACAATTTTGCAAGAAAAATGTTTTAAAATAGTCTTTTATCTGCAGATTTAAAAACATTTGGTGGAAAGGCAAACATTTTCTGAGAGTAATGTTTGATTACAAGGACGACAGTTCTTTTTTGGTATGAAGTGGTAAATTTACAGCTAAAGAACTTATGTATATGTGTTTATGTTTGTGTATTTAGCAGACGCTTTTATTCAAAGCGACTTAAATAATGTGCGACTTTATTTAACCATAAATTTACCATTTACACTATGGAAAGTGTCAGATGTCCCTCCTATAAGTTTATTGTCTGATTAATTTGCCTTTTTTCCAGTAAATATTTAAATTAACAAACTGAAAACATTGAGTTTTTATCCTGAAAGTTCTGACTTTTTTTTTTTCTCCGAGTTTCTGAACTTACAGTTTAATGGTCTTATTTACTTTTAAGACATATTAAATCAAATTATTCACTTTTATCTGGGCTCCAGTTGGTTGAGTTTAACAGAACTTCCTGGTTTTGTCTCTTTTTTTTTTCCCCCCTTTAGTCTGATTTCCAGTCGGCGCTGAGGATCCATAATGCCGTGGCCTCCAGCATGCACCGACCATCTCCTCCATTCCCTCAAACACAGCAGGCGCTCCCGCTGGCCATGGAGGTATCACCCTCAGATTTAGTCTGCATCTGGTGCTTCTTTTTGTTGAAACAACTCAGAAAACAACAGTTTTTTTCTACCCGAGCTGAAACCTTTATTACAGGATACACAAAAATCTGAGTCTGATTCTTAGTTTTTATGAGTTTTAAACGTGAACATCCGCTCCACTAGAACACTCAGTTCTGTCATTATTCTGCTGCCACAGGCTTCAGTTTGTTCATGGCTCATTTCAGAGGAATCTCATTATAGGCAGCATATTATTTCTGCTCCATGTTGCCCCCCCACCAAAAAGAAGAGGCTGCAGTTCCACAAACACACTCTTTTGTCTTCATAATGAAGTGGAAAAGAACTGAGAGATGAAGCCAGCCACAGAGGGCAGAATTATTTTGAACATGCAAACATCCTTCGTTCTGAATCAGCTCTCATTATGTGGATGTTTAGGTAAACAAAAGGTCATCGTTACTTCATTATTTTATTATTATTTAAATAACACTATCAAACGTTCAATTACAACTCTTAACACACAGAAGCACAGAAAAAAAACATTTATAATATAAAAAAATTGAACAATAAAAATATTTGCTGCAGATCGGTTACAGAATAAAGGAAAGGCTAACTTTCCTTTTAAAGTGAACTTTTTTTTTGTTTTTGTTTAAATGTGTAAGTATTGATTATCTGTGGTTAAATACTCAGTTGTGTCTCATGTTGTGGTTTCAGGTCAGAATGCTCATGCAGTCTTGTCAGAGTAAAGAAGGACTGGAGCTTCACAGCCTGCTGACCGACACACACATCCAGGTAAAAGAACACAGCAGAACCTTGGCGTCGCGTTACGGTGGCGCTGCCTGGAGCACCAGTTTCTCCTGCTCAGTGTCTGGCCCTCTGATGGCTGGAGCTGCTTTAGGCTGTGACTCAGCTGAGGTGTGTTTTGCAGTCGCTGCTTCTGGCCCACGACAGCATAGCAGAGACAGAAATGCAGCCCGAGTCTGAGCCGTTGGAAGGAGAAACTGTGACCCAGTGGGGAGGAGAGACTGTCAAGATTGTCCGGATTGAAAAGGCTCAAGACGTTCCTCTGGTGAGTCGGACCCAACAGGCTGAGATGGTTTGGACATGTAGAGAGGAGAGATGGGATGCTTAGGTGGGAGACCTAGAGGGAGACCAAAGAGGAGATTTCTGGATACAGTGAAAGAGGACATGGTGCTGATTGGTGGGAGTAGAGGACAGGGTTAGATGGAGCCAGATGATTCACTGTGGAGACCCTGAAGGGAAATGCTGAAGGAAAAAGTAGTAGTAGAAGAATAAATGCTCCTCAGTCTCAGAACCAGACACACTTCTCGTCACCCTCCTCCAGATAACATTATTACAAGAGTTCTGTTTCTGTTTGAGTTCATCTACACAACTTAGCAGTTTTCACCAGAGGGCTTCAACATTTCCAGGTTTTCTTCTGTCAGGGTTTTTTCACACCTGTAGTTAGTTCTGGTCTGAATCAGGTCATAATTTAGTTCTTGGGGTTAGTTGAAGGGAAATCATGAATAAATCAGGGTTCTGAGAGACCAGTTGGAGATAATTGATCTGTTTCCTGCAGGGAGCGACAGTTCGTAATGAAATGGACAGCGTTATCATCAGTCGCATCGTTCGAGGCGGAGCAGCTGAACGCAGCGGACTTTTATCGGAAGGAGATGAAATCCTGGAGATCAACGGCACCGAGATCAGAGGGAAGGACGTCAACCAGGTGTTTGACATCCTGGTATGCTGATTCAGTTTTTCACTCAGACGTTTGGAGGTTCAGGAAAGGAACCATGAGTTTAGGTCTACTTCTACACATTGTCTCTGTGATTTATGTAGAACATAATGAAGATTAAACATGTAGAATAATTCTTTCTGCCATTAGTGACACTTTTTGACAATGTTAGGTACAGTGAGTGTACTTTGTGTTACGTTGTGTGTGTTTGTGTGTAACAGGCGGACATGCACGGCCTCCTGACCTTTGTGTTGATTCCAGGCTCTCAGGGCAAACCACCTCCTGTCAAAGAGACGGTGGTGAGTTCAGTTCCATCTAAGATAAAACAGGAATGTTTGTTTTTCTTCTCCTGGATTATTTGTGTTTTCCATCACGTGTTGCTCTGACTCCTCGCCTCTATCACAGGGTTCTTACAGGCTCAAGAATCCTCAAAGATGCTTGAATTTTAGCAGGGTGTTTGCAAAGAATGGAAAGTGCATGAAAAAGAACTCACAAATCAAAAATATTTGATTAAAGCCATACTCGATAGCCAGGTAAACAGTGTAGCTTTTAACGTTTTTTTAAAAGCCTCTTAACAACGTTCTAACATAGTATAGCCATAAACATATTGTGGAGATTAAAAAAACCAGAAAGAAATCAATAAAGTGGTTGTCTCGCAGTTCTCTAAAAACTTCAGCCAATCCTATCGTTTGGACCAAACGATAGGATTGGACAATCCAGCTGTCTGTCTGCCGCATTTCCTCACTGCTTGGATTGGCATTAATCCGCCCGGACACATTTTGGGGTAGAACATCCTGGAAGTGAAAGTGAAAGTTGAAGTGGCGGTTAGAGCTTCCATTTTAAGATAAAAATACCAGAGTCCCCCCCAAAAAAACACCTTTTCAGCTAGCAGAAAACTTAAAAACGTTTGGAGGTGAAAAGAGAAAAGCTGGGGGAACGTTTCTGCAGCTGGAGTTATACTCTGCTTTGTCACCTTTGCAAACCGTGGTTCCATGTCCGCGGGAGGCTGGCGTATGGATTTTACCCGACGGGAAGGGTGAGTTCACCGAGACGTGTTTCTGTAAAATAGCTAGCGAGACCTCGTTTGTTTACCTGGCTACTGAGTATGGCTTTAATTCCAAAAGCAAGTCAAATGTTTTAGTAACTCTTAAATTTTTCATAAAGCCAACGAAGGCAGTTCTAGCTGTGGACAGGAAGGATCTTCTGTAGTGGCAGAGAGACGTTGGAGTCTGGATCTGATCCTGCAGCCACGTCTCAGTGAAACATGATATTCTGTCTGGATCCTCATCAGAGCTTCAGGCTGGTCCATCTGATCCAGGACAGATCTCAGGTTCCCCGTTATGACAGATGGAAGTGATGGTTTAAACTTCCTCTTCCTCTCTCTCCTCTTTGCTCCTGCTCTACAGCCACTTCTCCTCCTCTTTAACTTGTCTGGGATTTTGGGTCTCCAATTGTTTTTTTTTTATCTTTCGAGGTGACTGTTAGCTGCTCCCTCTTGTAAACAAGTCTGTTGTTGTTGTCATGGTTAAACATCAGCCGCCAAAAAAGCGAGGGATTGCAGCAAATCTTCCAAACAGCACGACATCGAAACCAGAATGAGAAGAAGAAAAAACTCACTCCAAAGACGGCACCTTATCTAAAAATCATTAAAAAGAATGCAACTACTGAAACAAGTTGCCCCTCTGTGCAGTGCTATTCTAGAACAAAAAGTGCTGGAAACCAGAGATGCACCAGAAAATGTTCAGGTGATCAGAATCCGATGACACTGGCCTGATCAGTGATCAAAAGGTTAAATAAAAAAGACTGTCAGTGAACGCATCATCATCAAGCAGCAATAGAAATTCTAACATTTTTCCCAGTTTGGGAAGTCATCTGCACTAATTCACCCTAACAGATCATCCATGTGAAACTTCTTTACTTCTAGAAGCATAAAGTGTCAAGTTAATCAAAAATATAGAAAAACACATTCTTGTAAAAATAGTCCTAAATCAGAAGATGTCAAAGTTGTTTTCAGCAGGTCAGGTCGGTAATCGGTATCAGCCCTCAGAACCAGAATCGGTACATCTCTATTAGAAACTGGAATGAAAAAATTGGCTTTAGAACAAAAAAATGTACCTGTATAAAATGAGGAAGTGATGTAATGGTTTTGAGTCAATATATTCTGTTCATACAGGGTGCACTGTCTGCAGATCCTTAAAAAGTCTTACATTTGCTTTTCCAAAATTACGGCCTTAAAAATCTTTAAAAATGACAAGTAATCCTTAAATCCAGTCTCCAAAGGTCTTACATTACTAGGGCCCTTTGATCTCCGCAACACAGACAACATGAACGGAATCGCAGAATTCCACAAACAAAATGGAATGCAGCATAAAAAGTGGAATCTCCCAGATTTTGCTCACATTGGCAAATAAGGAAAGATGCATAGTATTTTCTGATGTATTTTGGCTACTGCAGCCACCGTTACCTGGTTACGCAGCAGGGATTGGCTGTCCTCCACACAGAGGGAAAAAAATCTGCTCCGGTGAAAGGTCTAGCTGAAACACCAACATCCTAAAGAAAATTAAAAGCCACAAAGTTCAGTACAGAGTTTAGGACAGAACAAGGCCCAAATGACCTTTATGAATCTGGAGATATCAGAACATGATCAACTGAACATGATGAATACATGTGATGAGCTCTTAGTAAAGGACTCACATCAGAAACGGGGAGAAGCATCAAGCTAGCAGGAGCTGCAGACCCTGGAACATTCAGCTCAGTCAGCAGAAACCAGGCAGGAGTTTATTGAAGATCGTGTGGCAAAATGTGCTGAATCAGATTTTCCTTTAGAAGAAATGAAAGAGCTTCAGTTAATTTGGGTTTTCGGGGGCAACTTCTGTCAGAGCCACCTGCCCCATGTGTGTCTGTGAGAGGTGGAAGATGTAACCATTATGAGTTTTATGTTTCTTTATGAGACATTTTCATGCTGAGTTCAACTCTAAAGCATTTTTATTTTACAAAAAGAAGACAAAAAATAGTGAGATACGAGGTTCTTTGTTTTCACATAAAGAAGATGAATACATTTTAATGCCTTGTAAAACAGTCAGTGTTCAGCTGAACCACAGAACTTTGTTCTGTTTGTTAAAGTTAAATATGAGTCATTAGATTTGAATCCTGTGGCTTTGGTTTGTCATTCCCTTTATAATGACTCACTTTTGGTTTCATAAATGTGGTTAGAAGGAAAATGTGGAATTCTTTTTATTTATTTCAAAAGAAAAAAGTAAAATCAAACAGAAAATACATCACACAAAACACATTTGAATGAGAAGGAGCAGATCAATTCTCTTGGTGTTTGTGTTATTTTTCTACACATTCACTTCCAGTGAAGGTTTAGACAGAGCTATTTGTGAGGTGGGCACATCACTTCTCCTATTCTATGAATGTAAGGTCTTAAGTTTGTGGCCTTTAAAAAGGTCTTAAAAATCTTAAGTTTGACTTCCTGAAACCTGCAGATACCCTGTCATGTGTAAATCATCACTAACAGTGGCGTCTCGTCATTCAGGGCCGGTAGGTCCCGGCCCCACCAGCCACCAGATGGCGCTGTGGTGATCAGTGGGAAAGAATAGCTCGTTTTTAGACTAATACTGCATAAAAACCCATACTGTTACTAAGATATTCTGTTATAAATATCTGTGTAATCATATCTAAGTCTTTGCTTTGATACTGACAAGCTAAGGAGGTTAAATCCTCTTGAAGTCCTGGCGACGGGCCAGCCCCTCGCAGCCCGTCTAAAAGACAAGCATCTGAAAATCACTGTGCACATGCGCAACACGCTCTCAATAGACACACACGGGGCACGGAGCTCTGGGCCCCAAACGCAGACCATCCAATTAAAACACTGGAATATCACACGTGACGTTACCTTCATGTTCGGTGGGAAAGCAGAGCTTCTCAATCTAGTGTTGTTAGCTCATAAGCTACCAGGACAAAAAGACAATTCGAAGTAGATTTTTTTAAATGATTTGCATCTTTTCTTTTAAAGAAATGAACAACGCTGGTGAGTGAACCTTTATTTGCAATTTCA
This sequence comes from Callopanchax toddi, assembly GCA_006937965.1. Taxonomy (NCBI): domain Eukaryota; kingdom Metazoa; phylum Chordata; class Actinopteri; order Cyprinodontiformes; family Nothobranchiidae; genus Callopanchax; species Callopanchax toddi. The sequence continues at coordinate 240,667 of SSNR01000504.1, read as the reverse complement.
TGTATAAAATAGTTGTTTTCTTAAATTAGATTTAGATTAAATTGCATTTTTAATGTGAAAGTTTGTCCCCTCGCCTCGCCTTCTTCCGCTTATCCGGGTCTGGGTTGCGGGGGCAGCATTCCAAGTCGGGCAGCCCAGGCCATCTTCTCCCCGGCCAAGTCCACCAGCTCCTCAGCTGGGACACCCAGGCGTTCCCAGGCCAAACTGAAGATGTATTTCCTCCAGCTTGTCCTGGGTCGACCTGGGGGCCTCCTGCCGGCAGGACATGCCCAGAACACCTCCCGAGGGAGGCGTCCAGGAGGCATCCTTACCAGATGCCCGAACCACCTCAACTGGCTCCTTTCGATATGGAGGAGCAGTGGCTCTACTCAGAGTTTCTCCCGGATGTCCGAGCTTCTTACCCTATCCCTAAGGCTGAGCCCGGCCACCCTGTGGAGGAAACTCATTTCAGCCGCTTGTATCCGCGATCTCGTTCTTTTGGTCATTACCCAAAGCTCATGACCATAGGTGAGGATTGGGACGTAGACCGACCGGTAAATCGAGAGCCTTGCTTTCTGGCTCAGCTTCCTCTTCACCACAACAGACCGGTTCAGCGTCCGCATCACTGCAGACGCTGCCCCAATCCGCCTGTCGATCTCCCGCTCCCTCCTTCCCTCACTCGTGAACAAGACCCCGAGATACTTGAACTCCTCCACTTGAGGTAGGATCTCTCTCCCGACCCGGAGTTGGCAATCCATCTTTTTCCGGTCAAGAACCATGGCCTCAGACTTGGAGGTACTAATCCTCATCCCAGCCGCTTCACACTCAGCTGCGAACCTCCCCAGCAAGAGCTGAAGGTCAGAGCTCGATGAAGCTAGGAGGACCACATCATCCGCAAAAAGCAGAGACGCGATTCTCCTGTCACCAAACTCAACCCCCTCCACACCACGGCTGCGCCTAGAAATCCTGTCCATAAAGGTTATGAACAGGACCGGTGACAAAGGGCAACCCTGGAGGAGTCCAACCCTCACTGGAAACAGGTCCGACTTACTGCCGGCTATGCGGACCAGACTCACACTCCTCTGGTACAGGGACTGAATGGCCCTTAACAAAAGACCATCAACCCCGTACTCCTGGAGTGTCCCTCACAGGGTGTCCCTGGGGACACGGTCATAAGCCTTCTCCAAATCCACAAAACACATGTGGATTGGTTGGGCAAACTCCCATGACCCCTCCATCACCCTAGCGAGGGTAAAGAGCTGGTCCACAGTTCCACGACCAGGACGAAAACCACATTGCTCCTTTTCTATCCGAGATTCAACCATCGACCGGACCCTCCTCTCCAGTACCCTGGAGTAGACCTTTCCGGGGAGGCTGAGGAGTGTGATCCCCCTATAGTTGGAACACACCCTCTGGTCCCCCTTCTTAAAAATGGGAACCTCCACCCCGGTCTGCCACTCAACAGGAACTGCCCCCGATGACCACGCAATGTTGCAGAGACGTGTCAGCCATGACAGACCTACAACATCCATAGCTTTCAGATACCCAGGTCAGATCTCATCCACCCCTGGGGCTCCGCCACTGTGTAGTTGTTTGACTACCTCAGCGACTTCTGCCCCAGAGATTGGACAGTCTGTACCCAGGTCTCCCAGCTCTGTAGGCCTCCTTCTTCAGCCTGACGGCTCCCCTAACCTCTGGTGTCCACCAGTGGGTACAGGGGTTACCGCCACAACTGGCACCGGCTACCTTGCGACCACAGCTAGCAACAGCCGCCTCAACAATCGCAGAGCGGAACAAGGCCCATTCGGACTCGATGTCCCCCACTGCTCTCGGGATGCGGTCGAAGCTCTGCCGGAGGTGGGAGTTGAAGACCATCTTAGGCTCTTCTGCCAGGCGTTCCCAGCAGACTCTCACTACTCCTTCTTGAACCGTCACCTTATCGTGGTGGAGGAGTTTGAGTGATCTAACGATCCTAGGAGCTATGTTGTCTGGGGCACTTGTGCCCCTGGTAGGGTCACCCATGGCAAATTGGTCCTAGGGGAGGGGTGAGACAAAGAACGGTTCAGAAGACCCTTTATGAAGAGAACACCAAAGAGTTCGAGTACCCGGCCCGGAGGGTTACCGGGGTCCCATCCTGGAGCCAGGCCTGGGGTTGGGGCCCATGGACGAGCGCCTGGTGGCCGGGCTTTCGCCCATGGGGCCCGGCCGGGCCCAGCCCAAACCGGAGACATGGGCTCATCCAACTGTGGACCCACCACCTGCAGGAGGAGCATGAAGGGTCCGGTGCATTGTGGATTGGGTGGCAGACCGAGGCGGGGGCTTTGGCGGTCCGATCCCCGGACAGGAAAACTGGCTATTGGGACATGGAACGTCACCTCTCTGGTGGGGAAGGAGCTGGAGCCTGTGGAAGAGGCTGAGCGATACCGCTAGATATAGTCGGGCTCACCTCGACACATAGCGTTGGCTCTGGAACCCAAGTCCTGGAGAGGGGTTGGACACTTTTCTTTGCTGAAGTTGATCCGGGTGAGAGGCGGAGGGCTGGGGTGGGCTTTCTGTTAGCCCCAAGACTCTCTGCCTGTATGTTGGGGTTTACCCCGGGGGACGAAAGGGCAGCTTCCCTGCGCCTTCGGGTTGGGGAACGGGTCCTGGCTGTTGTTTGTGCTTATGCATCAAATAGCAGCAGCTCAGAGTACCCACCCTTTTTGGAGTCTCTGGGACGAGTGCTGGATGGCGCTCCGACAGGGGACTCCATTGTCCTGCTGGAAGACTTCAACGCTCACGTGGGCAATGACAGCATGACCTGGAGGGGCGTGATTGGGAGGAATGGCCCGCCCAATCTGAATTTGAGTGGTGTTCTGTTTTTGGACTTCTGTGCAAGTCGCAGTTTGGCCATAACAAACACCATGTTCGAACATAAGGATGCCCACCGGTACACCTGGTACCAGGGCAGCCTAGGTTACAGGTCGATGATTGACTTTATAGTTGTATCATCTGACCTGAGACCGTATGTTTTGGACCCTCGGGTGAAGAGAGGAGCGGAGCTGTCAACTGATCACCACCTGGTGGTGAGCTGGATCAGATGGCAGGGGAAGATGCCGCGCAGACCTGGTAGACCCAAGCGCATAGTGAAAGTTTGTGCTACAGTTATATATTTGAGTTGTGCCCCACCTAACATATGATGCCAGAGACACCACTGATCACTAATGTGAGGAGCTGGGAAATCTTAAAAACTCACGCTGCTGAAAAAGAACGCTGCTATCAGCAGTGATGATTGAAAACATCCAGACGCTCTAACCTGTTTTCTGTCTGCCTCCTTCAGATCCACGTGAAGGCCCACTTTGACTACGACCCCTCTGATGACCCCTATGTGCCGTGCAGAGAGCTGGGTTTGTCCTTCCAGAAGGGAGACATCCTCCACATCATCAGCCAATCAGATCCCAACTGGTGGCAGGCGTACCGGGACGGGGACGAAGAGAACCAGCCGCTAGCCGGACTGGTCCCAGGTACCTCCGCTCACCCGACCTTCAGATCTTTGTGATAATTACACCTCATCAGACTGGTCTGGGATCTGTTGGAGTTTAAATTTAAGGTTGGGTTGGTTTTGTGTTTCTATAGGGAAGAGTTTCCAGCAGCAGAGAGAAGCCATGAAACAAACCATCGAAGAAGACAAGGAGCCTGAAAAGTCTGGTCAGTCATTAAAATATAACGTAGTAATCTGATTACTATGTTCATGATTTTATTTTACAACAGGGCTCTTACATGTACCTGAAATCTATGACGATGCTTCAGGTTTAACATGGTGTTTTCAAAGTTTTGAGGATTCTTAAATATTTTAGTACATTCATTTGAAATTAGAGCTTAGAGTCGACCAATATTCAGCATCGATGGTTTAATCTGTTATCAGTTGGTCTGAAACTCAATTATCTAGAGTTTTGTTTGGTCTGTAAACTCACCATTGTTAAACAGACCTTCATGTGAAAGATTTTACTTCCAGAATAATAATTTCTAAATTAATCAGATTTTTTAAATGTGCCCTGTTAAATAAAAATCTTTGAGATGAATCAGATTCATATAAAATCTGTATCATTGTTTTTCAACCTTTATTTTACCAGGTAAAATGTTTGAGAACATGTTCTCATTTACAAACATGACCTGGCCATCAGGTTCCATCTGGTATCATCAGGTCACAACTGAATAAATCAGTAGTCAGTATTGATCCTCAGAATCTGTAGCTGAACCTGATTGAAACACAGAAACTCTAAAGTTTATGAGATGATGAAGTGAAATAATCATTCAGTTTCTTTGTTTTTGTTCACGTGTGTAAGTCTTCACCGTTTGTTGGTGCTGAATATCTTTAAAAATCACATTAAAAGTAATTGTCTTGAAGAACCCTGAAAGAACAAAGGGAGGCTTTGAGTTATCCAGTGTTAATGTTTACATGTCTGCTAACTATAAGAGATCTGGTTTGAGGACCCCAGGGTCAGGTTGGAGTTAATGACTTGAGTTTAGTTTTAATTTTGTTTCTTCAATAACAAGCATGAATCTCAACTTCATGTTTTGATACCAACCTTCTCAGGAATCAAACAGTTTCAGGCCAGTGACTGGGTGACCTTTAGTGACCTTGATTGATCAGAAACACCCAAATTCCAGAATTTAAATGATCGTTTTGTTGCTGATCAGAGGACCCCTGCTCTCTGGAGTTATTAGTTAACCAGTTAGTTTCTGATTGATGCTCAAGTCATTCAGAAAGTTTAAAGATCTTAGAATTTTTAAAGGAACAGAACAGCTGAACGTCATCTGCATAAAAGTTATGAAATATATTAAGGATCTGTCCAAGAGGGTGGGTGTGTGTGTGTGTGTGAGAATTCAAAGAAACATATTTTATGAAATATGGTCGAAGTGGACTGAGTACATCTAACCTATAAGAGCTGATTTAGTGTAATGATTTATTGTTTTACAAATGTATGGATATAAATAGATTTTTATTGTATAACGGTACTCTTCTCAGTTTCTTTGTTAAAATAATTAAAAATGCATGATCAAAAAAAAAAAAAAAAAAAAAAAAAA
>SSNR01000504.1:170746-227272 GCA_006937965.1 Callopanchax toddi | reverse complement strand
ACACACACACACACACACACACACACACACACACACACACACACACACCTTGAGCCGGGGATTCTGACTGACTAGACGTGAACACACACGTGCTTTTCACTCTGAGGCCTTTCATGTCACTTTAGGGCTGATGTTATAAAAACTAAGATCTGTAGAGCTTTTATTGTTCAAATAAAATGACAAAAATCTCAGATCACAACAAAATGTTTCAACTAAAATCCTGACAAACGATTGAATTATTACAGAACAGAAAACTTCAGCTTGAATTTAGTTTAATGGATAAAGGAATAATTGTGGGGGAAAGTTATCTAATAAAACACAAAATATTTTCATAGTCCAAATTTTACAAACAATCTAAAACTAAACGAACACCAGTTGTTACTGTAGCTCAGAACAACTTCAAGGATTGTCCGTAACACCAGTTTTCACCTTTATTTGAATTATTTTGTGACTTTTGGATTTTGTCGCTGCCTTCAAACATTTCTGCTGCCAAGTTTCATTATTTTGTCTTAAATCCTGTTATTTTCTTCACATCACCATTTAGTCTGACAAACTTCCCTCACATCTGTGATTAAATGTTTATTATTAATAAATGAACCAGTACAGACTCTTGTTTTGACCCTTTGTTCTGTAAATAACTTTTTATAGTAACGTGTTTGTTAGACTCACCTGAACCATTAAAACGGTTTGAAAACCTGACGGTTTTCTGAAAATCGTTTTTAGTTTTCAGCTTCAGAAGAAGCTTAAATTAAAATGTTATTTTCATGAGTAAAAAATCAGAAACTACTTTAGGATTAAATGTTGGATGTGTTATAATTACAGTTTATTTAAGATTATTCAGCTGTTTTAGATTTTTTAAAGTAGTTTAACTCGTATTTTTCAGATTTTTATTCCTTTTGTTGTTTTATTGTGACAGCATCATGTAAACCTGAGCCTTTGAAACACATTTCACCTCCACCCTGTAGCTTAGAATAAATAATAGAAGCATCACAATCATTACTTTTATAAGATCACTTTAAATTACTTTATTTCTCAGATTAGATTTTGTAACATCAGCCCTGGTGTTTGTTGTTCTGTGGAGAGAAAAATACAGATGAATGTTTTTATTTAGCTGTTGTCTCAGAGCCCTGTTGAATGGCCCTGGTTCCTGGACTGGTCCTGGACTGGTCCTTTTAATGGTCCTCACCCTGCCCCCTGGTCCTGATCCCAGTCCTGGCCCTGATTCCTGTTCCAGGTTCCTGACCCTGGTCCAGGTTTCTGTGGAGGACCAGTTCCCTGCAGCTTTGTGTCTGGATCTTCTCTCTGCAGCTCCGACTGGCTTTAAAACCGTTCAGCTGAGGATCCTAAAGGGTCAGAGGATCAAAGACGTTAAAATAAAACATCCAAATGTCTGGAGAAAAGGTTGATAAAATCACTATATAGTGATTCTGTCATGCTTACTGTGGTTCTGTCTCATTTGTTATTAGCTCCTCAGAAAATAAAAAGCCTGGAAATCTGAAATTATTTCATTTTATTAGTTAAAATGTTTGTTTTTCTCACTTTTTTATAATGGCAAAAACTGAATTTGAACATGAAACCTTTAGAAAACAAGGAACTGGAAACAGATTTTTCACATTAATGGTGACGTTTAGTTTGATTCTCTTTAAAAGGACATGAGGGAGCTCTTGAAGAAAAGTAATAATTGCATGTTCAGTTTATTTAGGTTAATAAGTGATGAAGCATTTTAAATCAAAAAGAATGAGGCCACCCATGTATCATTCCATCATCTTGAACAGGCTGTGAGCTGTAAAATGTTCTGCAATTCGGGGTCCGAATTTCCCGCGTTGTCCTACAGATGTGACGTCAACTGACGCTTCTGCGCGTTCTCGGGCTAAAAAAGTAATAATAAATGTATATCCAGTAGGTGGCAGTATTGCACCTTTGTGTAGTGTTGCTAGTCAATGGCGTTTTTCTCATAAAACTGGTGTTATTTGGCAGCGTTTATGGAGCTGAAAACCTCTCTGATGGATTATAAGGGTTTCACAGAGCTAAAGGTGCTGTTATAGGCGACCGCACAGCAATCTGTCCATGTTTATGGTCTCGGCACTGTAGGCCGCAAATCCCCGACTGTTTCCTAGACCTCAGTCCGCTTACAGTGCATCTAAGGCGGCTCTGCTGCGCACGGACCTCCGGGTGCTACGGAGCTCCACTCCGTGATGTGAATTTGAGAAATCTAAGGTGATATACGCGGCAGGGCATGATTCTATCACGCTAGATTTCTCAAATTCTCCTCCGGGTGTCCGAGAACACCGGCTGATTAAAGCTTTTAGCAATACAGGCAGCAGTGGAAGCTGGAACATAGCGGCTAGCGAGATTAGCTCTGTTAGATCGGCTCCCTCAGTCTGATCGTGTGTGTGCGTCGCGGGGCATTGTTTTACTATATTTCCTTTTGTATTAATAAAATGTATTTTTATTTATGGAATCATGCCTCCGGCTGCCTTTGGTTGAACCCTTATGAGCTAGTGAGGTTTGTGCACGCTCCCGCTAAAAACTGCAGTTATTCGCAACGCCAGGCGCGGCGCTCATGAGGTTTGTTTTTCAAAGCTCCCTCATGTCCCTTTAAGACATTTTGATGTTTAATTTGATCAGAAACTATTGAAGATAATTTGCCTTATTTGGTTTTTTAATGGAGGATTGGTCACATGATCCATCAGCTGATTTAGCTGATGAATAAGAGTTTAACCAATTCCTAAAGAAAATTCTAGTTTTTTTTTAAACTGATCTTTTATATCACATGTCATGTAGAGCCATTAGCGCCACCTGCTGGCCAAACCAAACATTTCTCTTTGACCAGCTGAAGGTTTGTTTCCAGACCTGTCTTGATGTTTTAGATCTACAGCAGCAGAGACTTGAAGCTGACCCAGAATCAGACCGTTTTATTGTGGTTGAAAGGTTCAGGATCAGGCTCTGGATCAGAACTGGGGGTCGTAGAGGGGTCACGGCCCCAAAGCATGAATTAAAAAGATGTTTTTATTTTCTCCTTTTTTTCTCTAATTATCTTGATCGGTTTAATTTAAATTGTGATGCAGAGGGAATGATTGTAAATGTTTGATTTAAAAACAGACGAGGAGTGAATTCAAACCCAGATTAAACCTCCACTGAGCCACTGATTTACTGGTGATACTGGTCACTGGCTGTTGGAACACGCACCGTAACGTAAAACACTAAAACACACAGCACTTGCTCTCCTGATGGCTCCTGTAGACCTCAGAGCCCTGCAGGCCAGACACTTGTAGCTTAGCTTCTGGTCAGCATGTGTTGCTGAACTCATTAAAAGTTTGTGTGTGTCATTGAGGACAGTGAAGTATTATTCTGACCTGACACTATAACGCTGACACCACTGTGTAGAGCCTTTATATATTTGTAATATTGATTATAGATCTTTGAAGCACCAGTAGGATTACCCTCTAAGCTCCCTGCTATTGGTCCAGGAGGATGCAGGAGGCGGAGCTATGTGGAATTCCCTTTATTGAATGTAAAGTCCTTCTGACGTCACTTCTTCTTGATTAAAACTGCTTTTTGTTTTGATATGAAGAAATAAATAGATGATTGGTAGAAAATGTTTGGCTGCTTGTTTTTTTGAGGGTGTTTGGTCCCATCAGAGCGGACAGCGCAGGTGATGCTTCGTCCTCGGGTAACGTGACACCTGAGCCATTGTGAGGCTGAAGTTCAGAAATGAAGCTCGACTGTTTCAGCTTTTATTTTTTTATAACAATAAAACCAACATTTTAACATTTTTTAGTTATCTGTTAAATTCAACCGTTTTTAAAACTACTTTCTGTAGGAAAGGATATTAAAAGGTATTTCTATTAAAGAAAAAATGAAAAATGGGTGTAAAATAAGGATTTTCTTTCAGGTTTGAGATTTTTATTAAATTGTCCTTAATGTGTGTCCTATTAGTCATATAAAACGTTTAATTGCATGGGCATCATACAGATTGGTTGTTTTGGAATTCATTTTTATATTTCTACAAAATAACTGGTTGAATTCATTAAAAACAAAACTACATTTTGTGTTGGGACTGGGAAGATGTGGAATAAATACTAGTGAATTTATTTTCAAAACAAAAAAATCTTTGTTTAAAAATCTTTCACAAACTCCTAAACAATAAATGCTGATGAGGATGGATGACTGACAAGTCGTTAAAGCGGCACTCTGGAGCATTTTTCTCTGTATCAAAGTTTTCTAAATGTTCTAAATGATATTTCAGGTCTAAACTATGATCTATGGGTTGAGTTCCACAACATCTGTCATTCTGATGAAGACCCTCCTTCCTCCTAGAGACCCCTTTCCATTATTTCTTGCCGCCGACATTTTTCAGCCAATGAAATTCAAATTTCTGCATTCTCTCAACATGCACGCGCATCGACCAAACCTGTACCAGTAGGGGGCGCTGTCGTACAGGACGCTCCGTGTGTTTCTCTGCCGTCTCAGCCGTTCACTGAGGACTCACAGCTCATTTCTACTAAAAACCTAACCATTCTCCAGCTAAAGACGGGTTTATTTTTATTTTTCAACCTTTCACCTCACAGAATGGCAAGGCTTGACAGTATTATGCGTTTATTTTGGTCAGAAAGTTCATCCAGGGCCGAGTCAAGTTCAGCTTCAGAGTCCAGCAGCAGCTCTCTGCTAACAGAGCTAATATCAGAAGCAGCAGGGACAGAGAGGGCTCATCAGACCCTCGTAGTATTGTTGGAATAAGATTGTGAACTGTGAGTGATTAAACTCTACACATTGAGCTGTACAGCTCATGTCCGAAGTATATGCGCCGCGTGCACGCGCGCACACGCGACCGGACGCGCGTGTCGAGATGTTTTGAGGAGGAGCCTTTGGACGCTAGATTCAAAAACTGCTCTCCTGATGAAATCCTCCGGAGTGCGGCTTTAAATGGGGATGAAAACGTTTTCTAGGTGAGTGCCTCCATGGCGGAAGATGTAATGTCATACATGAGCCACCAGGTGGTGGTGTTGGTTAGTTTATGAGATCACAGCAGAGTTATGGTTTCTTTGTGCCAAAATCAAGTCCTTCATGATCTAGTTCCCCAGCTATTGTGTTATTTAACATGTCGGGGAGCTTGTATATCTGAAGTTTCCCATCTTGTCTTCAATTACTAAGACTGAACAGCACTTTAGGTCGTCCGGGTGCGAGGGTTAAAAATGTTTGAAAATATCTCAAAACATCCCGAGAAAAAAACAGTTTGGAGCCAAATCTTCACTTCTTTCATTTCATGTCATCAGTGGCTGCTGATTTGCATTTAACCTTTGATCTGAGCTGATCTTTGGTTTCCTTTGAAACAGTTTGAAGAGCAACCAAAGAGAGTACAAGTACAAGATAGGTCCTTGCTGCCAACCTGTTTGTCGTCTGAAAGGGAAAGCTTAGCTTGAAAACGTTTGTCTGAAATAACAAAATATCTTTAAATTGTATATTTTGCCACATTTATGCTATATGGCAAGAGACCATGTTTTATCACCTGCTTTAAATTTTGATTTGCAACCTAAACCTGAAACTGCTACAAAAAGTTATTTAAAGTAAAGAAAGTAGAAAAATTTGTTTATGAAAAAATTATAAATTCCAGATACATAAAGTAGTAAAAATATGACAAGCAAAAATGACATTTTTCCAGGCGTCACTTTTACTTCTTTTTCCACTCATGGATAAAATTTGATTAGGCTCGCTTTGCTTGTGAGGCCTTAACTATCTTGTTTTGAGTAAACTCTCTGTTGATGGAAGTGACGTCTGCTTCATAATGAACGCCGCAAATTTCTTCCCATTGATTGGCTGGTTTGTCATAAAAAGGCGGTTTTCTTATCGCTGATTGGTCAGCTTCCCTGTCAGTCCACCTCCCCGCTGCGCCTCCGCTGTCGCAGGTTGATGGAACGAGTTGGAGCGACACCGAGTCGTTGCAGATGCAGACAGCAGCAGCAACTTTTTAAACTCCTTTAACCTTATTCTCCTGCGGATTTTATTGTTTTCTACGCAGTTTGTTCATGTTTTTATAACTTCGCGGTAGTTTTGTCGCTTTACGGCTTGAGTCGTGTCTCCTTGGCGACACAATCAACTGTCCTGCGAAGTTTTGGATCAAGTGTTTGACCGCGAGTCGGAGAATAAACGCTGAAATTTCACTGTTAAGCTAACGGAACCGACCCCAGAGCGCTGGAGGTCGACTGTGGGAGTCTTCAGAGTGGTTTTTGCGGAGTTTCAAAATTTTTTTCCGCGCTTTGGAGCAACTTTGTGTGGAAACAGCGTGAGACAATAGTGGCGTGAAGCGGAGAGAGGGGCTCGTGCGGTAGGGGAGGAGGACCGATGCCTCGCGGGGCTTTGTTCTGCCGCGGATATTGCCTGATCGATCGGTGAATTGATGAGCGATTGGAGGCCGGAGGGAGCATGGATGTGACCCTGTCGGAGCTGCTGGCCTCCTTCATAGAGTCTCCGCTGGTGGTGTGGGTGAGTGTGAGGAGGAGGAGGAGGAGGAAGGTGCTTAGTTTCACCTCCATCAGGTGCATCTGATCAGGTGTTGTGTCGACATATGTTCCCCCGTCGAAAAGCTGTCTCCCCACCTCCATCGAGGTGTTTCCTGATTAAACGAACACAATCTGACATCAAATAATACAAATATCGTGATATGTTCCTCATAAAATGATAATTCAGCTGTTCGGATTTAACGTGAACTTGTTTTCATGCAGAACACATGTTTAACCCTTAGGATCTCTGACCAGTTATGATTACTTATTAAAAATTTGATTTGCAGCCTAAACCTGAGACTTTTACAAAAAGGTGAAAAAATAATGAAAATAGTTGAAGGAAAAAACTTTCTTACAAATTAAAAAGTACATTTTTTTAAAATTACACTAAACAAATTCTATTTAATTTAAAAAAATGGACATAAAAACAAAGTTTAAAAAGTAGAAGTGTATAAAAAATAAAACTTAACAACAAATACATTTTTTAAATGACGGTTAAACAACAAAAGTTTTAATGTTAAAATATTTACAACATTCAATTAAATACCTAAAAAATTATAAAATACAAATAAAAGGAACAGTACAATTTTAAAAACTACAAATGTTTAAAAAATGAAACTTATTAAAATAAAATTTTTAAAATGAACATAAAACTTACACAAACACAAAAGTTAAAAAGAACAAATGTTGAAAAAAGAAATAAAATGACAAAAAAAAGAACAAAAAGCATCAAGATATAAACAAGACTATTAAAAACAAATTAAAAATATTATGGTTAAACACCAATGAAAGAAAATAAGATTTAATTAAAAGCAGTTTTAAGTAATTGGGTTTTCCGCTGCTTTTTAAAGGTGTCCAGACTGTCAGTGCTGCGTAAAACTAATGGAAGTTCATTACAAAGTCGAGGTGCAACAGACTGGAAGGAGCGATCACCTCGACTTTTAAATCTGGTCCTTGGAACTGTTAGGAGATTCTGGTTTGTGGACCTGAGGACTCGGGTTGGAACGTACGGCTTTATCAGTTCAGTAACATAAAGAGGAGCTTGACCATGTAGGGCCCTGAAAGTTAGAGTCAGGATTATAAAATGAATTCTACATTTAACAGGTAACCAGTGCAGAGACCTCAGAATAGGAGTGATGTGATCTTTTAAAGGGGGCACAATTCTGATACATTGAAGCTGCACTCGGCAGGTTGTAAACAAGCTAGGTATCGCTAGCTATTTTACAGAAACACGACTCAGAGCACTCAACCCTCCCGTCGGGTATAATCTGTAGGCCAGCCTTCCCCCAGACATGGGACCGCACATTTCCACAGTTACAATAGAGCCCAAAACTCCAGCTGTTGAAACGTTCCTGCAGGTTTTTCCTCTTTCTACCTTCAAACGTGTTTAGTTTTCTGCTAGCTGAAAATGTGTTTTTATTTTTGGAACTCTGGTATTTTTTTCTAAAATGGAAGCGCTAACAGCTGGCAGTTTCTGTCCTTCTCTCACTTCTGGGATGTTCAGCTGCAAAATGCGGCTGGGCGGATTAATGGAGGATCCAAGCAGTGCGGAAGTGCGGCGCTTCAGCGAGACAGACAGCCGGATTGTCCAATCCTATCATTCAGTCCGAACGATAGGATTGGCTGAAGTGTTTAGAGAACTGTGGGACAACCACTTTATTGATTTCTTTCAGGGTTTTTTTTAATCGTCACAATATATTTATAGCTGTACTATGTTAGAACGTTATTGAGAGGCATGAAAAATTACATTAAAAGCTACATTGTTTACCAAATTAACGAGTGCAGCTTTAATATTTGATTGTTTGATCAGGACCTAAGTTGATCAAAAGATTTGATCCCAAAAAGTTTTTAAAATATATTTATCAGAAATATTTTTATGGCAGCCTATTATTTTTTGGGGAAGTGGACATTTTTGATTCAAGAGGGGAGTAAATGTTTTCCAGTGTTCCTGCGGTTTGTTTACAGAATTACGGGATGTCCTCAGGTAAGAGGGCCCTTGTTATAAAAGATTGTGGTTTATTAAAACGCGCAACATGATGGACCAATAGCGAGGGACAATTAGCAGAAATGAACAAAAATGTCCAGAGTGACGCCTGATGGTTAAACCTGAATCAGGTTGGTCAGGAAACCAGTGAGTTTCATGGAAAACTTTGTCTGTTCGTCTCCAATGAGCTGTCTACAAGTTTTTAGATCTGTTGAGCTTCCCGTTTCTCCGTGACCTCACATCCTGTTGACCTGACTCCTAATTGGAAAGAAACATGGATGATCCCTCCACACAGCAGTAAAACACAACTTACTCCTGACATTTCCAACTTTCAGGATTTACATGTGTGGGTTTAATCTGTGAAATAAATCTGAGGACACGTCTGGACGAGGGAAATGAAAGCTTTGTCCCTCAGCAGGGCGTTCCTCTGAAGGGAAACGTTTCTTTCAGAATCCAAGAAAGTAAAGGGTGAGAAAACGTAACGTGCTGTTTGTGGCATTTTAAACATCTCTGTTATTTCACAACATGTAATTTTGTCTGAAGCTGCAGCAGGCCGATCCAGGATAACTTTCTGAATTAATCCAACATTATTCTTCAAGTTGTACCCAAGTTTTCCACATCAAAACATTTTAAAGGTTTAAATCTGGCAGAATTTGTGACCTCTGCCAAATGAATTCACTTTATCTCTGACCTCAGGAAGCACTTCATTGAAGGAAAGAAGATTGTCACATCAAACATATCATTTTATAAGGAGGCAGCTTTAAAGGGATACTCCACCAGAAAGTGATTTTTTTGTCTATTGCCAAATTCCTCATAGTTAGATCAGTGGGCAAAAACAATTTGTAAACGGCCCAGTTGTTATCCTGATCCAGCAGTACTCCTTTAGCATTAGAAAAACACTGTAAGTGAATGGTAACAACTAGCATTGTGAGAAAAAAGTCCTTAAACTGGCTTAGTATTGATGCCAAATTCTGCTTACCTCAATAATCATATCGACTGCAAGTGAAAATAAAAAGTAACTCAAAGGAATTACAGGTACTATTTTAGACTCTGTACTACTTTATGACAAAGAACAGTTGTAAGCCTCCGCTGAACGGCGCAAGGACATGATGCAGCGGTCCCAAAGACGCTGACGTCCGTAAATACAAATACTGGCTACTAGGCTAAACCTGGTAACGTTTTTTGAAGATAATCTCTGTGCAGCTCGCGACTTTGTGTTAGTTTTCATCATCTGTGAGGTTTGCAAACAACGTTCAGATATGCGTTTACGGAAGTAGGTCTCCTTGGAGCCGCTGTGTCATGTCCTTGCGCCGTGAAATGAGCTGCACCGTTTGCCACCAGTATGCTAGAGAGAAGAACCGCAACAACTCATTTCTCATAGGAAATAAAATGATGAAGCTACAGGGACTATGACCCAAATGAGGCGGTAATGCTAAGGCACAAAGACAGTTAGAAACAGGAGGCCAGATTTCATGGACAGAGAAAACAAGGTGCTCCCCTAACAACCCTGTCTCATGCTGTTCAGAAGTCAACTTATTGTCTGCTGAGGCATGGCATCACACTCTTCAAGAAGAGTGGTCCTCAGGTCATTCAGGTTCTAGAATATAGAGTTGTGAGCCTCTACAAGGAGAATCAGCTGATCCCAAAGGTTTTCTATGGAATTCATGTCTGACCACTCCACCTGAGGTCCCCCAGTTTCCAGCAGCTGTTCCCTAATGATGTCACCTGAATGATCTGGAGTATTGTGGTCTATGAAAATGAAATGGGGCCTGTGTTGTTCATTCATAGGAACAATGACTGGATTAATGATGTTGTCCAGGTAGTATGGGCTTGTCACAGAGACATTCACAAAGTGTAGGACAGTTCTGTATTGACTAGACCAGTGTTTCTCAATTATTTTCTGTCTGGCATGAATATAGATACTAATCCTAAAGGGTCCTGTCTCTCGCGCCCCCCGACACCTCACCATGCCTCCCCAGGGGGGCGAGCCCCACTATTTGAGAAGTACTGGACTAGATACACCTGCCCACACTGTAACAGCACTAGAGTATTTTATCTTTGGTGTTTTTGGTTGAGTTAATGTTTTCTATGCCTGAATTATGTATGTAGTTAGTATCAGTGTGAGGTTTTAATGACTTCAGAGCAATAACTTGAGTTTTATTTATGCTCAGATTCAGGAGGAAGTTCAGTGAAGAAACTTGTGCAACAAAAATACTTGAGGGAAATGATAGAGCTGCCATATTGAAGCCTGATACAGATTTAATCAGGTCTCTCAGCCACCTGAAAGTCACCAAACATGAGAGTCGGATGTAGCGCTGCTGACCCGTCCTGTTCAGTGTCCATGTTTTTAAACTTTTCACAGATAAAACATCTTTTCATGTTTATTTCTTTGAAAATTATGTTCATTCATATAGAATTGGGATGTTAGGAAAGTCTGCAGAACTTCTGTTTAAGATGATTTCTAACTTCCATGAGCACTGCTGCAGATCTGTGACAACCTAGCAGCTAATTTTTTGCGTATTTAAAACGATTCTTGTTCAAAAAATTCTAACTGATGCATTAGAACTCTCTGGCCTGTTAGTTAACCTCTACAGTTTAATATAAGGCCCTTTAGTTAGTTGCAGTGAAACAATTTCACAATTAAGTTACTGTAGCTGCAGCAGCATCTACACCACAAACTAAACAGTCTCATGCTAAATTTTACTTTTTACTGAAATAAAGATGTGATCATGGTGAGGAGGAGGAGGGTCAAACCTTTCATTATGTTTGTGCATCAGAATAAATCTGCAGCCACATATGTAGATGGATTTCTCCTCTTTAAATCTGCAGTAAAACCAGCGTCTCGTTTTGGACAATATAGAGATTTTCAGCCTCTCCTGTGTTTGCCTCCAGGTGAAGACGCTGGGCCCATTGGGATCATGTGACGATGTGGGCTCTGAAGAGCGGGTCAGCATGTACATGGAGCTGGTGGACGGAGTCTTCCTGCACAAGATCATGACACACATGTAAGAAACTTCAAATGCAGCCAATGTCTTGTTTTATTTGCATGAGTCAGTAAAAAGCAGCGAGTGTGTGGATGAAGTGTATGAAAGGTTTGAGAGTCAATCCAGGGTTTCCTGTGTGTGACGATGTGACCACATCCTGACTCGCTGGTTTCAGGTTGAAAACGTCACAGCCAGATGTGCTTCAAGAGTCTGCAGAAAGACGAGTTGTAGCACCCTTCATCTAATTACCAGAAAACTGTGATTTTAAATCTTATAAAGCAAAAGTTTTTTTTTTTTTTTTTACAAACACAGAAGTCAGATGTTGTAGCTGTTTTCTACAGTTTGGTTGCAGCGAAATGTCTCAAAGTCTAATGGGGAAGCAATGATGAAAATCACTGGAGAAGAATAATCAGACTAACTATAAAGTTCCTAAAAAAAGCTTTGAGATGCCTGATATATGGTGTGTAATATTAATGATAAGTATTAATAATAATAAATAATACCAACGCCATTTGTTTTATTACTGGTTAATGTCTTAAGTAACACCTTAGAACTCTGACAGCTGCTAACACCAAATTTCAACTAAAAATAACAAAAATGGCTGAGTTTCATGCTCACTAAGGTTGCCATGGTAACCATGTCTGTGTGAGGCTCTAGCGCACACAAGACTGAAACCTGACACCACACTGTAATATATAGAAACTGCTGAATGCAGCGTTTACCAATCAGAGTGCAGTATTTTTCCCTCCTTCAGAGAGGAGAAAAGGCGTCCAATAAAACTAGGCTGTGTGGAAACTACAAGGTGGATTAAAATAATTCTTTCATCACGAGCGACAGGTGAAACTGGGGCTGACTCAAGTAAAATGTCATGTTTCTACAATGTTTCAGTCTAGGAGAAAACGGATATTTCTGTGGTTTTCCCCCCGCTGAAAAAAATGCGGGGCTGCGCACAGGACGGCGTGATCAGGAATGTGACAGCACCTGCGATGCTTGAAGCCGGGAGTCACTATTCAACAACATTCAGTCGCTGGAAGAAACAGAACAGCTCTTTATTTAAAGCTGATATGTGGAGCATTCTTCTATATGTCAACGTTTTATATATGTTTCAAATGATAGTTCAGTTCTAAATAGGGCTGCAACAACGAATTGATAAAGCCGATAAAATTCGATGATAAAATGCGTTGGCAACAAATTTCGTCATCGTTGTGTGGCGCGATTATGAGGTCACCAGTCACTCAACTTTTTTTTCTTGCAACCTTTATTTAACTGTCAAAGCGCGCAACTCATCTGTAGTCTGCTGCGGAGCAGAGCAAAACAGATCAAAACAAGAGAGAATGCTGGTGTTTTGATGAGCAATGACACAATTGGAAAATGGCAGAAGCAGGTAGACCTAAAAAAATAAAACGTTTGGGAGCACTTTTGTTAAACAACACAGAGGTTTGTTGTGCAACAACCTTGCATGGCTCAGGAGTACTACGGTGATGATGCAGCATCTTAAACGCAAGCATGTCAGTCATCAGCGAGGAAGGGGACAGCTCAGTGTCCGCTGGGTAAGTTGAGAAAATCCAAGTTAATTTTAAAAGAGTGACTCTCCCCCAGGCCTGGATTAATGCACAGTTTTCTGCCATCACGTTGTCGCAGAGACAGGCACAACACACCCTTACCGCACTGCTAACAACACCCGCAGCTTTACAAATGTCCACCCGGTTTTTCACCGCGTCTTCGGAAACGAAAACGCTTTAAAATGCAAACGAGGGACTGCTGGCTTCAGCCCAACTAAAGTCTGCTCCAGTCTTTTGGGCACCGTTCACTCTCAGCCCACAGAGAGTAGCTTGTTAGCTTCAATAGCTGTACTGAATCAGAATCAGCTTTTTTGGTCCGATTTTTCTTTTATAAAGCAAAGCCATTTAAAATGATTTATTCTTTTTTATTGAATATTTTAATAGCTGTAGGACATTTGAGGTGAGAGCATGTTGTGGTGTTTTAGTTATCATGTTAATTTAATGTTTCCAATATCTCAGGTCACTTTTAAACAACAACAATACATCTTTTTATGTTGGTAATATGGCAAATATATATCAATATTTCAGCAGCTCTAAGACATTTTAGGTGATAGTATTTTGTTTTGCACACTATTGAACTGTTTTATAATAATGTTCTGTTAAAGTGAAGGAAGGGGAGAAAAAATGTTTCCCTAGGACTTTTAAAAAATGTTATTTTAAAAATTTTTTCCAGATTCATCTGATTAATCCGATTAATCGTGTCGAGACCCCATCCGATTCATCGATGATCAAAATAATCGATTGTTGCAGCCCTAGTTCTAAACTATGATCTATGAGTAGAGTTCCACAACATCCGTTATTCTTCTGAAGACCCTCCTTCCTCCTATAGACCCCTATTGAATTCTCTCTGACCGGCAAACTTTTTCAGCCAATAAAATTCAAGTGTCCACATTGTTGGCTGTCAGTCAACGTGCATGCGCTTCGTGCAAACCTTAAAATACGACATTTCAAAAAACAAAGACAAAGGGAAATTGCCTCTGATAAAAGATGAAAATAGATTTCATAGGGTGCTGTGGAGACTCACAATGCTTCAGAAACAATAAGAAAATCTCCTTCACGACTCAAAACTGTCGGCTCAGAGAGCAAAACCTGAATCAGCATCGTGTCTCAGACTCCATGTGGAACCTGAACCTCCTTCCATCCAGATGGAGCTGTGACCCAGATCACATGTTCTGTCGGTTATTGTTGTTATTGTCTGCTGAAACAATGATAATCAGTCTATTGTCCCTCAAACTGAATGAGGTCTTGGCTGACTCTGATTGGGACCTGGTCTGGGGTTTATAGGGAACTGGGTCACGGAGGAGGAGGAGGAATATCAAAGCAAAGCCTGTTGGGGAATCAGTCAGTCGGTCAGCGGGTAAATTGCTTGTTATTGCGTTAACCTTCTAAAAACCCATAAATCTGTTTAGCTGTCAATGTGCATGAAGAGGAAGGACTTCCACCTTTAACAATGTTGTTAAATCATTTGGAATTTATTATAAAAAGTTTGACTTGTTTGAAGATAAATTTAGTGTCTGTGAGAATCGAAGGGAGGCCTCACTTTAAAACCACCCAAAAAACAGATTTAGAAATCCTCTCTGTTCAAAATAAAGTCAGTAAATTCCTTTAATCTTACCTGGACAGGTGTGTGTGAACAGAAAGCAGAATTCTTAGGTGGGGAAACAACAATGGTGCAGAAAAAACCTAAATGTTTCTCTGCTCTGATTTTGTGGGTTTCAGTGAAAATGATGCAGGAAGGAAAAACGAACAGCTGCTTTCTTCACCATGTCACAGAGAGGATAACTGACCAGAAACGTTAAACTGATTTCACATTAATGTAGATTTTATGAAGAACAAGTGAGAAGGGGTACTGGTTAACTGGTGCAAGGACCTACAATACCCATAATGCCTTGTGTAAATGGACTATGGTGACTTACAGATGCACCAATTCTGATTCTGAGGGTCGATACACTTTAAATATCAAAATTAGTTTTTCATTTTGATTAATTTGGAAATCAGAATACTGAAACTACAAACTTCCACATGATCTGTTATTGCTAGCATGAATTAGCATTTAGTGATGTGAAGTCACAGCAGAATGTATCTTTTTTATTCCTGCTTAGATTGGACAGTCATATATATTATTTGTATGAGTGCCTCTCTAGACTTTTGCAGTTTCATTTTTAATTAAAAATTAAACAACACTATTATTCCTGTAACTTTCATCTGGACCTGAACACAACCTGTGAAAACCTTCCCAGAGTTCCTTGTGGTTTAGGCTGCAGCGTGAGATTTTCAAGAGAACAACAATGATGAACAGTTTTTATAAACTACATTTATTTTGTGAATATTTTTGAGGAACTTTTGAGTTCTGCTGCTGCCTCGTCCAGAGGACTTATTGGTAAAAGAAAATGTTTAAATACCAAAAACACTGGGAGTGTAGCTTTAAGACTCCGTTCAGAGTAACTGAGTTCTGTCACCATTTAGACCTGACTTGAGGCTGGGCCCCACTGGGATGTGCCGCCTCATGCCCGAGCTGTGATTTTAAATGGGAACCAAAAAAGAATAAACCGTTGTAGTCGATGAGAGTGGTCCCATGAAGAGCGCCGTGTCGTATGTATCCCAGAAGCACCAGTTCATGTCACGTTATTTTGGTGCTCGGCTGCAGCTGTGTGTTACGACATCATGGAGTACTTTACAGCACAGACATCATGATGAAACAGCGCCACTAGTACACAGAAGGACAGCAACTACCAAACATGGACGGGGAATTTCAGTGATACATTTTTTTCCATTGTTTCATTCAAAATTGTTTTACTACAGATAGGATTCATATATGGTCATTTAATTTGGGTTTGTTTACTACTAAAAATAACTTTACATAATAAAAATGCCTCATTATATCCTCTGACACTCAGGGGGTGAAATGATGAGTTTTCAGGTATGTCAGGGAGTACCCTGTAAAGGTTAAGAGGCTGAGACATTATTTTTTATGGACGTTTTCTAGAAAAGATCAAACTTTTAAAAGTTTTTAGTTCTTGATGAGGTTTAGGTTTCAGAATTTGGGTTTATCTCTCAAACTAAAATGCTTTTAGGTCAAACAAGCTCATTTATTTAACTTCCTGTCTCACTTCAGTCGTCAAAGTAAAAGCTCCAGTTTTCTGTAAAACAGACTGAGGAGAGAAATGTTGGTCAGAGAGAAACTTTCCTCTGCTTTAACTGGTGTTTGATCTCAGATGTTAAAAACAGCTTCAGACTGACGTTAGTCGCTGTAGCTCATCCAGACACCACCCCAACCCCCCCCCCGTTCTCATGCTAATCAGCCAACATGCAGAGAGGTGAACATAAATCCTTCTGAAGCACAATGGTTACCCCAGAACATTTGTGTGTCTGTGTGTGTCCTGAATAAACCCAAACGTCAGTCTGAGCGCTCCTGTGGTGTGTTTGTGTCTCCATAGCGACCCGAATCCCACCAATCAGAGGCTGAATAAGAATGTGAACAACGACACATCGCTGCGTCTTCACAACCTCACGGTTCTGACCCGACACATCAGGACGTACTACCAGGTACGTCGGGTCACAAACTACATGTACACACACACACACACACACACACACACACACCAGTGTTAATTTTGGCGTGAAATTTTAATTTAGTTTTAGTCTTAGTCTTTTGACTAAAATTCTTTTTCATTTTAGTCTAGTTTTAGTCGTCCAATTCGTTTTAATTTTAGTCTAGTTTTAGTCGTACAATTTGTTTTAATTTTAGTCTAATTTTAGTCGACTAAAATAGTTCCGAATTTTAGTCGACTAAATATAAAATAGGCATATTTCACTAATATTAATATATTTTCCTCTGGTGCGTTTATTTTACATTTCTTTAAATGAATTGGGGTAACACTTTACTTTTATTAACATTAGTGCATTATTAAGTATTATATAAACAAATGGGCTCTTTATCAACGTTCCCAATATTGTTAATGACCCCAATTATAAGACACACCCCTTTCCAAGACTAATCTTCAGAAAAAAAACTAAATTCACTTTTAAAATAAACTATTTTGTTGAAAATTTGATTAAGTAGTTTAAATATTATCTTATTTAGAGACCTTTAACATTTTTTAAATTAATTCAATCACAAAGATCTGTAATTCATTTTCTACTGTCTGTTGAGTTCTGTCAGGAAAGACACTAGTGGTCCTGAGCAAATAAATACTATAATAATGCAAACTGTCAGAACTTTGCTCATGACGTGTCAGATCAAAAGTCTGCAGGCTTTAACTCACAGAGTCTGATCAGCTGTTCTCACGCTGCGGTCCGTCTCCTCCCACAGAACGTGATCTCCACAACGCTCCGTCTTCGGTCATTTCCCTCCATAACTCCATATTTCCTGTCTCCCTGACAGCTGTTTGATCCTCTGCTGCATTCACCACCATTATCTTAAAATTAGCGTCATAACTCTGCCTCCGTTCTGATCATTTGACCCACTTTTAATAAAGTTTGTTCCTGTCGGAGTCTGCTCTGCTGTTTACAAATTCCGGCGCGTCCCGACAAGGCGGACTCTGATTGGTTCCTTTCTCATCTACTTCCGCCTGCTCCGATTGCTGATTGGTTCTTTGGTATGTTCGTCAAATTCTTCCCGTTTTCTGATTGGATTTCGTCACTGTCAATTCTCGTCTCGTCTTTCGTTCCTGACGAAAATGTCCGCCGATTTAGTCTTCGTTATCGTCTTTTTCCGTTTTATATTTTTGAATTTCGTTTAGTTTTCGTTCGGCAAAATATATTCGTGACGAAATAAATAACGAAAATATTTCGTCTACGAAATTAACACTGACACACACACACACGTGTACACACACACACACACACACACACAGAGACAGGAATTATTAAAGATGGAGGACTGCAGCATCTATCTGCTCTGAGAGGAAACAGGAAGTAACGACTTGCATCACTAAACCAAATCTCATGCAAATGTTTTTACTTTTGGTCGACTGTTTGATTAAATGTTCAGATCTCGACTCACATTTTCAGACTCTTTTTTTTTTCTTTCTTTAAACCATTAAAACCTTTTTTAAACATAAAAACTAATAGTTGAAATAATCAGATTTTTTTTTAAAGCTGAAAATGTATTTTGTTGCTTTCATTGTAAGTATGTTAAATTCTAAAAATCTTCATAAATCTGTCAGCAATCGGCTGCAGAATCATTTTTTAAAATGTGTTTTTGTTTTATTAAAAGATGATGCATTTTTGTTGCTGTGAAGCAGCTTCTGTCAATAAAAGTCTCTGAACCATTTAGGAAATATGTAGTGTTTTTACATAGAAAAACTTGTGTCCAAAAAAGTTTATCAGAATGAGTCCCATCAGCTGCTTTTCTCAGCTGATTCAAACTTAAGAAACTTTAATTATAATATTTATTATTGTTGGATTTAAGTCCAGGAATCTAAAGTTACATAAAATTTGAGGTTATTGTTTTTTTCTTGTGATTCTTTGAGACCAAAAACCTCAAACAGTAAACTATCTGTTTTAACCTCCACCAGGTAAGAACCTGGTGCATTTTATGATTTTGATAAGTTGATAAGTGACAGAGAAACTGCTACAGACTGAATATAGATTTTGTTTTTTTAAGGGTTTCATGCAGTATGTTTTAAGTGTGTTGTATGTGTAGGTGTGGATGATTTGTGTGTAAAGTATGGGCGATCAGACGAATCTATCGTTTTTCAAGAACGATTTATTCATCCTCCATAAATTAATTTTTTAATTAACAATGTTTGGCTGAAGTCGGACGCAGCACACGTAAAAATAATAATAATGCTCTTTTTAAATGTTATACACAAATTCCTCCCTACTGCAAGCAAACATGTTTTTTCTTTTTTATTTCTCCTCCGAGAGCAGCGGTGATTTATTTACTCACCCTGTGACAGACAGACAGAACGGCAGCGGCCCGTCTTTAGAAACTAAATATATCTAAATAATAACCACGGTGGTGGGGAGGGAAACAATCAGAGACTGGCTTTTTTTCCAGTTCACAAATAGAAAATGAAACTAAAACTGAACTATGAATAAAAAGCCCCTTCAGTAAACATTGCTTCCATAAAATAAATCTCCGCCGCAGTTTGAAGTCTTTTTGAGTGATTTGTTAACTGCTAGCTATGTTAGCTTAGTTAGCACACTCAGCTGGAGGGTGAACACTAGACGTTGGCGCTATTTGCTGCCAATATACGTCTGTTTAAAGCCAAAGAAACCCCAAATAGGCAACGTTGTGTTTTTGACAACTATTTCCTCAATTTTGGGAGTTTTGAGTTCTCATTTGGCAAATCCATCTCTGAGGGGTGGGGGGTGGGGGACACCACACATGCTGTGATATCAGGTCAAGACAATCCAACATGTTGGATTTCCCTGATTTGTGATTGGAGCGGTCACAATGTCCTTCAGAGAGGACCAGAGCTCTCTTAACACTTACTTTCATGTGTTAAAAAAAGTGAAGTAATTATTTTGAGTGTGTGTTTTATTTATGTGTGTAAACCTGAACCATAAGGTGCTGAATACTCTTTAAAAATCACCTTGAAAGTGCTTGAATTTGATTTCAGTGAAGAGGTTTTCTGCTCTTTTGTCATTTTGTCAAACACATTTCTCAGGTCACATCTGTTCGTGTGTGTGTGCTCTCTCTTTAAGTGGGTCATTATGGGCTGTGCAGAGTTAATCTGCCCTCAGTGGTTAATCTCCCAATCCTAAACACTATTGTGTGTGTGTGTGTGTGTGTGTGTGTGTGTGAGCACGCACCTCTTCTTTATAACCATAAGTTAATGAGTCACAGAGTGTGTGTTGCTGTTGGATCAGCTGTAAGGACACCTCTGACTGTGTAGATGGGCGTTGGCTTTCTCCTAATGAGATGAAGTCCCAGCAGACGCTCTGACTGGTCTGGTCCCAGTCTCCCCAGTGACACAACACAAACCTGATGATTGGGAGGGGGGTAACCTGATACCACCAGCCCCTAACAATGTTTACACTAACACACAATATTCATTAGTTGGATGATTTATTGATAAGTCAGTGACAATTTGAGACATTTCTTCTCTCATTTAACTACTGGAGAACAGAATTGTCCTGTTTTTTCAGGATTGTGAAAATGTTTGAATTTTTTAATGACATGCTTGAAAATAGAGAGGCAGCTGCTGATGGAATCGGCCAATATAAAACATGATCAGTCAATTTGAGACTCGGAAGCTTAATTGTCTTATTTCTTTTTTTTTTGTCAGTGAACACACCATTGCCAAGCAGCAATCAACATAAAATTTATAAGAAATCTGACAAATCTGACTCGGCACTATTTCATGCCAACAGATCCTTCAAGGGGAAGTTTTTTCTTCCAGAATAATAATTTTCAAGTTAATCAGAATTAAAAGAAAAACTTTCTGCTAATTGTAGGTATCTTGGATAAATCAGATATGCCATAATTGGTCCCAAGTCCAGTTCAGTACATAGGTCTATAGGACCGCTCTAGAGAATCTGCTGGTTTCCTCATCTCCAGAAAGTGCTTATGTCAGGGTTTGCTTAAAGTTGCACACATTTTTCTGTCACGTTTTTTGTGGGTAAACAAGCTTTATAAATGAGACTTCATAACCTAAGGATGTTGTTTCCTTTTTAAACCAGATTCAAATGTAAAAACAGATGAAAATTTGATTAAAAAAAAAATATCCCAGTTTGGGAGCATTCCAACTCTAACTACCAAATGTAATGTGAGAGATATGAGGCTCCCAGACACGTTTCAGCCTCCGGCTAAACATCCAGCATGCCAGATGTTTAGGAGGATCGTCTGGTCGTTTTCAGCAGCAGCGCCTGTTATTGGAAAATCAGCTGATTGGAGTCGACGAATGTTGAGTGTGACTGCCTAGAACAGTGATCAGTCAATCTGTTTTGTTTTTATTGGTGAAGCAGTATCAGGAGGGCAGAGCTGAGCAACTATTAGAAATCAGTTCTGGGCCTTATAAACCAGAAATGGTGCATCCCTGAACAACATGAGTTTAAATGCATTGAATCTTAAAATAAAAACTTAAAGTTTATGTCAACTCCTGTTGATGAATAGTAGAAGTAATCAGATTACTTCCTCCTCTTAAAGTGATATTTGGGTCATTCTGAAGTGGCTTCTATTGGTTATTTATCTACAGTAAGGACCTCACCCACTGGTCACATCACTCAAAACGGAAACAGAAAGTGCAGATTAAAAGTTACCATAGGTCCACTGGGGAAATGTTTGCCCAGTGGCCAGTCCAGTCCAGCCCGGTCCACATCCACACTCAGGGCAGGTGCCGTCTGTGTGAGCGGCTCGGTGCAGACCTCTGTCCAGGGGGAGAGGCATGGGAGCACAGACCACAGCGTGGAGCATCATGGAGCGAGGGGCCCGTCAGTCGATCCTGACACACCTCCTGCCCCGGGGCACAGCAGCACCTCAGTCCTCTGAGCTGGACAAGCATCACTATTTCTGCACCCTTGCTGCATCTCATTTTGTTTTCTCGAGGCTTCCCAAACAAAGTCTAAAGTCCACTTTTTTGGCATTTGTGGTAAATACATTTTTTAGGTCACCAGCAAAGGGGTGCTGCAGCACCCCTACTTCCCGCGGTAATGGTCTGAACCCAAACTTCACCCATTAAGTTAAAAAACTTTTAAAAAAAAATCCAAAGTAGAAACAGAATTAATTTTCTCTAAATGTTCAGGTTTGAATAGGATTGATCTCTGGGTATTTCAGGCTGTAAAATGTTTTCTAAGTGTGTGGAACTCTGGGAAATACTTATGTGTTGTTCTGTAACTTAAGCAGAACTCCTCCTTTCCTCCCCTTTCTCCTCTCTTTTCACCCCTCCTTGGTTACCATGGAAATGCCAGAACAAAGCTCTGGGCCTTTATGGGATGTTTTGAACTCTGTATCCTCTGCCCTACTTTGTATGCTTACTAACAGTCTGACAGGCGGGACAGACATGTAGGTGTGTGAGTGTGTGTGTTTACTGTGGAGGAAGTAAGCACAGCTCAGCTCCATGTTGTGTTTTTTGTTGTTTTCCAGCTGATTTCAGTTCAGAAATAGTTTCCTGTGAATGAACAGGATGTCATGTTTCCTTTAAATAAACAATCTTTGAAGGTAAAATGTTTTATCAAAAAGTACCTGAAGACCCAGACCTCAAATTTGACTGATTTTACTTTTATTTCTGCACTTTGCGTATCAGTCACAGAAAAGGTTTAAAATCTAAAGATAAGTAGAGTTTATCTGATGGTGATGGACAGAAATATCGTTAAAATTGCCATTGGTTTTATTTCTTCTCTCTTTAATGTTTGGTTTCTCGTCTTAACTAGTAAACAAAGTGGAGGCTTTAGTCAAGTGATTTACCAAACTTCTGACCCAAAAAATAACAACTATAAAGTCCTGTAACCCTGAATCTCACTGGTTGAACTCTACAAAAGTTAAATAAACAATGAAAATGCAAACATCCTAAATCCATTTATTTCTCTTATTCTTAGTATTTGCTTCAATTATAGTAATAATTTACTGTCAGGAATCCTTTTTCAGTTTAATCTGATTTCAGTAAATCAACTCATGACCCCAAACCTTGTGTGTCGTGTCCTACAGAGGGGACCCGACCCAGACTTTCAGAACCACTGATAAGTCGGATATATCTCCCAGGATTTGGTTATTAATGCTAATTGATGTTTTTCTACACATTTGCTGTTAACTTAAAAAAAAAAAAAAAAAAATATATATATATATATATTTTTTTTTTTTAATTTTTATTTTGATGTTCCACATTTATTAAATATATTTTCTAGGTTAGGTGTGTAGTTGTTGTCTTTATAAATTCAACTTTCAAACTCTAGACCTGTTTTTGAGACGTCTGCTCAAACATGACATGCCCCAAATCCCAGCATTTAAAGAGTTTATTTGTATTATTTTGGTACCACAATAAAATTAGGACTAATGAGATTAATTCACATGTATAATAATTAATATAAACATTACTAGGTTAGTAAACAAGGATGCTACACAGTGGAAAATTAAAAGTCAAGCTGTTAAAGCCATACTCAGTAGCCAGGTAAACAAACGAGGTCTCGCTAGCTATTTTACAGAAACACGTCTCGGTGAACTCACCCCTCCCGTCAGATAAAATCCATACGCCAGCCTCCCACGGACATGGGACCACGGTTTGCAAAGGTGACAAAGCAGAGTCTAACTCCAGCTGCAGAAATGTTCACCTAGCTTTTCCTCTTTTCACCTCCAAACGTTTTTAGTTTTCTGCTAGCTGAAAAGGTGCTTTTTGTGGGGGACTCTGATATTTTTCTCTTAAAATGGAAGCTCTAACCGCCACTTCTACTTTCACTTTCACTTCCGGGATGTTCTGCCCCAAAATGTGTCCGGGCGGATTAATGCCAATCCAAGCAGTGAGGAAATGCGGCAGACAGACAACTGGATTGTCCAATCCTATCGTTCAGTCCGAATGATAGGATTGGCTGAAGTTTTTAGAGAACTGCGGGACAACTACTTTATTGATTTCTTTCGTTTTTTTTTAAATCTTCACAATATATTTATGGCTATACTATGTTAGAACGTTGTTAAGAGGCTTTAAAAAACGTTAAAAGCTACGCCTGGCTACTAGGGGTGTAACGATATCCAAATCCCACGGTACGATATTGTCACGGTATGGACCTCACAGTACGATATTTATTGCGATATTGTAGGAAGGCTCACGATATTGTGGCTATGCTCACGGTAATAAGCCTCACAACATAAAATGTACCATTATGACGTTTTAAATGGTCTTAAAAGCCATTCCTAAAGTTTTAAATTCAAGTAACAACTCAACATATAAAGAAAAGACAAAACAGCTGATTTAATAAATAAAAGTAACCAGGAAATACACAACTGCCTCGTTATTAAGTCATATATAAAAATACCTAGGCATCACCAAACAGGAAAATAATTAGAAGGTAAACTCTTCTAGTTTCTAGAGTTCTAGTTCAGTTTCAGTTTTTAACAAATCACCATTTAAGGAGGAGGACAGATTATTGAGCTGTTAAAATGACCTCTGCTGTTTTTACTCCTCCAGTAGGAACTTCTCCTCTCCTTGGTTTCTGTCTGACAAGTCTTTTAATGTTGCTGCCTTCATCTGAGCAATGACTGAATTAAAAAAATTAAATAATTGACTAAAATGTGTTGATGATGGCATTTTATTTTTAAGTTCCAGTTTAGCCACTAATTACCGGTATTTAAACCCCACGTCGTTCACGGTGGAAATTGGATGCAAATCAGTTGCTAAATATTCTGGGATGTATTTTATTTTCTCAGCCTTTGAGCTGCTGTGAGGCAGCGCTGATCTAAGAGCTTCATGCTGGGATTTTTGACCCGTCTGGACTTTAACACTGGAAACTTTTCACAAGGGGGCGGGTTATTGTTACCTCTCACGCTGCTCGTATTTGCCGAGGAGTCCAGCTCTGTACAGCGACAGTGTCTGCATATTGTCAGTTGTCCGTTCTTTTCTCCTTCACCGTTTCTCGACACAACAAATCCAAAATGCTTCCAAAACTCGGACAGAAAAGCCGCTCTGTGCTGCGTTTATCGCTGTCCCGTCCGCCTCCATGTTTGTTTTTGTCCCCATGTGAGCTGCGCACGCTCCCATTGGTGCACTGGCTGATGACGCGGAAGCAAAGGATCATGGTCTATGTAGTTTACTGTGCTATACCCCGGTGCGGTGAACTAAAACGTGTTATTTTTAACTCAGGACGTACTGTTCAATACCATGACAAGACCACGATGATATCGTGGCCATTTTACTACCACAATATCACGGTATTTCCAATATTGTTACACCCCTACTGACTACTGAGTATGCCTTTAACACAGGCCACAGCTAAAACAGCCTACATTTATTTAATGAAAAAAAAGCTTGAGTTTTTTATCAAATTTTCTCTGGGATGAACGAAGTATATTTAATTTGATTATATATTTTCACTCAAACGTGATTTACAGTCTCAAAACAGCCAAACAGGATTCTGGCTGCTTGAGTCAAAGTTAGTTTTTGCTGCTGGTTCTCTGAGTTTCACAGGATGAAACTGATATTGTTGTAACCTGTGGAGCCTGCAGAGCTTTCAGGTGATTTGTTGTTTGTTTGTTTTGCATCAGACTGTTTCTGGGTTTCCATCCTTGGCATCTTTTATGCTGCTTTGTCATGTAGCTGCTGAATTTCTTCTCCCTGTATAGGTTGGTAAAGATGAGAAGTTTTTAGAAGTGCAGCTGCCTCCTGTATCTGGGGCTCTCAGGTTTTTTTTTTAGCAGTTTGTTTTCTAATAGTTTATGAACATTCCTGTAACCTTGTGTCCTGTAGGTTCATCTCACAAAACGATTAAATCTAAAATCTCTACCATGTTGATCTAAGCTAAAACTGGACTGGGTCTGATGTGAGAACGGTCTGGTTTTATTACCCACCCAGCTGAAGCCAGGTCTCCTAGCTGTCACAGTTTCCTTGATGTTGGATTAGAAACGTGAGTTGGTGGGTTGTGGATTTAAAGCCTGGTGGGTCTAAATGGGTCAGAACAGTGGGTTC
This sequence comes from Callopanchax toddi, assembly GCA_006937965.1. NCBI lineage: Eukaryota > Metazoa > Chordata > Actinopteri > Cyprinodontiformes > Nothobranchiidae > Callopanchax > Callopanchax toddi. Next base: position 201,682 of record SSNR01000504.1, on the reverse strand, counting down.
TATTGATCCAGTGTCAGCTGAAGTGTTTGATCCTGCTGGTGATGTTGCTGCAGGGGATTATTATTGACGAGATCTGCCACTAATCTGCAAACTGACAACATCAAAAGGAAAGTTCCCAAAATGTGTCACTCTAACAACACCAACATTGAGTGGTTGTATAAAAAAAAAGATTAGTTTTTGAAACTCAGATTGATTTACTTCTTAGGTTTTTATTGCCTTTAGTCATGATCCTTGATGTCAGTTTAAAGCAAGTTGCTGGTTTTTAGCTTCATAGCAAGCTCTGACTGTTAGCATCTCCCTTTGGGGTTCATTTCTGTCTTTTCAGAAACTGAAAGCAGGACCAGTTGAGAACCACTGCTTTAGGGGATGTTTGACTTTATTAATGATCATTTTATTAATGAGTTTATTATTTCTGATTGAATCATACATTTCACTCAGCAGCACTGAGACTGAGCTGTTGCACAGCAGGAAATTCAGTCTTAACTATCTTTTTATTGTCCCATTTTATTGAGGTTATTACTGGTTATCGTCTGTTTCTGTGAAGAACGGAGCTGTGCCCTCTCCTGTGACTCTGAGTTTTGCACCTTTTTTCATAGTTAACTTGTGTTACTGGATTAAAATCATTTCTGTTAAACTAAAAATCCTGGTGATTTTTAGATGAGTGTAAAAAGCTCTGAGGCATCCCATCATGTCGTTAAGCAGCTGTGTAACATTTATGATTTGACGTTAGTATATTTATTGGTAGTTAATTGTTTTGTGATGTAACGAGTGAAAGCTTGTTGGCAGAACCTCCAGAGTGACGGTGTGAGGCCTCCCTCTGCCTCCGAGACATCTGCTAGGCAGCTCACATGTTTTATTCACGCCGTACAGTCAGTGTGTGTGTGTGTGTGTGTGTATCATGTTGCTTCTTTGTGTTCAGAGCCTTGTAACTGTACCTGCGATGGCTGCCCTGCCTCTAAACTCACTACAGTAAAGCTGCTGTAACTGTAGGAAGGTGACACTTTGTGTTTATTGGCCTGTTTACCAGGTGACACTCGACACCTGAGCCTTTCATCTCATCATGATGTCAACTGATAATTTTACATCCATCAGAAGGTTTACGCAGCCTCGATGTGTTTGTTTCATCCTGTTTTAATGTGTTATTGCAGCCAGCTCTTCCCTGCTGACTCTCACTTTCCTACTCTCACAACACTCACACACACACACACACACACACACACACACACACAGACACACACACACAACAGTATTCCCATCTCCTCTTCCTCCCTCTGCATTAAACGTCTTCCTATGACCTTATTCCCTTGCCATGTTTCCTCATTTCTAAACACCCTATTCAATTCTTCTTGTGATGCATCAGTTTGTTAAATTCACAGTTTTAAATCTGTTTTTATTGTTTGAATCCAAACTATAGTGGCCCTGTTTGTTTATTTTCTCCTACATTTTTTTAACCTCGTCTTTTATTTTCAGCATTTTTAGCAGCACGTTGTTGCTGTTGGACAAAAATCTTGTATCTCCCTAAAATTAAACTTTTCAGAGAATGAGGGGGGGGGAGTATTTTACAATAAATGAATACACACAATTCACAAGTTTTTATTGAATATTTATCCAGATCTGAGGAGGGTAGCCCATTGATTTGATTCAGGCAAAAACATGAAAATGTCCAAAAAACAAAAGGAGCTTCATTTTACTTGACAGTATGGCTGGGTACCGTTAAATATTTTTCGATACTACTACTTTAACGATCCCTGGTTTTCAATACCGGTACTTTTTTCGGTACCTATTATATGTATAATTCTGAGAGAAAATAAGGTATTGAACAAAACAAAAAAACATTGTTTTGTGGCATATTTATGCGTTTACTATTATTACCGGTATTTATTGCTCACCTCGGGAACTTTCTGTTACGTTACTGTCTTCCCCTCACACACCTCCTGATACAGCAGAAGCTGGAAGCTCGGAGTCTCTCTTGTTTTTTTTTCCAGTCAGACTGAACACGGCGCTGCAGCTCGCAAGTTAATTCCATATGCGATGCTTTGCTTTGACTAATTGTTGGTATTCCTGTTTTTTGCGGCACAAATCTCATGGCATATGTTGCTCTGTTCCCGTTTACCTTTCCAAAATGCAGCCAAACTTGAGAGTTTTTTGGAATCTTTAACCCGAAAATTGCTACGCTTGTGGGAGAACTGTTTTGAAAGGGAGAGAGGCGCTTTGCTCCTCTGCGTCTCACCCGTGGAGCGGAGCAGCGGTGGAGAAATGAAGCGGCTCATTTACAGGGATATTTTGTTGTAAAAGTACCGAAATCTGTACCGTGTTTTTTCGGTGTCGGTCGGTACTGGTGTAGTACCGTGTTTCGGTGCCCAGCCCTACTTGACAGAGATGATTCTTCTAAACATTCAAATCATTCAAGACTCTGACAATGACTAGTTTTTACTTTTCAACATATTTAGCTTTTTGTGACAGAGTTTTGGTCTTTTGGAGATTACTGTAGAATCCTTTAATTGCTCAAATTTTTTGCTAAACTTTTTCCTCAAGTGTCATTCTTTCTGGCATACTTCCACCTACAGACCACAGTCACATTTAAACAAGTCTCAAGACATTAGGCCAGGGCTATTCAATAGGCGACCCGTGGGCCAGATGCGGCCCACGACCCACATATTTTGGCCCACCAGCCATACACTATTGTTTTTGCATGAATGTGTGTGCATAGGCCTTACACCTAAACAATAACTTTTAATCATTTAATGTAGGATGTTGGTTGCCGAGATTTGAACCTGGGTCTCCCAGGTGGTAGGCAGCCTCTAGGCCATGGTCTCCTTTAGGGAAGAATTACTGTTTTAATATAAGTCATAGGGTTAATTCAGGCTTTCAAAGAGAATACATTAGGAACCAAATATACATTTATATTTGAAAGATGACAAACTACTGCTTTCACAGTAGCAAAATGATTGTATCTGTACAGGTTAGGGTTGGGCGATCAGACGAATCTATCGACCATCGGCGATTGGCTGAGGCCATCATCGCCCGTTTCTCAAGAACGATTTATTCGTCCCCCTATAAATTATTTTCTTAATGATTAACTATGTTTGGTGGTTAAAGTAAAAGGATAAAGCCCATGTAAAAATAATAAACAATGCTCTTTTTAAATGTTTCTCACAAACTCCTCCCGGCTGCAAGCAAAGTCGGTCTCCTCCTCCTGCTGCCTCCGAGAGCAGCCAGCGGTGATATTTACTCCGTTTTTTTACTCTATTTACTCGTTGTGAAATAAAATCCACCACAAATTGGTGCAGATACCCCCACCCCCAGGGCTGGACTGGGACTAAAAATCGGCCCGGGCATTTTGAGCAGAGACCAGCCCACCAGCTGAAAATACACACGCGCATGCACGCACACACACACGCACGCACACACGCACGATAAATTAGGGGAGAGAATAATGATTGAATTTCAAGATATTTTCATGAACTATTTATTCATGACAGGAATAAACAGCACAACATATTTCCTCAAACATTGAGACATTTAAAAGTGAAAAAGACAGAGAAAGGAAGGTAAGAAAAGCTTATCTGGTCTGGTATGTGTACAAATGTGTCAAAAACATTTTACAGTACTTACTACGAAGAACCACTTGAACAATGAAGGAAGGATGATTTGGATCCTGAAAAACAGAGGAACATAGATGTGCTGAATATTAAAATGTATACATGACAGATTGTGAATGAGTGGTATCATCACAGATGATAGACTCACCTCATCAATAAACAGTATCAGCAGGTGCAACAAATATTTCTTCAAACACAGTAACCTCTAAAAAGTGAAAAGAGGCAGACAGAACAGTGAGAAAGTCTAATAATGGACATGATCAGATGATCACAGTACTGGTATCTTCAGTCTATAATAGAGTTTAATCCTGTATTCTAGACTGCACTCACCAAGAACCAGGTCAGGTTTCAGAAAATGAGTGACATCATCCTATAAAAGACAGTTACCATATATGTTAAGGCTGGAAGAAAACAGCTGTTTGTATTTATATAATACCTCATTCTAATATTTATTCTACTAATTCTAATGAATTCTAATAGAAATATTTTCTGAGCATCAAGTTGGATTAAAACCTTCAAGGCTAGAATACACCGGACACGTCGGCGACACGCCACGTCGTGGCTGCGGCGTTATTTTGATTTAAAACCATTCTAGTCCATCAGATCACTCACACAGAGCTCGCCACAACGCGTCCCAGACACGCGAGACGCCGCCAGCCTGCTAAAGATTCGCACCAGTTTAAAAAGGAGCGCCAGTCGCAGCTGTGCGCGTGTGTCACGACATGTTGAGTACTTTCTGACACCGCCATTACCATGACACCGACGTTACGACGCAGAACGGCTCCTAATACGGCACACAGAAATAAACCGCCACAAACATTACGGCACACATAAACAACAGCTTCATTAAATAGCTTACTTACCCATTTTGAAAGAATTAGAATTAGGTTCCCACAACACACGACGGCAGCTCTGATCACATATAAACAAAGAATTTACTTCTCGCTTCCAGTTTTCAATTCCCGCGTGATGTTGTGACTATCGCGCGATTTTTTAAAGCAGCATCCTACGGCACGCTGTGTCAGGAACGCGTCTTGTGTGAGTACAAAACTCGCCAACACCGCAGCCAAGAGGTGGCGCATCGCTGAGGTATCCGGTGTATTCCAGCCTTTAGACCAGGGGTGCCCAAAGTGGGGCCCGCGGGCCAAAGTTGGCCCACCGATTATTTAATTTGGCCCTCCTGGCCCTCTGTGGGGTACCCTGGATGCTGGGTGAACATGGACCAGTAATCCAGAAACTCACTGTTTCCCTCAGCCAATTCAGCATTATGTGAACAGGCCCAATGACTCTATATTGGGCTGCATACAGCCCTCACTCATGGTGCCAACAAAATCTTAGAAATGTCACAATTTAAAATCAAAATTGAAATACAAGTAACTACAAGGGACATTTAGAGTAGATTTATGCACACATGTACTTTTGCACACTTTATAAAACCACAAATAGTTATATTTTGTCAATGTATGTAATCTCCCATGAGCCTTCGCTGCTGGACCAGACCTGATCAAACTTGCTCCAAGCTTGCGGGTAACCCTAGGCTGCTAGCCTAAGCAGCTTTTATCAACATGGAGCGTCGTCGTCAGTGGCACACAGACTAAAGGCATTTTAAAAATGCTGGGAGGAAGAGTATTTTTTTACAGATATCAATGGTAAAGCGGTCTGCCTTATTTGTAACCAGTCTGTTGCTGTACTCAAGGAGTACACAGGATTTTCACAATGCAAAGGTGATGCCCGAAAGAAAAAGACCAGGGAGCTGCTAGCACTACATATGATTACAAATAACAAAGTCAGTTGTTTGTTCTAAATACCTATATGTGACTTATGTCATGTTTTGATTAATGTTCTTTAAACAAAAAGGATGGTTAAATAATTGCAAAATAAAAAAAGTAGTGTTCTATACTTCATCATTAGTATTTGTATTTTATAAATACTACATTCGGCCCGCAGCTCTCTGATAGATTTTCATTTTGGCCCTTTGAGGGAAAAAGTTTGGGCACCCCTGCTTTAGACTCTTTGAACTTAAAGTTTAACCTGATCATATCTGATCCATAAGTGTTCTGATGATTGTATTTTAACTCATCATTCTACAGAAGGAGCCTCTCAGTCACCCTGTCACAGTCCACAGTCCAGTGACATGAGGATGTCCTTTCAGTGTCCGTCAGCAGAAACATTTCTGAAACACACAATAAGGAATAAAAATATTAATAACAATATGAAATATGTTCTAAACTGCTGTGTCTCATGAGTCCAGTTTAGGAACAGGAGCTGATTTTTGAGTCTCTTGGTCACATGACCTGGAAGCTATTGACAAAAATCCATAATTTTCTAAAAAAATATATTAATATAAACTTTTAATTTCCATTAAATGTGTTAAAACTGTTGTGTCTGATTAGTCCAGTTTAGTAAGACAACTAGTAATCGATCTGTGTTTTTTGGTAACATGACGTAGAAACTATTGACTTTATTTAAGTGTTTAAACCGACTGGATATTTGTTGATGGTTCGTGACTCAAACGGCCCTCCGGTACCGATCTGTTCACCGTCTCAGTGGCATCCAGTGAGAATCCATCACTGACTGGTGAACTAGGACTGAATTTTGTCAACAATCCAACTTTAAACTAACTTCACCACCTGACCGGTCACCGGTCTACAGCTAAGATCACGATCAGTACTGCGTCATAGAAAAAGAAGAGAAATCCCGTCGCATCACAGATCTATAAAATCTGGCTTCCTAACTTCTGACTGCTAGCAAGCTCAACAAAAATAAACTAATGAACCAAACTTGATGAACATCAGCCCCAAGACTGCAGTTCATCACTTCTTCTTACCTGTTGAAGTTCAGAATCCTCTTGAACCGGCCCAGCCTCCGGCCGCCGGTCTCCTCCTCTTCATCATCATCTTCATCACCTGCTGAACGTGCAGGTGTTTCTGGAACGGAGGAGGAGGAGAATGCTCCACCATGGCCCCCGACAAACATTTATCTTCAGATATTTGGAAGCATCTGCTGCCTTGTTGTTTAGTTCTAACTTTTTCCCGCTCCTCCTCTTCATTTTTTTCCGGTCTCAGTTTTCCCGATCTCATCTCGCTGCATGATTGATTGACAGCTGAGAGAGGAACGCAGCCCTGGGCTGTGATTGGTGCAGCCCATAATAATCAATCATGTCTAATGGGTGGATCTACCCGTTTTGTAAACCAATAGGTAAGACTAATACTGTCACGACTCCCGAGTATCATTTGTTTGAGAGAAGAAAAAAAAAACACCTGGCTGGCTGGCAGCCGACCCAAAAGTACCTGCGGCCCAGCGGGCAAATGCCCGCTATGCCCGATGGCCAGTCCACCCCTGCCCCCACCCCCCACCCTGGCCCACGGAGTGTCATGTGGCCCACCCCAGTTCATAATTGAATACCCCTGCATTAGGCTATCACTCCTTTAAGCTGTTTTTGTAAAAGTAAGTTTTTTATCCAAACTTTTTCCTAGTCTGATGATGTCACTGACAACTTAGACATGTTTTCAAATCTTTTGCAAACAAATGAATTACTCTAAAATCTTCTGTAATATAGAAACTAATTATACTTGTTCTTTCATCCAACTTTTTGCCTTTTTTTAAATTTTCTGATCTGTTTTTCAAGTTCTTTGCAGCCAACGGTCTTTATTTAAAATTACCTCAATGTTGCTTGGATGTTTTTCTTCTTAAAATTCAAATCTTAAAAAGAAATCAGCTGATATTGTCTGTTCAGCTCACGGCTCAGCTTCATTCTGCACAGTTTTCAGCCGTTTTATTCAACACCCAGCATTCAAACAGCAGTTCTAGTTTGCTGAGGTTCATTCAGGTGTGTTTGGGAAACAGGAGAGGATATTATATTCAGGAATGGAAAGCATTCCCTCCCAGCTGGCTTTTCTTTCCTGACGCAGACGCTCTTTGTCGACAGCAGGGTGTTTCCTGTTAGCTGCTTGTCCACACACACACACACACACACGCACGCACGCACGCACACACACACACGCACATACACACATAGAGCAGAGTCTGGGTCAGGTGATTAATGTCTACAGGAGGTATTTTGATCAAAGTTGAGCTGCAGCAGACCTACTGTATTTCCTCCTCCACACCCACTCTGTTAATGTTGTAAAAGTTCAAACTCTCCTCAGATCTTCTACCTCTTTAACCCTTCAGTCCTGTCCTGAAGTCACCAGTCATTTAGTCCCAGCAGATTTCCTGTTGTCTTTTACCTTTTATATTGATTTTTCCAGTCAAATCTTTAAACCAGATTCCTAAATTTCAGAAAACATTTGGCTAAATTCTAAGGACATTTTCATGAAATATAGCAGATTTTGTACTGTGATGCTCCTCTGAAATCTATAAACCACAAATAAACATGGTTCTTACAGGTGCTTGAAGTTTTTGAAAATGCTTGAATTCTTAATAGTGTTTGAAATGTTGAAGGTTAGTCAGTGATTGGCTTGACTGAGCCTGTGAACTCACCGTAGCTAAACACTAATTCATCCAAAGAGGTTCAGGTTTTTACCCCCAGAATCAAATATTTCACATTAATCAGTCTTTAAACATGTCCGACCCTTAAAGTAGATATGTGGAGTATTTAAGCAAGAGAGCATTTTTTTAAATCCCAATGCACTACGGCCCCTCCCAAAACATCCATCCCCCCCCCCCCCTGCATTCTATAGCTCCAGCTCTACAAGCGCGTGCACATGGCACGTCACTCCAGTCTCAGCCGGGCTTAACCCTCTGGGCGCCAAAGTCGCAACATTGCGACAAGCGTCATTACTGAGTTTAACGAGCCACAGCTGCTGACATGAGCCGTTTTTTAGTTTCTACTTTACATCAGAAGATCGTGGACAACTGTAACTTCATACTAAGCAACATTTTTGGGTGTGTTTATATTGAAAGTTTTGGAGAAAAAGGAGTTTAAAAACCTCCTCCTGTCGGAGGAGACGGGAGGGGAGTGGTTACCGCAGCCGCGCCGCTCAGAGCGAGTTTCGGAGCGAGGAGGGAGGAGAAAACTTACTATGAGGAGACTTCTGTTCACTGTTCACCAAGCACTTCATCAGGTAATGGCTGACTCAGACTCTGAAGAGGAAAATCCACCTCTGATGAAGATGATCAGTCGTCCAGGGAGAGCGCAGCTCTGTCTGCACGCAGCGAGAGTGACCCGGTTCGCCATTACCACCCAAAAGCAGCTCATAGGTCCGGTTCTGTTCGGTTCAGCTTTGCTTTACGGTGTCCAGAGAGGAAGGATGTGGTGTCCATAGCAAGCAAGGGTAGTAAAAACACCGCGAATAGTAACAAAAGGAGCAGAAATGTAAAAATTCGCGGCAAACTCAGCAGAACCCGCGGGAGAAAAAAACTGTAAATAGACAGGACGCAGCGTTCACTGTCCCTCTGTAAATGAGGGTGATGATGGTGGGGTTTTCCCGGGAGATGATGAAGAGCATCACAGGTGCATCAGACACTTTGATGAACTTGTTGAGTGTTTGGAAACAGGTCTGTCCAGTTCTGAGCCCACTGGTTTCCTGTATGCTCTTTAGATGATGGATTATATACTTTTACATTATATATATATTACTTACATTACTTATACATTTTATATATATATATATATATATATATATATATAAATAATCAAAAACTGTAAAAATAAAGATACGGTAAATACCTGTAAAAGTTACACAGGCAATGGTGCTGCTGCATGATGACGTCATAATATGCAAATTAGATACGTGAATTTGTTCCAATCACAAACTTTGATTCAAACTGAAAATTTTTCTCATTTACAGTATGCCTTTATCTCTAACCATATTAAAGTTACAACTTTTTGAAATTGTAATGTCAAAAAAGAAGATTTTCTTGGAAAAACTCTGGCGCCCAGAGGGTTAAGCTATGCAATGTGGCTCTCAGCTCCTGCTCAAACTGTACGACTGCATTGCAGGGTTAAATCATTCATAGCTCACAAATCATGTTCTCACACTGTACGATGCTCTGATGAGTCCTGACTGTCACACTGTGCTTATGCAACACGTCGCTCTTGAACAGAGAGCTGCGTAGAAGAAGCAGAACCCGGAAATGAGGAGACACTTGCTCCAGAATGGAATCCTTGACCAAAATAAACATGTATCCTTGGCAAGCCTTGCCATTCTGTGTGGAGAAAAGTGTAAAAATAAAGCCCTCGGTAGTCGGGGAATAATAACTCTTTAGTAGAAGTTAGCTCTGACTTCTCCATGACTGGCCAAAACTGTAAACAGGAAAACATGAAGCATCCTGGGAGTGCACGGCCCCCACCTCTACAGGTTTGCTCAAAGCACGTGCACGTTGACCGACAGCTGACAATGTGGACATTTGAATTTTATTGGCTGAAAAAGTTTTCCGGTCAGAGAGAATTCAAAGGGGTCTATAGGAGGAAGGAGGGTCTTCAGAAGAGTAACATATGTTGTGGAACTCTACAGTTTAGAACTGAACTATCATTTGAAACATTTACTGTATAAAACTTTGATACATGGAAAAATGCTAAACATGTCGGCTTTAAAATCAAATCAGTGGATCTACTGAAAGCCAGAGGTATAAATTAAACATGACTCAAAACTGATCAAATATAACTGCTGATTAAAGATTAAAATCAAATTATTAACTGCAGAGATGCACATCACTAGTTTAGATTTAAACTACCGTCTTATGTTGAGAAATTATGGAGTTATAGTTGTTTTGGTCAAATCTGTAAACTAAATTTGTGTGATCTGTTGTCTCAGAAACTTTTCACTCCTCTCTTCAGTGAATGCAGCATGATTTGATGTTACAGGTTGTGTTCTACTTAGAATTGACTTTAGTTGCAAGTATGTCCTCAAACACAGAAAAACAAATGTTTCATCAGATTTCTTATTTAGATTCTGCTTTCCTGTTGTTTTTAATCAGCTGCTCAGTCAGCATCATAAAACTCCCACCTTGTCCTGTTCTGCAGGAGACTCTGCAGCAGTTGATAGTCATGCCCCTTCCCAACATCCTCCACATTGCCAAGGACCCCATTTCAGGTAACACACACTCTCACAGTCACAACACAATCAGACTAACAGTCCTGGAAAAAAAAAGCCCAGCTTCAACAAGTCTAACTTGTGGTTTAAAGGTCAGGGGACAAAAGTGTTTTCTTTGCTGCCTTTTCACTCACTTTTAGATCTTTATACCTGAACATTTTTACAGGAAGGATCCACTGGAGGTTGTGCTGCAGCTCCAGAACTTTCTGTGGAACTTTGAGCTTTAACTTTTTTTCCTGATTATCACCATCATCCTGTGTTCTTTCCTCAGCAAAGAGCATGGAGGAACTGAAAAGACTTCTGCTGCTGATCCTGGGCTGTGCTGTGCAGGTAAAACACACACACACACACACAGCCTCTCCCAGGAAGTGTTTACATCTGTAGCTTTGCATGTCTGAGCACAGATCTCAGTTGTGTGCTGCGATGAAGGGCGTGGTGGGACTGGATGTGGGCGGGGCTTCAGGATTTAAAAACACATGGATCAGTGATTTACCGCAGGAATCAGTTGTCTGGATTTTCAGATTAAAAGTCACCCACAGAGGTTTTTATTAATGCAACGTGTGAAAGTGTGCTCTCCATTCTGAGTGAAGTTTAAGTTCAGATGAGTTATAAGTTAAAGGTCAGGTGAGTCGGTTTGTTCAGCTCTTTATTTTCTGTGGTTTCCACCTCTCCTGTGAACCAGCAGACTGCTCTCATCTTGTTATCTTTTGTTTCTTCCTTCCTCACACTCCTGTTCCTAATCCATCTCCCGCTCTCTGGATTCTCTTTGTCTCCCTGCACTGGTTTGACTGGTTTCAGGAAAGAGGAAGGCCAAAAGGGGAGCGCTGAATGGGACGGCGGGGGAGGAAGTGAAGGCGGGACGATAAAATCACATGAAAATGTTTTTGATTTACTTTTTTACAAAATAATTCTTTGTTCAGACCAATGAACAAACTGTATTTCCTGCATTTAGGCACATTTCCCCCCGACACCAAAATAACACAAACACCAGCCTGCAGTTTGTTTCTAATATCCTCTCTTCTGCGTGTCTGTGTGTGTGTTCAGTGTGAACGTAAGGAGGAGATGATTGAGAAGATCAAGCTGCTGGACATTGAGACTCAGGCTGCCATCGTCTCTTTCATCCAGGAGGTCGGTGCAGAACAAACCTGTGATGAAGTGAAACCAAATCACGCTGCATTTTATTGATTTTAAATAAAAAAAATTAGAATTCTCTGCAGATGAAAACATTCACACAAAAATTCTCCTCATGTTAAGTTTACATGTCAAAATATTAATGTCAAAGAATAATTCTGAAATGACATTTTATTGAAGTTAGAATGAAAAAAGTTAGAATGAGTTTATGGTTATATAGTATATTTTAATGACATGTTAATCTCAAAGAACAGTTCTTATAGTAATGATAACATTATATATCTTTTAGGATAAACAATAAATTACATCATGTAATGTTTGTAATATAAAACATTTAAACACCAACAAGGAGATTCCCAAACAGTTTTAGCTGAAAACAGTCGACCAGCTGAAGGATGAAGCGTCTCTCGGGTCCTGGTTCAGGTCTTTGATAGATTTTTATTATTTTTGGTCTTCCACTCGTTGCTTTCCTCAAAATTTTCAGATACACTCAGAGGTTGTTAGAACTGAGACGAACATCTGGAGAATCCTGGTGGATGAGAAGCAGTTCAAACTTTAATCTTTTAGTTCTTAAACATCCCATAAACTCCTCACGTTTGTTTACTTAGATGTTGACAATAAGCTGGAATTTATCTGAAAGTTTTTATTTAAGAAGTTAGAAATAAAGTATTTTAAACCGTATCGGAACCAGAGCGCCTCTAAACACTTACAGAAGTTTTCATCTCATTGTATCATTTTTTGTATAACAATTTGTTTTTCTAGAAAGTTTTCTTTAATGAAATAGTAAATATAATAGTAACTGGAAGTACTTTTTATAACGAACATTTGAGTTTACGTCAACATAAAAGCCAACGCCTGCTGTGATTATGTATTTTGCGTGTTTGTTGCAGGTGACTCACAACCAGCTGAATGTCCTGGACCTGTCCTGGCTGGAGGACGGAGCTGAGCTCAGTCCAGAAGAACTGGAGCCAATGTCCCGCAACATGGCGGTGTCGCTACGGCAACTCATCGACCAGCGAGACAAAGCTACTGAGGTACAGAGAGCTGTGTCAGACTCGCATTGCTATTTAAAGAGACTGATAGAAGCTGCAGGTGAAGGTTAACTACTTTAAACTGGAGATGTTTTTCATCTGATTCAGTCCAAATGATTTAAGATGATCTGCTTAAAGAGTCTCAATCCAGTGTCTCTACAGCACAGGCCTACGATTATTATGGCCTCTCCATGTTCCAGGTGATTGTGGATCTGACCCAGGAGAAGGACTACTTATCCAGCCAGCAGCCTCAGGAAGGCTGCAGGATCCTGAGCGTGAGTGGCCCAGATCACGGGCCGAGTCCTGAAGGCGTGGGATTGAACAATGGAGGCTCGACTGTGTCTGGCCTCAACAAGCAGGAGAAGCAGCACCTGTCCGTGGAGCTCGCTGATGCCAAGTCCAAACTCCGCCGATACAGACAAGAATTGTAAGTGCATCAATAAAAACACTGACAAAATGAGCTCCAACAGGTTGTTTCATGAGATATTTAGGATTTATTATTATAAAACATTCCAGAGTTAGTAAAGCAGCAGGTTTTCACACACTTTGTCCTTGGATTCCAGGAAGTTATGTGGATATCATTTGTTTCATGACCTCAATGTGGAGATAAGCAGCAGCTGGAAGTCTTTATCCAGTCACATTACCTGGTTCTGATAAACCTGGAGTCTAATCATTGAAAACGTTCCCACACTAATGACCTTAGGTCTGTGTGTCCCTGGTGTTTCTTATATGAGGTAATTATAAATTTATATTTTACATTAAAGTTTTGTGTTTGCAGGGAGGAGAAAACGGAGCAGCTGATGGATTCAAAGCATGAAGTGGAGCGTTTGGATCAGGAGCTGCAGAAACAGAAACAAGAGGTCAGTTGTGTTGAGCTAAAGTATTTAAGGCATAAAATGGTAATAGTAAATCCCAGTTTATATCATAATTCTCTAGATGTTCTGATCCTCCAGTTGTTGTATGAGGGAATTTAATATGGGTAAAGAGGGAATTTGTGTCTACTTGTTTTGCATATATACCTCAGAACAACATAGTGGAATCTGTTCTCCACATTTGACCCATCCCTGAGAAGCAGAGCATTTTTGGTGGCGCCAGGGAGGCAGAGGTTCAGTATCTTGTCCAAGGATGCTTCAACGCATGGCCGGGCCGGGGTTTGAGCCTCACTCTCCCACATGGAAGGCAATCTCTCTGCCACTGAACCACAGTCACCTCAAAATACTCTGCAGTGAGCAGGAAAACTGAATCTACAGTATAGCCTCGTTTCCACTATCGGAACTTTGGGGTAATTTCTGTGAGGGGGAAAGTGACCGGGACTTTCCTGTGGCTCGGTCCTCTCAGCTGTTGTGTCTCCATTACAGCCCCACCTTTCCGGAACTTTTGTAAGACGTCAGCATCGACGTCACTGACAAGCGTAAAGGCGCGAACAGACAAGGAAGTGGAAAATAATTAATAGATCAACGATGGACAAAGAAGCGATGGTTGTGGCGTATTTCTCTGTTTTTATACACAGTAATGGGAGTGCTGAACAGAAGGATGAGTATACTTCATGACGAACTAATCCAACCTCGGAGACACGGTCATTTTGCAAGCTCCGACAACAACACACAGGTAATTTATCTCGGCGTGGTGTGCTTTCATCATTTTCCTTCATCCCACAACCAATCAGCACGAGTTAACCACATTTCCCACTCCGTGAATCTACCGGGCCGATCCGAGTACCTGCCCCTGATCAGGGACTCCGTTGGTCCCTGAAATGGCCCTGAAGACGGCCCTCTCGAAATGGCCCGCATAACGGAAACAGTCGCGCACCTCAAAGTTCCAGTAAAATTACCCTGAAGTTCCGACAGTGGAAACGGGCCTTATTACTCAACAGTTTGTCAATTTGAATGAACCCTAACCCTATGAGTAGAATGCCATAAAAAGATCATCTTCCTGAGAGCCGCAGTTAGGAGCCTGTGAAGTGTGACACTTGAACAGGTGCCTTACCTTTAAAAACAAAGAAACAAAGTGTGTGTGTGTGTGTGTTTCAGAACCAGTCACTGTCCTGTGAGGCCCGGTCGGTCCGAGCCTACCGAGACGAGGTAGACTCTCTGAGGGAGCGAGCGGGTCGAGTCGACCGGCTGGAGGCTGAACTGAGTCGATGCAAAGAGAAACTCAACGATGTGCACTTTTACAAGACCAGAGTGGAGGTAACGCTGGGTCCATGCTCCTAAACAGAAGGCTCTGCTGTCACTCTTTAGTCAGTGTGCATTAAAGTAGGGATGAAATGTTACTGGTTTTAATGGTTACTAACGAATCCCTGTGATGGACACCAGCTCCCCACAAACCATTAAAACCTGCTGGTGAAGGTGATCCTAGTGGGTTCAAATGAAGGCAACTGGACTTCTTGGCTCCTTGAAGATGTTTCACTTCTCATTTGAGCTTTGTCAATTGTAACTGGAATATGGGAGAGTCAAACTTTAAAACTCAGGGGCTAGAGGGGAGGGTAATTCAAAGATAATTTCAGCTCGTTAAGCAGCAACAGCTACTTGTTATAAGATGGACTCTCCCGTATTCCAGCTAGAATTGAAAAAGCTCCTTGGATGAGAATCAAAATATCTTCAAGGAATTGAAGAAATCCATCTGCCTTCATTTGAACCCACTAGGATTTTAAAACCATATTCGGTGACCTCACTCTTAAAGCTACGGTACGTATTTGATTGTCTGAGAGACACAAGGAGAGGTAGTGAGAGAGGACTGATCTGTAATCTGGATTTAAATCCTGTTAAGAAAACAGATGTAACAGGTCTTCAGCTAACGTTTTAACCTGCTGTGGACCTTTAACTTAGGAGTCTTTGTCAGTTGTCATTTACTGGATAGAACTTCTATAATACAAGTCTGACTCTAAGAGATACCTTCCTATATAAGCCCCAAGAAAGTTTACATGTTTAAGAAAATACATCTGCCTACAGTTAAGAACCACACCCACCAACGACATCACTCAGTGGGCAGAGGAAACAAACAGGAAGAGTCCTTAAAAAAGCAACACTCATGGCTAGTCAGATCAGACTAGCAGAGATGCTGCTACAGGTTACTGACAAATTAGAAGCAACTTTTCAGGTATTTAAAACATTTGCTCAATAAAGTAATTCTGATGCATTTGAACTCTGTTATTTGTTAGTAAACCTCTACAATTTAACATTAAATCACAGTTAATTTTAACACATCTGAATTATTATGCGAATGTACTGCAGCACCATAAACAAAACAAACAACATCGTGCCTCTATAGAAATTTACTAACTTCTAATGCATTAGGATGGCTTATGAGCAAACGTTGCTTTAAATACCTGAAAAATTTGACACTAATCTGCAGCAGTGTCTCCTAGGGTTGGGCAATATGCAACTTTTTTCCAATCACCCATCAGTCCAAAAATCGCTGATGGGCGATATATTCACACAGGTGATATTTTGACATTCTTATGGGCAGAGCAATGTAAAAACACACTGACTGATTTGCCAAATTAGTAACTCAAAATTCTGAAAATGCAGAAAATAGTTGCCAAAAACACAAAATTGCCTCTTTGGGATTACTTTGGCTTTAAACTGGCCATTTATGCGGATGTATACTTGGCAGCAAAGGACTCAAGCATGTGTTCACCCTCCTGAGAATGCTAAGCTAACAGAGTGCTATCAGCTGCTACTGGTGCTGCTCCATCACCAAATCACTCAAATAGACTTAAAACTGAGGTGGATATTTATTTTATGGAAGTCACATGTTCACTAAAAGAGGGATTTTTAAATTCTTATTTTAGTTTTGTTTAATTTTGTATTTGTTGTCTTTTACTTAGCTGAATCTGACAGACACATACATATATATATACTCGACCGGTGTTGTGACTCGATCACAGAGTAGTATAACACTGACCCATAAACACAATTAAACTGGATAAAAGCCAGTCTGTTAGTTTTCCTCCCCACCACTGTGGTTATTTAGATCAATGGAATTTCTGAAGACGGGTTGCTGACATTCTTTCTGTCATAAGTTTGAGTAAATAAATCACTGCTGCTCTTGGAGGCAGTTGGAGGAAAAGTATTGCTTGTAGCTGGGAAGAGTTTGTAACTAGGGATGCCCAGATACTGATACCATGTACTCATACTTGTTAAAGTTAACCGAAAATAGAACCTGTCTTCCAATTTATTGCATTTTTTGTGCGGTAGAAGTATCTGTATCGGTCCTACTATTGGCAAGTACTCAGATCCAGGTCTCGTATCGTTTGGGAAAAAAAGTGGTATCGGTGCATCCATATTTGTAACATTTAAAAACAGCCTCATTTATTTTCTATGTGGGCTGCGTCTTTTGGCTTTAAAGCATTGTTATTAATTGCCGATGGTCAATACTTTCGTCCGATCGCTCAACCCTAGTGTCTCCCCATGAGTATTGCTCTTTTCAGAAGATTACTTCGTTCTAGATACTCCATCTGCTTTGAATGTTGCCAGTGGGTGTGGCCCTTACTGTTAAATGCACCAACATGTCTTTAATGCTGGAAGCATCATGTTTTCATCCTGCAACATATTTAATAAAACTCAAGTTTTACAACGGAGAGGGAGGAATTACACAATATATGTGTAAAAATGTATTACCAGTGATAATGTTGCAGTCCTAATATTTTAACACATTTTCAACACATTTTTAATATTGTTCCATCCATTCTTTAAAGAAAACAAATACATGTTCAGGCTTCTTACTTTCTTTCTTTCTTTCTTTCTTTCTTTCTTTCTTTCTCTCTCTCTCTCTTTCTTTCTTTCTTTCTTTCTCTCTCTCTCTCTTTCTTTCTTTCTTTCTTTCTCTCTCTCTCTTTCTTTCTTTCTTTCTTTCTTTCTTTCTTTCTTTCTCTCTCTCTCTTTCTTTCTTCCTTCCTTCCTTCCTTCCTTCCGTCCGTCCGTCCGTCCTTCCTTCCGTCCTTCCTTCCTTCCTTCCTTCCTTCCTTCCTTCCTTCCTTCCTTCCTTCGTGGAGCCACACGTTTTGTGTAAAGTGGCCAAACTCACCAGATTGTGAATGAAACTGTATCTACTCTCAAAGACACAGCCTTGGTACAACATCAGCCCATCTGTCTGTGCAGCTGCTTTCTGTAAAAACTGAATGAAAAGAAACCACTTCACGAACCTGACAAATGACAGCCTCTACAACCCCAGAAAAGGAGTCTGACTCAGGGAGCAGCTGTGTCTGACAGGCCAGTCGGTGAATCTGTGTGTTTGTGGTCTTTCAGGAGCTTCGTGAAGACAACCTGACTCTGCTGGAGACGAAGGTGCTGCTGGAGGAGCAGCTGTCTGCCTCCAGAGGGCGCTGTGACAAACTGCATACCCTGGAAAAAGACAACCTGCTGTTGAGAGCTAAAATACACGACCTGGAAATGGTACAGCCAATCACTATAATCAATCTAAAGTGTTTTTTTTTTTAGAAACATCAGCCGTTTGTTTATCTGCAAACAGAAAACCAACGATTCAGTTGCACCAGTAGTCATTACTGCTCCATGTGGGCGGGTTTAATGTCTCAGGTGTAAACACTCACTTAGAGCCACCCAGTCCTGATAGGATCACCCAGCGTGTTTTCATCACTGACCGTAAACAAAGCTGGTGAACTTTTGTGCAGGAGCGAGACGACGAGCGTCGGAGGCTGGAGGAGCTGGTGGAGGAGAACATGCTTCTAGAGATCGGACAGAAGCAGAGCATGAACGAGTCGGCTCACCTGGGCTGGGAGCTGGAGCAGCTCTCCAAGAACCATGACAGCAGCAACACAGAAAGTACGACACCCACCAGCCTCGAAACGTCACCCAAATTCAAAATCTTTTAGCATTTTGACACCCAGTAAATGCATCACACTAGCCACCTTATTGACTCTGAGCCACAAGTCTTTTTAAAACAAAGGTTTTGATCCTTTATGGACCATTGGCTCTCACTCTGTGGCTGATGCAGGAAGATGAATGAATGGGTAGTCACTTCTGCTGTTGGTGAGAGCTAAAGAACAAATGCTACCTTTATTTGTCAGGTGATCAGGTGAACTTGTTTTAACAGCGACTAGTCACCATGGTCGTGGTCCTTACTGTAGATCAGTAGTCCCCAGAGTACGGCTGGGTACCGAAACACGGTACTTCTTTGGTACCGACCGAAAAAAGACGTTCACGTTTTGGTTCTTTTACAATAAAATGTACCTGTAAATGAGCCACTCCATTTCATCCAGCTTCGCTCCACATTACGTGACACGTGGAGGAGAAAAGCTTTCACACACACACACACACACACACACACAGCAGCCCCTCCAGTTTTCCTACAAGCTAAGCGACTTCGGGATAGAAAATGTGGAAAAAAATCTAATGTTGGCTGCATTTTGGAAAGGTAAACGGGAACACAGCAAAATGCAACTAATGCAATAAGATTTTGAGCTGCAAAAAACAGGAATACCAGCAATTACCGGTAGTCAAAGCAACTCATAGCGCATGGAATTAACTTGTGAGCTGCAGCGTAAACAGTCAGACTGCAAAAAAAAAGCAGACGCCGAGTTGCTGCATCAGGAGGTGTGTGAGGGGGAAGACGGATAACAGAATGTTCCTGAGGTAAGCAATAAAAAAATCACAATAAAAGAATAAATATACCATAAAACAATGTTTTTTTGTTTAATTAAAAAAAAAACTTTTAGTACTTTATTTACTCTCCACTGGTACTGGTATTGAAAACCAGGTATTGTTAAAGTAGTAGTATCGAAAAATCTTCAATGTTACCCAGCCCTAGTACTGAGCAATACACCTGCAGACCGTTTGATGTCTCGAGTGCAGCACAAGGTCTCTGGACCTGGTGCCCTAGACGTGCCCCTTCTCCCTGGACCAGAGACCTCGCGCTGCACCCCAAGACATGCCCCCTCCCCCTGGGCCGAACACTGACCGGAGCAGCAAATCGCACCCTGCTCATGCACCCTCATGAACACTCCTCTGCCGTCTACAACAAAGCAGGAGGTGAGGATTACAGGGCAGCTCTGCTCACTCAGCAGCTTGTCAGCAGGTGATCACAGTGGTTGCAGACTGCGGGCTTGACACTGCAACGTAACACACCACGTCTGGGCTGGATCTTTCAGGCGTGATCAATGAATCAATTATATTTTTTTAAATTCCATCCTCTGACATCCCGGTACCAAATGACCCACGGACTGGTGGTTGGGACCCTGCTGTAGAAAAAATAACTGATAGAACCCACTTTAAACTAAGTTTTTCTTGCTATACCGGGACAAGATTCTGACTATGATAGGAAAAATATCACATGATGTTTTTAATTTTGTTAATCTATTTCAGCTACTACTATGACCACTGCTTAAATAATTTATCATTTAAATACGCATACACTGATACACATGAGAAGACTGAGAACACCAAACAAGCCCAAACTACCTTGTGTGCCTTTAAAACCTGCTTTACATATTCATGTTTTGAAGATCAAAGGTAAAATCTGTTTGAAAAACTCCAGCATAAACCATATTAAACATAAAATCAGTAATTAACACCAGCTAAAATGTTTATTATACAGAATGATTTTTCTCTGTTGCCTGGTTAATTAGCCGTTTATTTAAAACGGCGTTCTTTTAAAAACAACAGTTTGTGTTGTCTTTATGAACTGTTTTCGCTGAGGAAAAAGAATTTAAAATAACTTTTTTTGTCAAGGGAAAATGTTTAGGGGAAGCTATGGAAGCTTCTCCTTTTTATTAAAATATATTCAAACCATATGGGAGCTATGAGAGAAAAGTTTAATGGTTTTGACTCAGTGGTCTTTTAAAAACATCCTTGAATCCAGGAACCGGCCCAGTTCTGGTTCAAAAGAAAGAACGTGGAATGTTAAATGCACCAAGAAAACAATGTCACACTCACCTATTTGTTTTCATGTATCGTCTTTCCACAGCTCGGAAGTCTTTGGTCCATGAGCTGAATGAGTGTGTTTCCAGTCGGGTTCTAAAGCTGGAGAAGGAGAACCGGGAACTCCAGGCCTCCATAGAGGGGCTAAAGGAGGAGAACCACCTCCTGCAGGAGCAGCAGCTCCACACTCAGGAGCTGGACAGGGAGAACCAGAGCCTCAGCAACAAGGTGAGGACCAGCAGCTTTACCTACAAACACATAAATTATATTAAATGGTAAATGGCTTGTATTTCTAGAGTTCTACACTCCCCAAAGCGCTGTACAACACAATGGTCATTCACACACCCATTCACACACTGGTGGTGATAAACTACATTATAGCCTCAGCTGCTCTGGGGCACACTGAGAGGCGCCATGCACCAGCGCCACCAGGTCCCTCTGACCACCAGTAGGCAAGGTGGGTGAAGTGTCTTGCCCAAGGACACAACGGCAATGTAACCCAACCAGACCTGGGATCGAATTGACGACCCTCCAGTTTCCAAACGGCCACTCTACCAACTGAGCTGCACGCCGCCCCGAAATAATCAGTCACACACCAACAGATTTCACAGGGAATCATCACACGTTACTGAAAACTATCTGATTAATGGTTTAAGAAAAACAATCAGAAAAACTATTTAAATAAATCAGATTTACTGAAGTTTCATTCTGCTAGTTAAAACCAAAAATAATCAAAGATCAAAGGATTCTTAGATTCAGTTGTGCTCCACTGGTCTGGCAGTGGGACCTGTTTTGAGGAGTCTGGACAGGTACATGGAGGTGACAGAGAGAATTACCTGAAATTTTGTGTTTGGTCTGCCTGAGATTGTGTCCTTTAATAATGTGGAATCGTGGAAATATGTATTCACCACTGAATCTGTGAAGGCAGGTGAGTCCTTGATGCTGGAAACAGAACAGCTCCTGATTCTTTAAATAGAACGTCTAAACGTTGGTAAAACAGACTTCAACTCAACCAGAAACTGCTCGCAAATGTTTTTTAGGGAACAAGGCTGTTCATCCTCGTTATTGAGCTTTTGTAGAAACTTTGGACACTCAGCTGCAGTGATATTTTTTTCGAGTGAAGTCAACGAGGTCATCAAGAGAGCCAATTAATCTGCTCACTCGCCATCAAGTGGTCAGAGGTGTGAATTGTAATCCATTAAAATGACAGATGACCTTCAGATTTTCCTCCACTGTTTAAAAATGACGTAAAATTTTCCGTTAACACGACCCCTGTTTCAGACCTTAAAAAAAGTCTCCAGCAGAGAAACAGAATCCATCAGAAACCAGAGCCAGCAACTAAAAGGTGCTTCGTCTTGTAACTGTGTGCTAATGAGTGTGGTTGTTTTAAAGCTGGAGCGTCTGCAAGGATTACTGGACCAGGAGCGACTGACCAATCAGGACATGGAGTCTCTGGGGGAGGAGCTACTGAAGGAGAAACAGAGTCTGGAGCGAGAGATGCATGTTCTACGGGCTGAGAAGGACCGACAGGTACTTCACAAAACCTCTGGTTTGTTAGAGACACTGGAACCCATCCTTGGGTGACACCGCATTCTCTTCATTCTATCCAATCAGATCTCAGAGCTGGAGAGCGAGAAGCAACACCTGTCGGAGGCGGTGGCGTCCCTTCAGGAGCGTGCTCAGTCCAACAGCGAGACAAGAGTCCGTGAGGTGGAAACAAAGAACCGCCTGCTGCACCAAAGCATCACTGACACCAGCTCGCGATTGGCCAGCTTAGAGACGCAACTCAAAGTGGTCAGCGAGGAGGCGGAGAGGCTGAGGGAGCGAGCAGGGCGCTGTGAGGAGGTGGAGAGGGAGGTGACCCGGCTGGAGAGGAGCAGGGACGCTCTGAACCGAGAGGTGGCAACCGAACCCGATTCATGTTTTATGGTTTCTTTATTAGAAAGGATCTGACTGATTTCCTCATGCTGCCTTCAGGTGTCATCTCTACGTGCGTGCAGCGAGCGCTCAGAGGTTCTGGAGAAGCAGGTCACCTCTTTGGAGCAGGAGGTGCACAAGCTGAAGAGGGAGGCTGAGGAGGCCCAGCGGGAGCTGCAGCGGCTGTCCAAACACGAGACAGATCATGGTTTGCTGTCCAAGGAAAACCTGGAGCTCCGCTGCTCCCTGGAAAACCTGCGCTCCTCGTCTGCCCGCCTGCCAACACTACAAGAGGAGCTGAAGGAGGCCCAGAAGGAGACCCAGGAGCTGCAGAGGAGGCTGGAGGAGGCCAAAGAGGAGGCAGAGGGAGAAAGAAAGAGAACTGAGAGACTAGAGGTGAACATGTCTGCTCTAAACCAGGAAAAGCATCATTTAGAGGAGGCGCTGGAGAGGAGCAAAGAGAAAATGGGGGAGGCAGAGGGGAGGGTGAGAGAGACTCAAAACAGAGAGGAGGAACTGAGGAGGGAAGTGGAGGAACTGAAGGAGGAGCGGAGAAGAAGGGAGGAGGGAGACGAGGAGAGGAAGAAGCTTCAGCTGGATCTGGAGCAGTCAGAGAAGAGCAGGAAGCATCTGGAGAAGGAGAGCTGGAGGATCCGAACGCTGCTGGAGACCAAAGAGTCAGAGCTGGAGGAGAGACTCAGCAGACTGACGGCAGCCATGAAGGAGAAGGAGGTTCTGAAAAAGGAGGCAGAGAGACTAAAGGTGGTGTCCGTTAAAGCCAAGGAGCTGGAGCGCGAGAACAAAGAGCTGCAGAAACAAGCGACCATCGACAAGAAAACTCTGGCAACGCTGAGAGAGGTGAGACGACAGGAGGGGGTCATCTTGGTTCAGGTTTCAGAGATTAAATGGAAAAAAAAAGAGGTTTGATGATAGATGTTAACCTCTGAGTCTCATCAGCTGATTCCAGAACTTCTTCATTAGCGTAAATTAGTAGTAAACCTTCTAACTCTCACACAAAACATGGCGCAGCTGCTCCCATTTTCTAAAACTCTAAATGGACCTAGAATTACATTTAATTAAAGCCGCACTCTGGATTATTTCATCAGGAGAGCAGTTTTTGAATCTAACGTCCAAAGGCTCCTCCTCAAAACATCTCAACACGTGCGTCCGGTCGCGTGTGCGCGCGTGCACACGGCGCATATACTTCGGGCATAAGCTGTACAGCTCAATGTGTAGGGTTTAATCACTCACAGTTCACAATCTTATTCCAACAATACTACGAGGGTCTGATGAGCCCTCTCTGTCCCTGCTGCTTCTGATATTAGCTCTGTTAGCAGAGAGCTGCTGCTGGACTCTGAAGCTGAACTTGACTCGGCCCTGGATGAACTTTCTGACCAAAATAAACGCATAACCCTGTCAAGCCTTGCCATTCTGTGAGGTGAAAGGTTTAAAAATAAAAATAAATCCATCTTTAGCTGGAGAATGGGTAGGTTTTTAGTAGAAATGAGCTGTGAGTCCTCAGTGAACAGCTGAGATGGCAGAGAAACACACGGAGCGTCCTGTACGACAGCGCCCCCTACTGGTACAGGTTTGGTCGATGCGCGTGCATGTTGAGAGAATGCAGACATTTGAATTTCATTGGCTGAAAAATGTCGACGGCAAGAAATAATGGAAAGGGGTCTCTAGGAGGAAGGAGGGTCTTCATCAGAATGACAGATGTTGTGGAACTCAACCCATAGATCATAGTTTAGACCTGAAATATCATTTAAAACATTTAGAAAACTTTGATACAGAGAAAAATAATCCAGAGAGCCGCTTTAATGAGAGGAGCGGTCTATTAAAGGCTCTGTTATTGATGCGTCAACAAAAAAAATCTGCATCGTCGATTAAGTCGACTAACCTGTGCCCTAACCTGTGTGTGGTTTGTTGTGTTATCGTTGTGTTTGTGCAGGAGCTGGTGTCTGAGAAGCTGAGTGTTCAGCAGCAAAGTGTTGAGTTGGAACGACTAAATGAAGAGCTGGAGAAGATCGGACTGAACCGAGAGAAACTGCTGCAGCAGGAGCTCACCTTGGAGGACAGGTAACTGGAAATTCACCCTCAACAAGAAGTTTCACAGAGACTTCTTCCTGAACGGGTCTTAAAATTAATCTCTGATGCACATCAGCAGGTACAAGCTGCTGGAGTCACGTTTGGAGGAAACCGTCCAACAGACGATGAAGATAAAGGAAGAGAAGATCTCCAGTTTGGAAGAGAAACTAGAGGAAAGCAACGTGCTAAACGCTGCTCTACGAAACGAGCTGACCATGGTACAGAACACAGTTCTGTTAGGACGTTCAGGAGACCAATTTTTAGGTGTTCTTGACTATTTTTAAGGCTTAAAGTTTTTTAATTATTAGGGGGAAATCTGGATGCTTTGAACTTAAACTTATAAAAATGAGAGGCAAGATTATATTCTAAAGTATATTAAATTTTCTTCTTGAAACACGAGGTGAGGAACAACAGTAGAGCTGATTTTTAGTAAATTGTGAGTAAATGTTTGTGTTTGCAGGTTCGTCAGACTGTTTCTGCTCTGCGTCAGCAGCAAGATGATGAAACCTCTCAGCAGCCTTCAAGCAGTGACCGCAGCGCCACGGCCGAGCTGCTGCGGACCAAAGACCATCTAATTTCTGTAGAAAAGAATGTGAGATTTATTGAGACTCCAAATCAAACCTGAAACACTCAGTTTAGGTTTTAGACTCTTTATGTTGTTTGAATATAATTTATTTTTTGTGTTTTCTCCAGAATGCCTCCTTGCAGACAGAGAGCAGTTTGTTAAAGGAGCAGCTCAAACAGATGGAGAAGCAGAACACTTCTCTGAACAACCAGATGGCGGCGCTGCAGCGGCACACTACCACCATGCAGGAACAGAATTCAACTCTGCACACTCAGACAGCAAAGCTTCAGGTTCCACTCAGTCCGTTTCTCTAAAGCCCATTCAGTTTGATTCCAGAGTTCTGACTGATCTCACGGTTTCTCAGGTGGAGAACTCCACCATCTCTTCCCAGAGCGCCTCTCTTATGGCCCAGAATGCCGTGCTGCAAGGCCAGGTCACCGCCTTGGAGACAGAAGTAGAGTCGTGGCAGCGGCAGCGAGAGGAGGCGTGGCGAGCCCGAGAGAGTGTGCTCAGTGATCACGAGCGCCTGCTGAGTGTCCATGAGAGGCAGGCTCAGGAGTACGAGCAGCTCATCAGTCAGCATGCTGCGCTGAAAGGCAAACAGAGGGCGCTAGAGAGCGAACACAGGACGCTGCACGGCAAGTGAGTCAAACAGGATCACCTCAGCACTGCAGATTCATCTTCATCTAACATCTGGATGTTGAAAGTGGACATGATGACACAGTTTTAAAGTGTTATGACGTTTGTACAGGTTGTAGCTACAAGGCTGGAACGATTCATCGAATTATTCAATTACAAAAAGTCCACAAAGCTAAATTAATAGAATGGAGGCTTCATTTAAAGTGATAATATGCAGTTTTGCTTGTTTTGGGCGCCCTCTGGTGTCCGTTTTAAATCACTGCATTACACAAGTTAGCATATTGTTTCAGCTTCTAAACGCCTAAATCTACCTGTTGAAATGTCTCCTCAGCCTTCATAGCTTTCTACAGGAGCGGTTATTTACTCTTTCAAAGAAATCAGCTGTGTTCAAGCAGGGAGAGATTGAAAAAAAGCAGGAATCATGAGCTAAAAACACTCCAGCGCTAGCATAACAGCTAGCCACATTGGGTTAGCCTAACCCTCGTGAGACACGTGACTTCCTGGGTACCGTGACGGCGACGGAGATCTTGCAATCGTGGTTTTCCGGCTGTAATCACCAGATGGGGCTAAGTGACTTTTCATTAACTTTGTAAAGGGTCATATTAGCACAGACTGGCTCAAGGAAAAGATTTTAAAATATGAAAAAGTTGCATATTATCGCTTTAAACCAGGTGACTTCACAGTGCTCAGCATCACATGTTTATTAGCTAATCTTCAGCTCAACAGCTCCACATCAACAACTGTATACAAACAGCTGATGTTTGTGATTAAAACTGGATTCCCTGCAGTCGGACCAGGATTCTCCATTTAAGAGGAATAAAATTCAAGGCAGAGCATCAGACCGCTCAGCTCTACATGTCCAGACTTGTATGGATTTTTTAAGTCTTTACGAACAGGTTCTTCTTGAGATGAAGTCCATTTTACCAACATTTAGATGTTCTATTCCAAGAGTCAGGAGTTGTTCTGTTTCCAGCTTAAAGGACTCTCCTGCCTTCAGACTGATTCAGCAGTAAAGAAATATTTACATAAGAAGGACAGAGTTTAGGATTTTTGAAGGACAAGTTGTTGGACTCATGCAGACCAAACAAAGTTTCAGGTAATTTTCTCACCTCTGCATACCTGTCCAGTCAAAAAAAAAAGGGGTTACAACTGTCCTGAAGTCTGGTTGCTAGACAGAGCTGTAAAATCTGGTGACCGGTAGCTTTTATATGAAGATAAATATTCTGGAAAGAGTTTAAAATAAACAGTATGAATAATACCGTATTTGCCCGAATATAGGACGACCCTGATTATAAGACGACCCCCCCTTTTCAAGACTAATCTTCAGAAAAAAAGACTAAATTCACATTTTAAAGAAACTATTTTTATTGAAATTTTGAGAAAATAATTTAACTAATGCTACTAATAATTCCAGACTGCTTTAATATTTGCTTATTAACAGTGGTGCACACAACTAGTCCACCAGTCCACTGTACTGATCTCTCTGCCCGAACGCACCTTTGCTGAGCTTTCACGGTCAGATTGTGCAACTTCGCGATCATCAGACACTGATGAACTTCACATCCAGTTGTGGAGCTGAGATGGAGTTTTCATGTAGGGGAAGCTTGTTTACACACACACGCTGCTGCGGCAAAATGCACAGACACACACACAGCTGCGCCATGAACGAACAGACACACAAACCGGCTGCTGTGCCATGATCGCGCGCACACAAACCCGCTGTTACGCAATTATTGCGCATACACACACACAAACCCGCTTTTGCGCCATGATTGTGCAGACACACACACAAACCCGCTTTTGCGCCATGATCGTACACACACACAAACCCACTGTTGCGCCATGATCGCGCGCACACACAAACCCACTGTTGCGCCATGATCGTACACACACACAAACCCGCTTTTGCGCCATGATCGCGTGCACACACAAACCCACTGTTGCGCCATGATCGCGCGCACACACAAACCCACTGTTGCGCCATGATCGCGCGCACACACAAACCCACTGTTGCGCCATGATCGTACACACACACAAACCCGCTTTTGCGCCATGATCGCGTGCACACACAAACCCACTGTTGCGCCATGATCGCGCGCACACACAAACCCACTGTTGCGCCATGATCGCGCGCACACACAAACCCACTGTTGCGCCATGATCGTACACACACACACACACACAAACCCACTGTTGCGCCATGATCGCGCGCACACACAAACCCGCTTTTGCGCCATGATCGTGCAGACACACACACCCACTGTTGCGCCATGATCGCGTGCACACACAAACCCACTGTTGCGCCATGATCGCGCGCACACACAAACCCACTGTTGCGCCATGATCGTGCAGACACACACACACACAAACCCACTGTTGCGCCATGATCGTGCACACACACAAACCCGCTTTTGCGCCAGACGCGTGCACACACAAACCCACTGTTGCGCCATGATCGCGCGCACACACAAACCCGCTTTTGCGCCATGATCGTGCAGACACACACACACACAAACCCACTGTTGCGCCATGATCGCGCGCACACACAAACCCACTGTTGCGCCATGATCGCGCGCACACACAAACATGCTGTTGCGCCATGATCGCGCGCACACACAAACCTGCTGTTGCACAATTATTGCGCAGACACACACACAAACCCGCTGTATGTGTGAGGGAGTTTGTAGGTGTGTGTGTCGGGTGCATATAAAGAACGGTGAGACGGATGAGGTTCTGAGGGAGAATGCGTGTGTGAATCGAGCGAGCGACGTGACCCCTCACCTGTACAGAATCTGCTGCTGAAAGCACCTGCTGGGTCTGGACATTTTAATCCTCAGTACTAGTAAACCTGTAACTTTGAACTAGGCCAGACCCGGACCTCTGGAACCGCTCGCGGTCTGAGCTGCTTCCTGCTGCTTTGACCAAAAAGCCTGCGCCCTCCGCCGGAAAAACTAGGGCGCGATAATAAGACGACCCCCCCTTTTTCAAATTATTTTCAATGAAAAAAACCTCGTCTTATATGCGGGCAAATACGGTAGTTATTTGAGCTCCAGTAGCACCCGGTCAGTCACATGCATGTACACGAGGGCAATCTGACAGTAGAGAGAAGACAGCAACTTTTAACAGGTGAAGTTGAGATGACATGAGATGAGATAAACTTTATTGATCCCTCTGGATGGATCCCTTCAGGAAAGTTGTGAACATTTATACCAGATTACTGGAGGAATCCATAGATTATTTAATAGTCAATGACTAAAATACTTCATAGTAGGTGTGCAACAGATCATCATCGATCTGTGATCTGTATGGATCGCCCTCTACGGTTTTGGACACACGTGGTCCGTGGGTCCAGCAGCGCTCACGTGTAGCTAAATCATCCCCGACATCCTGTGCTCATGCTATCTGAATCTGCTGATAATTCCCCTCTGAGAAAGGCGCTTGATTTGCCATCACGTATCAGGTTTACTCTATCGCAGTGTTTTTCAACCACTGTTCCGCGGCACACTAGTGTGCCGTGGGAGATCTTCAGGTGTGCTGCCGGTAATTATTCAATTTCACCTATTGGTCTAAAAAAAATTTTTTTTAACTAAATTATTATCTACAAATAATATTCCATTGTCGCGCGTCTGTGCCAGTCATCACCAAATGGCAGACTCAGGTTCTGTTTGGAGTCAGACGCGCAGCAGATCCAGGACCTGGACCGGGTCCAGCGACAGCACCCGGCAGCGAGCCGGTGCTGGGGGGAGACGCGCGTCTGCCCCTGAGAAGCTCCCGCGGTCCGCAACACGCTCGGCATCTGGAACCCCTCCTCCCCCGAACTGGACCGCATCAAGTCTGTGGTTCGGACATGTTCGGCTGGGAGGGGTCGCCGCCAAGCGAGTCGTGGACCCACGGCAAAAACTTGGCAGAGTTTGGGCAGAACACTGGCCTCGCTCCGCGTCAGCAGATCTGGGTCTCTGGTGAACCGACGGTCCAGACGTTTTTAAATTCATACTTTGATCTGATTGGTCCATTAAACCAGGAGATCAGCGGGTCCACTGACACTGGGCTGGACCAACATCGTTTTAATTTGATCCTTCGAGCATTCAGCAAAATAAATAAATAAGTCAACGTAAAAAAAAAAAAAAACTCTTAGAAGTCAGCACAACAGTTTATTTTTGACGGTCTGAGCAGCTCGTTGGTTATTTTCTGCCATGTCTCCTCACTTTGGCTGAAGGATGGATGACGTTATCTGATCACCTCCATACTCAGTGTGCACGCGCCTCTCAATAGCATGAATATGGCAGCGCGCGCCGCTCAAGCTGCGTTTCTCAGCATAATCACTGACAGCTTAAAATTCAACATATCAAACGATATCAACACTAAAAACACATTGATCTGTCAATGATTGTATCAGAGGTTTGTCTTTGTTTTCAGAGACTTACATTAATACTAATGTTCAATTCCTCCAAAAATAGTTTTATTAAACAAAAACATGATGAAAGAGTCCTATGATGTGGATATTGAAATTAACAGTAGGGAAATAAAGTAATTTTAAGGCAGATTACTGATAAACTGGATGCTACAATCACTTTTTGACAGGTGAAATAAATCAGTTTAAAGTTATTTGATAGTAAAAAAGAGAGTTGGTGATTTAATCAGGTCACCTGTAAACTAAATGTAATCCTTTACTGTCAGGAGATGAGAAGGTTTCTACAGTAAAACTATTAAAACAGAGTGAGCCTGAGAAAACAGCTGTAAAGTTAAAGGAGACAGACCTCTGATGACAGATCAGTGTGTTTTAGTGTTAAAATGTTTAATTGGACAAAATTCATCCGATAACGTTATCAACCGTCAATGAGCTCAGAGCTCATCTCATCTGATTTGTCTGGGCTTCTGAGGGAAGTTGTGACAGGCTTTAGTAATTCTTGTTAGGTTAGTAACACCCCCGGTGTGCCTTGTGATATTTTTCAACGACGAAGTGTACCTTGGCTCAAAAAAGGTTGAAAAACACTTATGGGCAGAAACTTGTGTCATCAGAAACTGAATTTGAATTAGTTATATTTGAAT